>RHPI01003156.1:1395752-1459008 GCA_009103225.1 Chlorokybus atmophyticus
CTCGCGCGCGCAACATACTTCGTGATGGGTTCTGCTGCCTCCTTCCTGAGTGCGCTGAGCTGCTTGCGTAGATGCAACTTTCTGGCATTGTTCTTGGCTCTGAAAACGGCTGATAGCTTTTCCCAAGCTTGTCTACCATCTTCACATGCAGTGAGCATGGGAAAGTGATGCGGTTTGCTGTTCAACACAAGCAAAGAGTGTGCTTCTGCTGAATGCTCTGACCACACAGTGTTCGCTCCTGGTGTTGGTGGTGGTGCCTTCGGATCAACGTACTTCCACACCTTCTTGTGGATGAGCAAGGCCTTCATCTCCACGCACCATGTGTTGTAGTTGTCGGTGTCCAGCTTTGCAATCTGCCCCTTGTCGTAGGTCGCCTCCATTTCTGTCGAGCCTGCCTTTCTTGCAGTTGACACCCAAGGCTCTGCTACCAACAAGCTACCGTAGTGCAGAACTACTATGCACACAAGCTAGTCTCACACTCCTCAAGCGTAGTGTGGGCCCATAACCTGTTGAAGGACTAGCATGCACATGTAGTTGAGGCAAGCATAGATGCACAGAGACAGAGCTACCGCCACCAGAGCATACACAAGTCACATCACATTCATCTATTACAAGTTGTCCGCTGGTTCTTATACCAGCCAGTTACACACACGTCTACGTTTGCAAGCACTGCGTAAGCTATACTCAGCCGTTTGACGCGCTCTAAGCTGTGTTGTCTTCCTTACAACCAGAGCTTTCCAACAAGCTCTTACACGCCTAATATGAGTAAGTATACGCGGAGATACGAAGCAGTTAGTAAGGCTCCAGTCTGGAGTCCGGAGTCTGGTCCGACGATGCCATCTTGCTAAGTCCGGACCTAGTGCTCGTCCTTACGACCTTCTTCTCCTGTGTGGAGGGTCGATGCTGATCGTATGTAGGAATACTCTCAACAGTAATGTCATGGAGAAGACGGACAAGTTGCTACGGATGGATGTGATGACAAGGAGGGAGTCCAGCCCGTACTGGAGCGGATCTGCGCGTAGCCGCCAAGTCGCCTTGAAGACTCCATTCGCCGACAAGCTGCCTGCCACCCTGGACAGCTGGTTGAGGAGGGAACAACTGGAGTTGGCCGACGGGTGGCGTGCTGTTCGCGTGGTGAACGGAGGCGCAGCGGTGTACATGACATCAGGAGTCAGCATGGCGCGCGCAACTGGGATGTTCCATGGGCGGCCTTGGTTCTCTACACTTGAGTTGGAAGGTGATGATGACGGTGTGAACGTGACGTGGTGGGCTCAAGCACTCCTTTTTCTGCGCGTGGTGGTGTGGGGTGGTAGCGGCGAGCGCGTGTGGAAGGAGGTCGTGTTTGTCCGCTGGTACACGAAGCTGGATGTGACGAGCGACACAAAGTGCATCGCTCTGGAATGGGAAAAGCGTCGAGGCGGTCCACATCTCGATGTCGTGACTCTGGAGCAAGTAAAAGGCATTGTCCAGCTGCTCCCCATGTTTGACAAGGACAGCGCCCGTGTACAAGAGGGCAAGTATTGGGTGAACGTTCACTGCACTTCCACGTGACACATGTACTTGTCTCACTACTCTCAGTTTGGAGCATATCAGTCAGTTAGGCATTGCTAATCGTATGCTAAGACTTTTGCATGTGGACGTGTACAATACCGGGCAGCTGTCACTGCACAACTGTCACCACAATCGAATGATCCATGCAACATTCAACAATCAGTCCGCCGTGTGGCATTAAGCATCAATACAGTGCACCACACTCAAGCCTCATAGTTCCATGACACAGGAGGGTAGTCACAGCGCATATCCATTGTTTCAAGCATGAGACGCCCTATGCACTCCGCCATTGCGGGAGGAACTGCATTCGCTATGGAAACGGCCGAGGTCATCCATGGCACTCCCAGCGCTGTTTGCCACGCAGCAATGCCGCCCCTGGTGCTTGGAAGGCCATAGACCGGGTACATCTGCTGTGGCGCGTTTGATGTCACGATTGTCTTCTTCGCGCTAGCGGACAGGTGCGGCGATAGCAGTCCAACTGCCTTGCCCGCGTGCGAGCAGCGTGCTGGTGGGGTAGCTACCACTGGCTGTGTCTTAAACAGATGGTGTCGGAAAGTTGATAGGCCAAACTTCGTGCCACAAAGGGACAGATTGGGTCTGAATGAGGAAGCTGCTCCTGGCACATTCTCAATCACAAACTTGACCTGGCTTGCAAGCAGCAGACGTCGGACGAGCGGTATTATATCCTGGTGTCTCCAGGATGTGCCATGTGCCGCCCATTGAGGTGCCGGGATAGCACCTGAATAGGCCTGGCATGGTGGACTGGCCCAGATGAGCTCGTGCTCGCTCAGCTCTCCTGCACTCAGGGTGCATACATCGCGGTGTATGAAGCGCAGCGGGTACTCAGAGGAGGGACTTATGTCCATCCCGGTCACGTCAAAGCCCGCGTGGTATAGACCGACACTGGCACCGCCACCGCCGCAGAATAGGTCGAGTGCCCTTGGTCTGCATGTGCGTCCCAGCTTGTTGTCAAATGGCGTGTATGTGGTCAAGGCTGGCCGTGGTGCTGGCCAGGGACTAACAATAATGCCGTCCGGGCTTACTTTGCGACTGACGTTCTCCCCTCCGGCGCGCAAAACATGGCGTGCCCCGTCAACTGATGTGTACGCGAATACGTTGTGCCCTTTGACGTTGATGGTTTGTGATCGATCACCGTCATCAAATACTATACGCTGCTGCCCTGCAAAGACATTTTCCATTGCACCATATATGATGCGTCCTCAATCTCGCACGCCACGAAGCGATGCTGACCTGACGCTTGCTTGAATGATTCCACAACGCCCGCATACCATTCCCCATCCAGCGGCCAATGCACCATGACACTCACACCGATCAGCTGCTCGCATCCCAACTTAACTGCGTTCCGCAGCCGATGCAGTGCGCTGTCCAACGGTCGATGGTCTGCCTCCTCTACAGCGGCCAGGGGATGGAACTGCCCACGCCCACACCGTGCAAGACTGCTCTGAATGCGACAACAGCTTCAACATGCATGAAATAAGCATACGCCCAACATAACATGCAGTGATACGTCGCGGTCCACTCTTGTGGATTACCTCCACAGCATCCACCACCTGTCCACTAACCACATGTCCCGGTGTTGTCCATGTGAAGAAGCGCATGGGTTCCCCTCGCCACTCGAAGCATGAGCGCGAGCACGATTCGCACACGCACTGCACGCAATGGAAAAACTCCGGTTCCTTGCACGGCACTTGGCCGAGGCGGCAGCCAAACACGTCGACATTGTGTGTGGTGTGATGCCAACAAGCAGCATTAAAACCGTGGCACACTGTCTGCACTCGCTGGCATTCGGTCAAGTGTGCTCGCATTTGCTGCCTACGGCCATTGGCACATACGTACGCATTGCATTGTGGGCACACCAAGCATGGTCTCCTATGTGAGGGTGATTCAACTGCTGCCGCCGACATCATGCAAAATAGGAATCGGCACGGCTGCCCACAAACGGAGCGAGACTTTAGGGTATGGGCATCAATTTTGGGTTGCCAGCTTACGAACCTTAAATGGGTCAAACTTGAAGTGAAGCACGACTGTACCTTATACGCTATTGCAGTACCATGCATGGTACTACATCAACATGAATGGTACTCCATCTGTTAATGGTACTATAGTACAAGGATACTCGCATACTACCACGATCGTAGAGTAATACTGTGCTGTCATGCCATGGAACCCAGAGCGCTGTCCGAGTTTGTTGCTGTCAACCACGCTCTAAACCAGCGAGGTATGCAAGCCATGCACTGACTCTTGCGCCGGGCAGTCATCATATACATGTACAGCCAATGCTTCTAACAACAGCAGATCTCTGGTGCACCATGCTGCAACTATACATGTACCTACATGGTTCACAGGAAGCCAACACAAAACTACAATACATGCACAATTGGCATCAAGGCGGGGGCCAAATCACCGCCGACACGTTGGCGTCTTGCATCAGGCGTGGCGACCAAAACGGGTGAGGTTGCTTGCAGAATGGACACGCTTGTAGATTCTTTGATTTATTTGCCACAGTCTTCTGATGTGCTATGATGCAGACATGGCACATCGCTTTCTTGCAACAGGGCGTCTCCCCATCCGCTGGGGGGGGTGGCTCTTCAATGCGACAAATCAGCACACATGGTGCACGCGGGTGTGCAAGCTGCCTCTGCCACCAAACTCTGTTATCGCGTCGCAGGCGTAGCGACTCCCATCTGAATGGCGCAGCATAACGCTCCACTGCCTGCTCGATCACCTGACGCCCATCTGCCGCCATACACCACCTGCTGGTCTTGGTGGTCTCGTCCAGCATGCGTTCATCCAGGCCCTCGACATGGCTGTCGTCACTCGTGTACTCCCCCGCATCGTCATTTTCTTCGAGCTTCCACAGAATCAGCTCGACGTGCCGTACGACATACAGCCACTGCCAGCCAAAGCATGCCAAATACAGCTCGAATGGTTTTACTTGCCACCCAGTATGTTTGCTCAGGTAGTGGCACACATCTCGACCCGCGTTAGTCGACATCGACAGGTACATCTGCTGCAGCAGGTCAAAGTTCTGCTCCGCAGATAGCTCTTGCACATTGCCGGGCTGTTGCGGCAGCAACAACACCATCATATCGAGGACGGCGAGGGGCAACAACATACTACGGATGGCCATATCGTGTATGGGTTCCAACCACGGCCAATCCCCAGAGGTCTGTTTAGACCGCATTCTCCGCGTTTGCTCCCACTTATTGCAAACTTTCGTCACCCACCTCGAGGCATGCCGCATGCGGTGATGCAGCGCGTCTTGGGCGTACTATAGGGTGATCAACTCCTTTGCACTACGAGTCAGCCCCTCAAAGCGTCTGCGCGTCGGTGCTTTGAGCTTAGGCAGCTCGTGCCGCACCGGCTGTCTCTCTGGACGATGCTGAGCAGCCACTTGACGCTGTGAACCCGCCTGTGGCTACTCAGGATACACAGTCAGCCCCAGTGAGGCTTCAAGGCGCTGTGCTTCTTCTAATGTTGTAACGATGCCTCACCTTTCCTTTTTTGGTCCTGTCAGCGTCCTTTGTTCCAACAACCTTCTTCTTTTTTTTTTTGTCACCCTGCACATCCTGGCAGGCGCTCTCCGTGGCACTGTCACTCAGAGGAGGTAAGGCGTTATCTTCTTGCTCCACAGCCTTGCGCTTGTTGGTTGCCTCCCGTTCCTCCACGACCTCATGTTGCTTCATGAGGTCGAGCATGAAGCCTTTGTCTTTCAGCGCAGCTTTCAGGACACCTCGATCAATCTCTTTACCAACAAGACAGGCTGGGATCAATGTGGCAAGCTTAGAGGGAGAGGGCGAGCTACAGCTGCTTCTTGATGGAGATGCCTCCGGATGGTCAGAGTGCGGTGGCAAGTGAGTCTCCGCGGCAGGAAGGGAGGGTGCTGAATTGGGATTGCGAGCATGTGGCTGTGGTTGAGGGGAGGCAGGATGTGCAGAACACTCGGCTACTTCTTGCCTAGCACACGAAGGCGAGGCCTGAGGCGTTGGCGCAGCACTCTGGGTCACAGCCGGTGGTAGCGGGGAATTGGCAACGCCATGCCGCCACTCTCCGATCAGGTGTGTTACCTCCGGTGGCACTTCATGCATAGGCCACGACCACTGTTCGGTGCTTGCAGGCTTGAGGAGCCAAAAGTGTGCTTCTGGCTCATCAGGAGCAGTGTTGCCCACCACCAGGACTGAGTTGGGGGCTTCTTTATTTCCAACCCAAACTGCGCTGCCGGGCCGTGGCACCCACTCCCCATGCTCGCGCTCAACGGTCACGCAGCCAATCAACAAGCCCAGCTTGTTGGCAAACATGGTCATCTGCAGGTGCTCGACGTACACATCTTTTCTCCGCACGATCTGTCGCACCTTGGCCATGGCTAGATCAATGTTGCAGTTGACATCAGCCAGCATGGTCGCAAGCAGTTTGTCGTAATACTGCGCCATCTCTCCGGCGGCACCAGTGGCTCCGCAGAAGTCTAAGATTCTGCTCGCCACGCCTGCATCGACAGCCTTGGCGGTGATTTTGCGGAGAATGTGCCGCCTGCCGTCGTCGTCCATGGTGTCCAGCATGGCCTAAAATCTGCTCGAGCTGGGGCACTTGTGATCATCCAGGACACTTTCCGCTATGGATGGCCTGGCGCGAAATACACAATGTTAGAAGCAATTACCATCCGTTGGTGCATTGAAGTGGTCCCATGAGGCGAGCTGGCCACCTAGCATAACTGATGGCCGTATGCGGGTTGCGGCCAGCTCCTCTGATGACTCGCTGGCAGGTGGTGACCCCTGCTGCATGCGCATACAGAACTCACATGGTGTGTCCAACTGTGGACGGCAAGAGTCACAATGACTGATAAAGTACCTGAGTTTGGGGCAGACTGCCGGCTTCAACTTGCAGCGGGTGGGGTAAGGTAGGTGCAGAAGCCACATCGGTTGTTGCATTGTGCTGTGGTCTCGCCGGTGGCGGCAAGAAGGATTGTTGCCCCGCAATTACCGGTGCTGCTCGTGGAGGAGATGGCAGTGCACGAAGGACTGGTGCCGCGGAAGGTGGTTGCGCTCTGGCTGGGAGGGGAGCAGGAGCTGCAGGTGAGACCACTTGTGCATGCAGCAAGGGGGGCTGTATACAGGACCCAGGATAAGATGGCTCACAATGTTGCAAAGGACGAATATAAGCTTATGCAGTGCCTGACGCATTGTTACCAAGGCACGAGCATAAAAGACAGCGACTTACCTCAATGGCCCGTGGGCTGCATGGAGCAGGGGAAGCTATGGGGGCTGACAAGGTAGTATTGGCTGCACTCTCCCCGCCACCCTCGATGGCAGACTCGTCACGGAGCTCGTGAGCCATGGGCACATCATGCGCCATTGCCCCAATGGACATGTCGGGATACAACAGGCCAACATGCATGTTAAACTGATGCCGCATTGCCGCCGCGCCCATCAGCAAGTGGGATTGAAGGACCAGTTGATGGGATTGAATCCAGACTTGCATAGGAGCTCCAACAGGACCTAGTGCATTGTGGTGCTGTCAACCAATGACATGTGGGTTAGCTGCATGCTTGCGACACTACAATTGCAATAGTCAACTGCGTCACACCGTCATCAGTTGGTTGCTTCGAACAGTCACCTGCGGCATTGCTGGTTGATGCACGAATGATTGCATGGACTGCGTCATTGCTGGTTGATGCACTATTGGTTGAATGCCGGACGAATGGCCACGCGCTCCTGTGCTCAAACCCAGCCTACTTCGTTCGGCACGCGCGCGCGACTTCGCACGCTCACGCACATCCTAGCATGGAAAGGTAGGCATGCATTGGAGCCGACATTGCAGTCAACATGCACAGCGAGATTGGCAACAACATACCGCCGCCCAGCTCTGTCTATCTGCTCTTGCTTCCGCAATGTCGGCTTGACTGTAGGGTGGGTATGGGTGAATAGTGGAGGCCTGCAGCCACGCTACATATATCACATGGACTGCGCTAAAAAACAAATTGCTCTTGCAAGGAAATGCATGTGACTGTTGAGCGTACCTTTGCATTCCTTTGTGCTTGTTCCCACAGCCGCAATTGGTCCCGTATGGTTCTGACAAGGGGCTCCAAGGACTGCAGCGCCTGATCCACTCCTTGTTGCAGAAAGCAAGCCACTAAGCAGCTCTCTGTGTGAAGATGGTCTTTAATGGCTTGCCTGCTGGTTTGTCCAATGTTGGTGATGCATGTTGGACAGCCCCATTGCTGACGCCTGCCATGATCCATGACGTGGCGACCGGTAGTAGCTGGCTTCGCTGCTTGAACTCTTACGACCACAACTTCTCGCAAGATGTGCCACGCCGCCGCCGCCGCCGCCGCCGCCGCCGCCTCCTCCGACTCCTGGTCCTCCGCCTCCTAGTCGAACCCAGGCCCATCAAGCCTGACATTCGACCCGTCATCGACCTGGTGCCCCTGCGTGCCATCATCCGGCCATCAATGAAGCGTGTTTGGGTGAGTGCATGCTAACTCCCATTTGGGCTGATCGAGCAATGCCTCTGTCGTACCGTGGATGGTACGACAGAGCTATTGTACGGCAATCGCTGGGGTTGGACGAGAGATGCCTCTGTAGTATCATAAATGTTACGACACAACCATTGTTACCAATGGTTGTACGAAGCATGGATGGCATGAATGCATAAGTCGTACCATCAACCATAGGAGCAAGGACGCACTACAAGTGCGACTCTAGTGCGGGACTCTAGACGTTCAAAACCGCCTCATTTTCGTTTTCGCGCCTCATACATTCGGGCGGGCCAACCGGCGGCGGCAGCGTTGGAGGCGGCAGCGCCACTTACAGCTAAACAGGCGGCACCCGACTATCAGTTGGAGAGATGCCTCGTGGTCCATCCGTAAGTGCACCTCGTCGTGGAGGTCGGCGCCAGTTGTCCACATCGCCCCCAGTGTTCAACCAGGCAACCGTCGCCAACCAATCGCAGCAAGACCCCGCGCTGACGCCCAGCACATCACAACAACTCCACCTGACACCGCAGTCGCAAGGGCAAGCTAGACTGCATGCGTTCTTGATGCACTGTGCACGTTGCTTCTTGCTCAACTTCTAACTTGGATGCTTGCTTCTATCATGACTAGCACAGTGACTCACTGCATGCGTTCTGGATACACTGTGCACGTTGTTCTTCTTTTGCAACTGTGAGGGTTGCATCTTTCATGGCTGGCAGCATGACTCATGTGGTTGTGCTTGCAGAGGGTCGATTGGAACCCCCAACCCAAACGCATTTGGCCGTGACGTGGCAACCTCGGCCGTCAGCAACCCTTCCCCAAGCAAGTGGAAGATTGGCAACGAGGTAAGCACTGTGCGACACTGTGACACTGTGTGTATGTGTGTAACGGATTGTTCTTCTGTGGACAGCATTTGCGAGATGCCGTCGTTGAAATCATAAACGGCCACTGGGTAGAGAGCCACGTTTATCCCAAGGAGGACACTATTCGTAACGTCATGTGTCAGGTGCTGTGAATGCTTCATGACCGCACTGCACCGTGACACTGACCAACCTGCCCGTGACAGGTAGTTGGCTTCGACCATGACGACGAGGCCGATGCGGCCAAGTTCTATGAGGTGTACTGGACTCCCAAGGAGTGCCCCTTTCACTGGAGTGTCGCCCTGAAGAAAGCTACGCAGGCCCGGACTGAGAACGTCACCAAGATCAAGCATGTCCTTGAGAAGGAGTACAAGTGGACACTGTTTAACAGCAACAAGCGCAAGTGAGTTGGGTCCCTCACCACCATGTCTGCTATGCAACACTGCCTTCTTACTCAGCCTCCATACACACGTACTTATCTCGCCTATTGTAACCGATTCAATCATGCACATCGACGCCCTAATGGACCCCGAGACCCAAAAAGCCCAGATGCGCAGCGCGCTCCAAAGTAAGTTATAGGCACTATTCTAGCCTGGTGCAGGCTCAACTGGAACTATCTATTTCGTGACTAATGCCTTGTCGGTATGATTGTCGCAGACATGTCATGGCGGAGATTTGAGGTGACCGACACTGCAGACCCGGAGCGGAGGAGATACATCCATGAATGGGGCAATCCCATAATTTGGCAAATGATCGTGCAATGCTGGTCTTACGCCGTCACTACACCTGGTCGCCGGCAGCTGACAGTCAACCACCTCGCATACCTGTTGCTTATGGTGAGCACTCTGAACTTCAGCATTAGCAATTCAGGAATGCTGTAGCCCCAAACTACAGACTTGCAAACGCGTTGCAGTGAATAGTGGCTTTCGATGCCACTAAGACATGCCTGTAAACTACGCAGGTGGAGCGCATCCCAAAGGGCAAGGAAGGAGACCCTCTCCTAGCTGCCAGCATAGACACACATGAAGAGTACCTCAGCGAAATCAACACCATGATCATGTCAATGAAGCGGGAGATGAGGCAACGGTACGCAGCCCTCCAGCCATTCACCCTTGTGAAACGCCGCACTGCATCTTGTGTCGAATACCTGAAAGATCCCAATCGGCGCCGGCCGCAAGAGACAGCAGCTCGTGACCCGCTCGCTGAGGCAGAAGCGGCATTTGATTGGCTGGCACAACCGTTTGAGGAGGAAGAGCAAGCTCCGGCGTCGCCTCCACAGGCCCCAGCGCGTGGTGCTTTGTTCCGTAATGACAAGCAAAGCGATGATGGAGAGGAGCTACAGCGCAGTTAGTAGTCCGTTTAGCTGGTAGTGTACATAGCTACAAGGCTCTTGTAACTGAGTGTTGTGCATCTTAAACCAGCTCAGTCAATCGTCATTATGCTCATGCACATCAATACTTGCATCCCTATGATATACAACAAAACTGCATTCTCACATAATCGAACTACAAGCCTTGGCAAGTGCCTGAGAGACACTGTACACATTTCAGGTACATGTACACAGCACAGGCACATAATGCTGAAAGTCAGTGACAATCGCGTGTAGTCAAGCTATGCAAATACATATGACGACAGTTAGGCATTGGTCACCTTCAGTTGTTAAAGAATGCATTATTTTGTCGATAATTACCTAGTTGGTGCTTGTTAGTTAGGCTTAGTCGCCTGCGCTGGTGTGTAACCTGCAAGTGCCTGTCACATAGGCTGAGTCACCTAAGTAAGACTGATGTGTAACTTACAGGTGCCCATTGATTAGTTGTAGTTACCTAATAAGGCCTGATGTGTAACTAACAGTTGCCTGTAAATTACACAAAGTCATTTGTTAAGGCCGGGTGTGTGACTAACAGGTGCCTGTTATTTATATAAAGTCACCTGTTAAGGCCTGACAGGTAACTAACAAGCGCCTGTTAGCTAGGCATAGTCAATTGTTAAAGACTAAATTGTAACAAAAAGGGCCTGATAGTAACGAAAGTTACTATTAGGTCCCTGTATCAAGATTACAGGTGGCCTGAGCCACGACAGTCAAAATTAGTGTCCTCAGGTGCATGGCCGTTGCCAATATTTAGTCGGCCGGCAGGATAAACATATTGTGACGTGTGCTTGCAGCTTCAAGCAACTAAGTAGCAACCTTTTTGTCTACCTAACTAAGTAGCAACCTTCTTGTCTACCTATACAGAGCGGAAAGGACCTCCTTTCCTATCCTCGGCACTGCAAGGGAAAACTTGCACGCACTGCACAAAACACACATAGTCAAATTTGCATGTGCCATACTATGGCACATGCAAATTTGCTTAGTAAGCAAGTGTCGCGCAGTAAGCTAAGTTGCTTGCATGTCCAACCTTGTCATGCAATTGTCAATGGGGTTTACCTGTCAGCGTGCTTCACTCGCCGAAGTTGTTGCCAGGGCTCTCATCTGCACGTCAGCCATTGATCAGCAGGCATGCTAGGCTGCCAGAGAAGTGCAGAGCGTGATACATTGGGCGGACAAGATAGTTTCAGTTTCTAACCTGTTTAATAGTGTGCTGGTGGCCACAAACAGCGAGAGTGATCGCCAAAGCATAGGTTGACGAACTCAATGGCAACAAGGTTGCATGGTGAGGACACCATCATGCCTTGTTGCGCTAAAGTAAGAGGCCTGTGGCAGCCAACCAGATGAGTCTCTATGTGGGTATGGACAGAGAATGTGTGTGTGTGTGTGTGTGTGTGTGTGTGAGTGATCAGCGGCAAGAACACTTCGGTAAAAGGATGGTGAGTGGGTGCACGCGCATGCAGCGTAACAGCAAGCAAGGTCGAAGCATGTGTTGTGCTTGCGTGTATGTATTCATAAGCCATTGTAGTTACCTATTGCACAGTCAACTGAGGGGCACTAAGAAGCTGAGCATAGGACACGGTTAACTTCAGCATCACACTACACTTATCAGTTGAAGCGGCTCGGCAACTCGGCCAATCTCTCTTAACTGATTGTGCTTGCGGCGTAGGCTGCAATGCAAGCGTTAAGTTTCAGTTGCATGCTAGCCTTGCGTGCACGCATATATGCTGCCAATGCATTCATGGTGCATTCATTTGACTGCTAGTTGCTGGCCACCAGCAAAATTCTGGCTGTATAATATATTAATAACAAGCGCGCGCGCGCGCACTTTGACGTGCAGAAATGTACAACTCATTAACACCACAACAGCAACAACACCGAAATCGACATCAACAGCGACAGCAACAACTAACAACAGCAGCTGCAACATTAGCACCTCCCGCCGTCCCGCAACTCTCCTGCCAGCTCCCAAATCGCCGAGTAGCAGTTGTCACCTTCAAAACCACCACCGCTTCTTCTCCTCCGTCAGAACCGCTTGAACAACCACCGCCGCCGCTTCCTCTTCTCCTCCTCCTGCGCCGCCGCCGATGCCCAAACCCCACCGCCCCTGCAGCAGCCTACCAGCGCAGGCAGAAAATCGCTAGTTTATTGACATCTTTGCTACTACTCGCAAATTTGTGATAACGACAGTCATGAATGACATCTGTGATATACAAATAGTAGGGGACATGTAACATTTCTGACTCGACTGGCCTGTAGACACCCAGAGGGTGTCCGATGCTTATATAAAAAGGTGTCTGGACACCACTGCGACCTCACTATACTATTACGGTCCGTCCCCTCTGCTTCGCCCGAGAGTTGTGGCCATGTGGCGGCAATGGCGGCACTGGCGACGGCGGCGAGGCGGCGGCGAAGAAGGAGCTGCGGCGTGCTAGCGCTTCGCCTAGCGTGTGCGGCAGTAGCGCCACGTCACCGTGTGCGGCAGTAGCGCACAGGCTGCGCACAGTTGGACCAGGCTGACCGAGACGCTGAGCAGGCAGCCATAAAGGCCATAGAAGCGGCGGTGCAATTGCCAGAGCCAGGACATCGCCAGGCAAGTCAGTGCTCGCACACTGCATTGCATATCATGTCCATATTAACAAACACATGCACAAGCACACGCACATGCGTGCATGTGTACGCTTGTGTGCACACAAGCGTACACTACTATTCAGTATACACATTCGTTCTCACCTACGCCCGCGCATCGCCATGCACGGGTGCTCGCAAATGCACACGCAAATGGTCTAATACACACATATGTGCACGCACACAAATGCACACATTAGCGCGCACACAATGACTGACACACATGCATGCACGCACACCAAGAAACACACAACAACACACACGCACACACTGCATTGCACCTCAGGCCTGAACTGACGCACACAATTGCACACAATGCATTACATAAGCCTGTGCACACTTGCACTCACCCACAGCCACATCCACACCCGCGCATTGCATTGCACGCGGGCACGAAAGCATACGTTGTGCATTCGTTTTGCAGAGCCTTCAATAACTTACAGCCCTAACAAGTGATATTTGTGATGCAAATATGGGATGGCCTTAAAATTGAAAATCGTACACAATGTACATGGTCGGATACAATGCATATGATGAAGTGTGGCAAACATGATTCAGAGTTGGCATGGTTCTTGCAATTGATAACTGTAGTAGAATTTGTTCAAATGAAATAGGTGCAAATGTATGTGAAACTTATCCTCTTAGCTTTGTCCGCAGCATAAATGTAGCGATATTTGCTTTCACATGCAAGTTCGACGCAGATATAAAAAAGCGAATGAAGTTGTTAAGCTACTCAAGTTTCTTTTCTCGTCAACCGCTCTCGTCGGCCACGCTGGAGTGGTTACCCAACATCACATATTAAAATCTCAGGATATGTATAAATATTGTTATGGCTCTCATGCAATGTCATGGGGAGCCACTATCTCGGAGGGAAATGGTGCCGCCCAGTTCATAATTCGACCGATGCAAATTGGCCAGCATTAGCAAGAGCTTACGGCCAATACAAAGCGATCGCGCAATGATTTAAAGCCAATCGACTGGCAGTCGACCTCTGGAAACGTCGCGATCGAGCGTCAACATGCCGTTGGATTGTCTGAAAAGCACGGCAGCCAGTCGACGAGCCGCTCGATGCATGTACTCATCTGGCGGCGCGGCGACTCGCGACTTGCGAAAAGCCTTCCTAACAAGCTACAAAGTGGGAGCTAGTTTTGCGTCACAATCGCTCACCTACAATGCAATGCGCGGGCTCAGCATCACAAACTCGTCGCACAGATCTTGGTTTTGCAGCCCCCTCTTTACCATTTGTCAGCTTGGCGTGGTTCAATTATGTGCGGATGACTCCACCCTACCAAGTGCTTACTAATTTCAAGGTGGGCAGCTTTGTGAGTTTTTTGAGAGTAGAAGCCACACTATGCTGGTAAAGCCAGACCTAATCACTGCCTTCGTTGTCGCCCTGATTGTCGTTTTTAAGGGCATCGCGAGATTAACCTTTACTTCTTCTCCCCTGCTATGCATTGCACGTATAGTCAAGCGCTGCTTGCAGCTGGTTTCAATCTATCTTGCCTATTATTGCACATTGCTGCATATAGTCACAAGCCCTATAATCAAGTCGTGCTTGGTAGTTTGAGTGGTTGAATTGTTACTTATATGTTGTGTCTATGAATTTTATAAGCCCTCGATTCTATCATATGCTGTTTATGTCATTTATAGTCAAACTTCCCACCTAAAGCAAGCTTCCAAGTGCGTCGTTCCATAGGAGTCCACAGCCACCATCAAGTTCCGAGTCTGCTTGCTTGCCAAAGCGAAGGTTATCCCCTTCCAGCATGCCGCGCTGCGCCCATGCAGCCAAGCAAGGAACGCACTGGCACAGGGACGCGTTGCCAATAATTTCTTACGTACAGTGTAATATAGGGCGTCAAGGACTCGATGATAAAGTCCTTTGCGGGTTCTAAGTTCAAGTCCTTTGGTTTTTAAGCTCATTATTACCCATCTCGTAACATACAGCATGCGCTTTTGTTATTTTGGGCAAGTACACAGCTCCCGCATTACCTCCACAACAACATAGGACGGGCCAGCAGCTATGGGATGGATTAGGATGGGATGGCAAAACGTGGATGATGTTGCACCGCTTTTGTCGCTTTAAATTCATGCATGCTTTCAATTCTTAAACCAAGGTAGTGAATGTTGCGCAACACTTGAATCATGCATGGTTTAGAAATTGCACAACTAACACATGTTCCGTATATGGAGAACCATGTATATGGATTTGTGTACCTACTGTGCGTGTTGGTGTGCACGAGGTAGCGCATGCACAAGACTGGTCTGTACAGGATATGGGAGCGACCGATAACAACATGCAACCGTGCCACATGCACTGCACGCAAGCAATCCAACGCACCTACATGTTGCATACACGACCACCGAGCTAACTCTACTCTCTACCCTACCGCTATGTTCACATATGTCTCCCCGCTGTCGTCAGGTGTGCACATGACTTCTGGGTGTCCATGAGCACATTGTCAGCCATGCAGTACACCTTGTCTGCACTCGTCTCCAGCTGCCATAGAATGACGAACAGCAATATTGCAGCACAGTGAAATAGGTTGAAGCGCTGTAGATCATGCATTGTGAACTGCACGGCGCCACATGCAGCCTGCATGACAGATGTACTGGCCGCCTCACAAATAATTTTGTGTACCATCAAATGCAAACTCAACATGAGCCCGTGCAGTTGCGCATGTTGGGTGTGAGGCGCAGCTGGTAAGCACAATTCATAGCAACAGAGCACAACCTACACTACGCTGGCAGCGGGCTTCCGGTGTTGACGACATGGTGCAGCGGCACAGCGGGCAGCACGTACCTACGTAGGTCACAGGACACAGATCAGGTCATAATTGATTAAACAACAACGAACAACCTCAATGCCACGTGGTGCTTGTTTAAAGGTCACGTTTGCACTCGT
Source organism: Chlorokybus atmophyticus (assembly GCA_009103225.1). Taxonomy (NCBI): domain Eukaryota; kingdom Viridiplantae; phylum Streptophyta; class Chlorokybophyceae; order Chlorokybales; family Chlorokybaceae; genus Chlorokybus; species Chlorokybus atmophyticus. The sequence continues at coordinate 1,411,547 of RHPI01003156.1, forward strand.
GTAATCGTGCAGATGCTTACCGATACACAAGAATGTAATGGAAGACTGAGCCAGCCAGCACAAAGCAGTGCCATATGGCATGGAAGCTGGGCTGCCAGCCGTCCAAAGCCTGCGTTTGACAGCAACCGTCACAACAGGGCCCAACCACAAACGCCATTGTCTGTTACCAGCACGAGAAACAACACCGAATGATGTCCACAATCCACAACGCGACCTATCGATCAAGCACACCCACCACAAATGGCACACCGCCCGTGTACGCGAGCCCTCCCAACACCAGCATCAAAGCCCCTTCATGGGAAAGCCTTGCAAACATCGCTCTGATAGCAAACAAGCATGTCCACCTGTACAGCAATTGACCCGCATCAGTAGCACAATACAAGCCATTTGTCAAGACGCACTTACAGAGGTTGACACATCAACACGCACTCCTTGTGTGGGCATGCATGACTTACCCCATGACAACATAGCTGATGGTCGCAATTGGCATGTAGTAACGATTGTGTTTGAATGTTGTTGCGAGCAGCACACCAAAGGCACCAATGGCCCAAACGACAGCAAGCAACATCACGGGCCAGAACCCTTCGTCTTGCAAAAGGATGAGAAGCACGGGCGTGTACGTGCCGGCAATCAAGCCGTATATGGAACAATGGTCCATCACTCTAAACACCTTCTTCGTGCGCTGGAATGTAAAGAAGCTGCCAGATACCATTTTGTTGGAATCAAACTGCACTTCAGCATGGAATACAACGTGTACACACAACACACACACACACACACACGGTCAACAACCACGCCCGTGCGCACGAACGCACATAAGGTACGCCAGATACCTATGATACAACATGGATGACGTGTACAGGATGCACAGCGTCGCGCTGTAGATGGCGCAGGACGCTACGTGTCGTGCAGAAAAGTGCGACGCTTTGCGAAGCAGCAACACCGCGCCAATGATGCTTAGAACTAACCCGACGCCGTGCGATATGCTGTTTGCAATCTCCACTGTTGTGTAGTTGCCTTCACACTGCAATTGAAAACAACTACTCGTTTTACCAGCAGCAGACAGACAATGCGATGCATGCTTTCTTGCCAACAAGCCAGGAACGGATTGCTGTAGAGGTATCATCACCCTGACTTACAACAGCTCACACATCTCAAGTCACAGCATGCTGCATGTTGCGACTTGTCAGATGTGAGCCATTGAACGTAAGTCACGCTGGTGTGTACCTCCACAGAAATCCTTCTGGCCTGCACGCGGCGTCGACGCAGTTTAAAGCTCACGGGTCGTACAACAGGGCTCGCTTCTTCCGTTTCTGTGGCTTCCGATACGAGGACAGCGGCACGGATCACACGCACTCCCTTCACACCAAGCTTATTGGCCGACACATCCACCAGTGTCAGGGACCTGATGATGGTAGGGGAATGATTAAGAGGTGTGTTAGATACATGTTGAATACATGCGTAGATTACTGCAATTGTAGCAACATGCATAAGCCAATTGCTGTACAGGTTTAGAAGTAATGGTTGCACCCGTCATGGTGGGGATGGTGGGATCATGGTGGGGATCATAATCATCCATACCTGTTCGCTTTAATTCCAGCAGCGAGCATTGTTGCTCCCTCATAGCGCAACACATTGTGTCGCAGGTTGAGTATGCGAAGGCTGCACGTGTCTTTCGCAAGCAACTGTCACAGCACTCGCCAATAAGACTTGGAGATCTCCCACCCTCACAGAATGACAAACACAACATGCCATACCGCTGCAAGGGCACGCACGCCGCTAGCTCCAATCCCAGCACTGGCCAGATTGAGAGCACGCACGCTCGGCCGTAGAGACAGCACGTGTGCTAAAGGAACAGCGCCACTGTTTCCCACAGGACATCTGTGCAAATCTGCACAGGTAAGGCTGTCAGCAACTTTACAAAAACACCAGTATGTCGTCTCGTTACACAGCTGAAAGAAACACACAACAACAAGCTTGGCCGTGACAGGTAATGCTGTTTGACAATGAAGCGGTGATCTGCTGGTGTGCATCCTAACAGCGCACAGCATGCTTCACACTTGCTACGCAGTTGTGCGGTTGTGAAACTGAGATGCTGATCATCAGTTCTTTTCACGCAACTGATATGACCATGATCGACATACTAATGGAGGTGAGGTTGCTGAGGGCGTCCAAGCTTGTGTGTACTGCTTCGCTCAACGCCAGTAAATGTTGGGAGCCAAAGTTACGAGGGTTGGCAGGCCTGTGAGAGCATGTCAAGCGATCAACTTCAAGCAAGCAGGGCATGCACATGGCCACATGCTTGGTTGAATGCATGCAATCTATATGCCTATGCGAAAGTAAGCCTGCTTACTTCAGCTCAGGCAGGTTGAAGCGCAGCGCAACAACAGCACCACCATCCGGTTGAACCTGTGTGCAGCACAAGCAGTGACTGCATCAACAAGTAACCTTGACCTTTTAATGCTGCATATTATGATACTGTCAACGGCCTTGTGGGCACAGAGCAGAGACAGTGTGTGCGTGCTTCAGGAATGCAAGCAGCATGGAAATCCCAGCCTCAATTGTGTACCTTCATCCATGTGTGCGTCTATGTGAATAATTGCAAACACAGCACTCCAGCTTACACAATGCACACATACAATACGCAGTGCGGGTTAGTTTCCGGAGCGGGAGAAACGAGCTACACAAGTACTAGGCCATGCATGCACGCACCTGAAACTGTGCGCACCATCTAAGGTACGTCTCCAGCGGGGTTCGGTCATCCATGGGTGTGCGCGGCGTCCTTGGCGGCGCCTGCAGCGACACCGGCGCCGACAGGGACGTTGTTATGGGCGAAGGCACAGCAGGCGCTTCGCCCCCTGTCACCATCGCAGCAGCTGATCTTAAACACACCAGACCGTTTCAAACAGCAGCAATCCACATACGGCCCACCGCTCCTCGCGTGAGAAGCTAGTCACCCTAACCCGAACCGTACTGACTACGACGCCATCTATACACCCGAGGCCGCAACCGCCACGCCACTGCCAGCACACTCAACCATCCTTCCCGGCCTGGTCTGACTAGGCTACAGTGTAGCCGCTACACCCATGCAGAAGCGAATGCTAGCAGTCTCATAGCCGCTTCTTAAGGCATAGTATGAGCGACTTGAAAGCGACACTAGCTCCATACTCAATTGTCGCTTATCACTCAAAGGTTGGGCTTCTGTCATCCAAAGCCGGCGCCGCCATTAGGGGTTGGTCTCTTTGCAGGCAAACCCTAGCCGCCGCCGGTGCGGGCGCGTGAGGGCGCGGAGCGTCGTCGTTGGCGTCGTCGTCGTTGGCGTCGACTGCTACAGTATCAGGGAAAGATGGGTCACTCCACAGTGTGGAACAGCCACCCGAAGAACTACGGGCCGGGCTCCCGCAGCTGCCGCGTCTGCGGCAACCCCCACGGGCTCATCCGCAAGTACGGCATCAACGTGTGCCGACAGTGCTTCCGCATGTACGCCAAGGACATCGGCTTCGTCAAGGTGAGCAGACACTTCAAGGCAGGCAGGGCATTACCCCTGCTGCTCAGCTCTCCACTGCTGCGCTGAACAAAGCACACACCGCGTTCATACGGTTCAGTGTATTATGCGTTGATCAAGCTCGCCAGTTTTGTTTTGCTGCATGAATTGAGCTGATCAAGTAGCTTGCTGGTTGGCTTGTGTCGCTGATCGTGCTTGTATTGTGTGTGTAGTACCGCTAAAGTGTGGATCGCAACCACCGGGCGTTGAGGAGGATTGTTGCAGCGGAAGAGGCGGTTGAAGCTGGATTTGAGGGCAATAGGTTGTGCCATTGTCACTCTATTGGTTGTGGCCGAGCAATTGTCGCACAGAACAGAGCCTATGCCTTAAGTAAAGCTGTCCATGCGTACTGTCGCATCCTTCATTTCGTCTTTCATTGCTGGTGAGGTGTCTGGCGCAAAGCTGCAGGTGTTTCTGCATACACGCACAGTGTGGTGTGGCTTTGTTTCCGTGTGCGTTGGGTTGTTGCTTTGGTTTGCAATGCCGTCGTGGATTACTATGTTAGCTTGGGATGGCAGTGCACCTGAGGCTTGTCTACGTCCCAGTACCCATTTGGATGTGCGCTGCCTACTTCAAAGCATAGTCATTTTTGGTGTACTGCTGTAAACCTAATGTTGGACCTATTGTGTAAGATGCAACAATGTCGTCTGCTGCCTGTTAAGTCTATTGAGAGGGCTGCCAAGTGTGTCCCGAAATATTGGCCCGCACGGGAGATGTCCTCAATGTATACAGATGAGGTAGAGCAAAGCCTTGCGCAGGAGAATCAGTGTACAAAGAGGGTATGCTGCATATGCGTGAGGCTTGTTTATAAACCCTTGTGAGGCTGCCAAAAGCAAGGTAAGCTTATGACTGTGATGTGATACAGCAACACTCCTGGCCCTAGTTGCCTCACCTGTGTGGTGTACCAAGCACGTGTGCAAGTAGTGGCGAGCTGAAGCAGCAATTAGTCGAAATGATGTCAATGCGCCGCACTGCATTATACAATGTCTTCCACAGAAGATGTGGAATGCCGTTAATAGCCAGCACAATGTGTATATTGATCATCACGTTGCACAACACCCTTGTATCATGTCTAAATGTGGTGTGGTATCAGCAAGTACACGCGCACACACAACATGCACACAGTGCAGGCGTTTCTTGCTTGCAGTTGTATTTGCGTAGGTTATCTGGGTTCAAGCACCAATTTTGGCCAAACAAAAAGGGGCCTCATTACAACAACCATTGAGAGGCCATACTGCGCGCTATCCAGTCCCCTCACAACACACGCATGCTTGAGCCATGCAATCATGGCATGCATCAGTGACTCCCTCACAGGGAACACATTAGCAGCAAAAGTCACAACACACGCAGCTTGCAAGTATGAGTACGGTGCAATACACAGTGACCACGCTGTTGCAACACACAAGTGCGCACGATCGGTGTGAACACAGCTAACCCTCCTTCATGGGCGTGACCTCCGCATCTTCATCCGGCTCTTCCACATCCTCCAACTGCTCCACCACTTCTACATCTGCCGCAACATCACAAAGTTCAGTAGCACGTTTGCTAATGTCACTGCAATGTAAGTTGGAACAGCATTGGGACAACAAAGAAAGAGATGGACCCAACGTAAGCGTACCTGGGTCTTTGTTGGTGCCGTGATGCATTATCTGTAAGAGCTGCTGCTCGGCATTGGACACGACCTCCGGCTGCACACGACACAGATCATCAACCTTGGACGGTCAAACCCTGCATGCGAGCGATGGGCGAATATGTGCATACCGGGTCCACAGGTCAATCTACATAAAAAGCAGCCAACTCAACACCATATGCAGTGTTGTGTGTGTGTAGAAAACACCAACAGCCACCAGCCTGGCGGTGATTCATTTGCCTACGCATGCTCATGTGACCAACGATGCATGCTACTGTGTGGAACACCGCATCAGTTGTGACGTCACACCACAAACAAGCTCACTCAAACTTGGCCGTAGTGCAAAATTGCAAGCAAGCACCTGACCTCACAGAGCCACGCTTGCATGCTGCATTCATACTACTCACCGGAATTCGAGGCTTGGGTCTGAATCGGCGGCGTCGTGCGTCATGCATGGGCGGTGTGATGCCGTCTCGTGCTTCATTGCCAGCTGGCGGCATCGGCCGGCCGGCAGCGTCGCGTATAACAATGACCTGCCCGATGTCTGCAGACTTGACCAGATGCGTACCATCGTAGGTCTTCCATGACTCCACCACTGTAGGAAGGTCCTGCACCGCACCGTCCCAACGCTCCTCGCCAACAGACAGCTCCACCGCCCCGCCTGCATCCTGACCGAACCGCAACCCCACCTCCGGGACCTCCGCACTACCCTCAGCCTCACCCCTCAGCATTGCTCGCAAACGCTCGCCCAGTGCCGGAGGCACTCTCAGTACAAACTGCTCGTCCGCCATCGCGCTATACACCCTCTGTCAAGACTTCTCACGCGTCTCTTCTCTTTTTGGGACTCATTTGCTCCACCTCATGCTACTGTACAGTGCTTTACATGCGGGTGAGCGGGTGGTGCTTGTAGAAAGCCTTTGTTCGGTACTCTGCAGCGATTAAAGATGGTGTAAGAGTTGGCACTGTGCTCGAGTCACTTGGACAACATGCACACCAGCATACTGTGCTAAAACAGCTGATCCTCAGATCTCACAAGCGTCCAGTGTTGTCATATACCACACAGCTTCAATGGAAGCGACATGCATGCTGAAACCAGTCATTGGTGGTCAGCACGATCTGGACTACAATCTACCGCATTACCCTACTGCTGGCAGGCAACTGCGAAAAGAAATGACAGCGATGTGCTGTGATATTTGCATCAAGAGATGGGTTATTACTTTGAGCCCTTAGCAGCAAGCGATCGACAAGCCAGGGTACAATTAGATTTAACTCAAACAATTCACGCTTTCTATAATCACAGCTGCGGCGGTGTAGTCAAAGGGCCAGCTCTTGGCACAAGCAGCGCTCAAATGCATTCCATGCTTGTGAGCGGTTGTGTGGGTTATGCTGGCAAACTCAGTTCAAGTAAGCCACACTTGTTTGCATGCACGCTTTTGGAAAGCGTGTATACAAGCAAGCGCGTGGAAGCCAGAACGCAAGCACGCAAACGGAATAACAAGCACAGATAAGTCAGTACTTTGTTTCACTCACCGGCTGAGTCAGGCGTCCCCAGCACTAGCGACTGGGCCTGGCAATCTTCACCTCACGCTATGTCCCTCTTTTTATCACCCACCACACGAACAAGACCAGCCACCAAGCCCACCTCTCCACCCGCACCGCCTCCGCCTCAGCTGTTGCTCACAAGCACACAGCATGCATGTCCTCCAGTGGTAGGGTTTTGGGCATGTAGTTGTGTTGCGGAGAGCGGCGGCGGCGGCGGTGGTCGGTGTCAGTGCAAGGGTCGCTGTTGTCGAGGTTGTAGGCCTACTTGTTGGTGTAAACCAGTTGGAGAGCAGAAGACTGCGCACTGGCCTGGTGGCGGTCGCGGGCTGTCCCGACCATGAGTGTTGGGGCTTCCCAGCCGGTACTTTTGTTCCCAGCATATGCACAGTTGTTAGCTGAGCTGCTGCTTTGGTTTTCTGCTGCTCACGGGCTTATCTGGGGTGTGGTCTTTGCTGCGTGCTGGCCGCATTGCGCACAGCCTTGCTGTCATGCATGATGGGGTGTCTTGTCGGATTGTTTACACTCCTCGCCGGTGGCACGTGTGTTTATTGAGAAAGACTTTGACACCTCATTGTATTACTTTTGGTTAGACTAGATCTGGGTCAATGCTGTGTGAGCGTGCTGCATGCTGCTTGACACATACCAGCAGTGAGAGTCTTTTTGCAACAGACGCTCACAGTGCCAAGCTTGATTTCTGGTTGCGTTTCTTAGCGCCAATGCGAGAAGGTTATTTCTTTTGCTGCGTTTATGGGTACAGGAAACAATCCTGGATGACTGGATGACTATTAAGCTGCGTTCTTCCTGGCTGCATAGAACAACGCAGCTTGCTAGTCAACATGACAATGGTTGCGTGCATGTGCGTGGGTGCATGTTGACAAAGGCGCACAGGCTCAGTGAGGTTGCAGCCTCCGTCACATGCATAACAACAGTGCTTTCCGTTGTGCGTGTTTAAACGCTCACTGCTAAATGTGCTTGCTGCTTCTGCTCTTTGAGAGTCTTGTGTTGCCTGACAAGCATGTTGCAAACAATGCATTCACAATCACGATCTTGGCTACCTTCACTAGCATGGTGTGGATTGACCTTTGCAAGAACTGTGCGTCGGGTCTAGCCATGCAACAGTAGCGTGAATCAAAACTTACCGTTGATTGCTACGCGCATTTCTTGACTTGAACAGTGTCAAGCAAGAGTTGTTCCTCATGAATCAGCGTTGTGGTGTTGCAGCTATTGTCCAAGTTGGCTGCAAGCCGCCTGCAGAAAGAGTTGGCCGATTGGGAGAGGCATCCCCCTGTTGGCTTTGAACGAGTGCCGTCAGATCACTTGCAAAGGTCTGTGAGCGCACACAAGTATATGTGCGTATGAATTATGTGCATGCGTGTGTGCACTGATACGCACATGTTTACCTGTTTGTTAAGTGTGCACACACTTGTGAACATGTGTGCGCGCGCGCTAATGCTCACACATACACTGGGATCTTTGTCTGGTTTGCGTGTGTACATATACACAAACATATACACAAATATACACATAATTTGTGTATATACACAAATTTACAAACACAAGTCCCGGTGCAGTGCGAATGCTGATTGCTACGATCTGGTGCTGATGTCATTAACGTCTTCCCACGCAGTTGGGTGATTGTGTTGCACGGTGCTCCCGGCACCGTGTACGACAATGAGCATTTTCGTTTGAAGGTTGATTTCCCTTCCACCTACCCAATGGAGTCCCCTCAGGTGGGAATGTGTTTATGACTGCAGATCCTTGTATTATGTATCGTTGGGATTACTTCACACCTTGTCGGTGCTGTTGGCTGAATTGTGCATGTTCACGCTCAGGTTGTGTTTCTCGACCCTCCTTTGCACCCGCACATATACAGCAATGGGCACATCTGCCTCGGTAAGCCTGTGCAAGCCCGTGTGTGGTAGGAAGTTGCTGTCCTTTATACTGCGCTGAAAATACACTGTTGTCCTCAAGCATTGCATTAGTACAACTGGAAGCCAACATGGGCTCGCTGATGCAGATATTCTATACGATTCGTGGTCACCCGCTTTGACCGTCAACTCAATCTGCATAAGCATACTGTCTATGCTTTCCAGCTGCAAAGAAAAGGTATGAGGCTGGGAGAGTTTGCAATCCCGTGATGTTTGTATCAGTGGTGGATGCGGCCAGGGGTCATGAATTATCTTGGACTGGATTCCTGGTTTTTTATTTCTGTCGGAGAAGAGGGCTAATATTAGCTTTTTGGGTGCGTAGGTGCCTCCAGCAGACAACGATCGGTATGTCCGCAATGCGTCGGGTCGGTCACCCAAAGAGACCAGGTGGTGGTTTCATGACGACACGGTTTGACCCACGTCATGTACAGTTTGTTATAGCATCAGGACATAATTTTGTAGATTGAATAATAGCTGATTTGCAGCCCAGTTGCTGCATACACTGCAGCGGCCCAATGTGCGCAGGGGTTGCACAACTGATCCCCTTGTGCAGTGCTGGTCCTGCAGGATGGCTTATTGCTGTGCACCCTGCATGAGCAGTCTTTGCAAGGAGCAGATCTGATGTGAATAATGACTTACTGCCCGTGTTTATGTTATCTTGGTACTGCTGTGTTGTATGTGCGCATGATCTGCAGTGCGCCAGGCACGGACGCGCAGCTTGATTGAGACAGTAGCATTATCGCTGCCAGAAAGTCGTGGCTTGTAAGGTTTGTGTCGTCTTGTGGCTTGGTAGGTGCGTGTTAGTATCAGGCGATTGGTGCTAGCACAGTAGATAGTGTTGTGGGTGTTGTGGTAAGTATGGACATTTGGCTGTGTGCTTGCATGCACACTGAATGCAAGCACACAGCCACACATTGTGCCAAGGCCACACATTTGACATCATGCTGGGTCCATTGCATGTGTCGTGCATGTGCATACGTGTCGCGCATTTACTGTACAACCTCTTGATTGCAACGCCAGCTGCACTAATATTAAGATTGGAAAGTGGCAACAGAGCAGTTCTGCAACACTCCACTCTTATCAATCCTATTCAAGTGGTAGCGCATCCCACACGAGCTGTGCCACAGAACAGGCTTAAACTTGGGCTGCACGGTGGTGTGTAGACTGCAACTGCTGTTTGCATGCGCTCATCCAGCAAAGTAATGCAAAAACTCCCTCCATGTGATAAAGCCATTGCCTGCAGGGGTCAGAGACATCAACACTCAGTGCACAAGTGCTTGCATGCACACTCAACTCAGGTACATTTGCACGCATTGCTTGGCAACTCCGCCAAGATGCGCAGCAATAACACATGTACTGCAATGAGCATACGTGAGGCAATGCCGGTGGACATGTCATGCAGACCCACTCACCAGAGCCAGCAATGTCGCTGAACACGGTACTAAAAGTATCCCTGGTAACACCGTTCTGTTGTACTCGTGCCGGCAGCTGAAGAAGCCTGCCCACCTGCAGATAACTCTTGCTTAGCTCATCAGCTGGGCATATGTTGCAATGTCTGAGAACCATTCCATGAGGGAGTGATCTGCAGAGAGTACGCGTACAAACCTGTGGGTCGCACTGCAGCGCAAGTAGAAGCTCCTTTGTGTTGACGTACTCCACACCAGGCTGGCAAACGCTTGCAAAGACGGAGCGCAGGCACTCAACCTCTGATGGGAGCAGAGCATCTTCCATTGATTGCGCTTTGCTCTGCATGCCGACAAACATGAATCTAATTAACGCCACATGCAAAACATGTCGGGTATAGAATGAAAAAATGTCAGTTCCGCGACAATGCGTGCTTGACCTCCAAGCACACACCTGCGATTGCGACTGTGCCCTTGATGTCTGAAGCGAAGCATCCTGTTCAACATTCTCAGGGCTTACGGGCCTGGAAAGCGTGAGAGTGAGGATAACAATTTGGAGATACAAGTGCACGTACGCACACAGACCGCGCACATACGTGTAGGCGTGCACAAAATACACATGCTTTTTACCTGAGCAACAATGTCCTCGTGATGTCTTGGCTGCTGGTTTGTCGAATTGCCTGACAAGATACACATTTAGCAATGGTCAAAGCAGCGGTCAGGTTACTAACTGCTCTGCTCCTCACCTTTGCCAGGAAATGACCAGCGCCCAAACCAGGCGCCCAGGCTTTCATCGCAGAATGGAAGGATTCAGACTCCTCCTGTGCACGCAAAATGTGTTAAGCAAAAAAGCAAGAAACCAACCCCCAAACAAGTACGCGGTCTTGACAACAATACCTCAAGTAGTCGTTTCTGCCTCTGCAGTGCTTCACGCTCGGAATCCAACCTGTTTGCCTCTTCCTGCTCCAACACAATGATGAGCGTGCATGCATATGGGCAGGCATGCTGCAGCAGCTGCACGCAAAGCAGGATCACAAGAAGGCTCAGCCTGTAACCTGTGTGCGAATGCGTTCCCGCTGGATTGCGTGTAACCTCTCCTCGAGCACGGATCGCTTCTGCAGTACATGATTGGTCCGAGTCAAATATGAGGTCATCCACTTGATAAGACAGCGGCGTTGTGTTTACCTGCTGCAGTACTGAAGTTGGTGACAGGCCATCTGCTGTGGTGTTCCTGTTGAGTTCAGAACGTGGGATTAACCCTTTGCATGAGCGCTACTGATATGCATGACATGGAGTGTTCTCGTACCCCAGGTCAGTGTCTGTAAAGGCGGACTCAAAAACTTGCTGAATAAGCGCTTCCTGCATGTCATGCCTTGTCAGTGACTTTGATGTCCCAAAGTTATCAGTACTTGTTGTTCAGCAGGCGACGAGGTGACCGAAACATGCGCAAGTGACTGCTAAGCACGCTGTCATTATCCAACTTTACCATCACAAACAATATATGCGCGACACATGCTGGCTTTGTGAATACACATGCCTTCCTGCTCAGTATTTAAAACACCGCAAACCTGTTCGGCAATGATGCTGTAAGCATTGTGCAGCTGTCGCTCCAACTCAATGTTCTGTTGCATATCCGGTGGCGGGGGAGCCATCCTTGTTGGACTTGCAGGATTGGGCGATGCTGGCAAGCTCTCGTCTCCTCCAGCGACCCAGTGATCCTGACTCATAGAATTGATGCGCTCCTGCATACACACATGAAACTCAACAAGGTATTCAATCGCCGCATCAAGAACAATAAAAGCAAAGTAATTGCTCACTTTCAGGCTGCATATCTTTGCTCTGATGTCCATCACCAGCTGCTGATGCTCCAAGTCACCAACAGGAGAGTCATGTTCATCCTGAGCAAAAATCAAGTCAGGTGGTATTTAGCGGGACGGGTGCAAACTGAGGTAGAGAACCCACCTGATCGGCTCCATGTGCAATGGCCGGAGAGTAGTGCTCTCTGCTGTAAGGCGACTTGCTGGGTGTCGGGCCCTTGTGCGAGTTGATGAGCTCCTTCATTTCATCCTGGATGGCCCATGGAATTGGTTGTGGCAACATCAGACAAGTGCAACTGGTTGTTGCATGATAATCACCTGCAGGGTGCGAAGAGCGTTTCTCAGGTCTGCATTTTCTTGAACAAGCTCCTTCTGTTTGGCCTCATAAGCGTCCACAACAGTCTTGTAGAGATCCGCATCTGGAGTTTGCTTGGTGCCGAACCACCTGCCGCGTTGATGGCCCTCGCGCTTTAGCAAGTTGATAATCTCCATGCTAGCTTTGCTTTCCTTCCTCTTTTCCACAAGGATTTGGTTCAACTTCTCCTGCAACCATCAACATGAGCAGATATGCTTGACAGTAAGCTTCACGCAAACAGCTAAGCAAGCCACATGCTCTTGGGGCGCTGTGGCTTGCAAGAATTCACCTGAGCCAGAACTGCGCATAGTGCTAAACTACAAACTTATTGATAATACAGCTGTTGTCCAGTGTACAGCAGAGTAGAACTACAACATGATTGTAAGCATGGCAGGTTCACAGCGGTCTCTGACCTGCAGTTTGGTGTACTCACGCTCCTTTTTTCGTATCTCATGCAGCTGCTGTGTCTGGCGGTGCTGCAAACACCAACAACGTGCTGATCAGCAGCTGCAGCGCAATCAGCTTCAGCACCAGCATGCAGTTTTAGCTCCAGTGACAAGAGCGTGCGCGACATATGCTGTTCACAAACACATGAAACGACAACCTTGCACTGCACTCACCTGAATCCCTGTGAAGGCTTTTTGCAACTCATCACGCTCTAGAATGAGCTTATCCAATGCGGCCTTGTGCACAGCAGCCATTTGCCGTTCCTACAACCATAAGTTGTTTGCTCAAGTGTAGATTGCTCGAGCATGAAAGTGCTTGAGCAGTGTATGCTCCCGCACATGTGCACGTGTCCATGTACACTTGCACTTACTTTGATGTAACTACTGCCCAATTCACGGTCCTTCAGCTCAAGTGACCTCTCCAACCTGTCCACTTTGTTCTCCATGAGAGATATCTCTCCAAACAACCTAAGACGGTGAGCACCAATCAGCGGATGCAACACACACATAAGCTTACAAACCAACATCAGCACAAGCGCATGCTTACTTTCTCTGCTGTTCTTCATTGGTGCTTCTGAACTGTAAATCTTTTTGCCTTTGTGTAAGCAAAGCGTATATACAATTGCACACCAGCACGGCATCATCCTGTCACACGAGCGTATAGAAGTTAAGCCAGGAGCTACAGCATATGCGCGCAAGCTTATGCCAACATGTGATGCTCACCACTAGCGCACCTGTACAAGGCCGTTGAAGCACAGCGAGCTGGGGTACCCGAACGCAGCAAGAGACTGATTAATAAAGCGCTGGCAGTGCTCGAGGTTGTCTGCGGATGCAAACGATGGCCTGCCGTTCAACAAGTTACCGTGTGTGATGTTATTGTTAACAATATGTATTGAGTTGAGTATCTGCAAGGGCAGCAGAGCAAAGATGGCAATGGTTGCCATGAACATGTAGGCGCCCTTACCCGGCAACACTTGCAGAAAACCCATCGCTATAATCCTGCCAATACATAGCGTGAGAGTTAGTGAGTCATTGAGAACATAGCCAGATGTTCCATCCTTGCAGTGTTCGCAGTCGTCATCATCTCGTTGCTTGCAGTGTTCGCAAATCTGCCGTCTATCAGCCACATAGACTGAGCGCACTACAGATTTTGCACAAGTTTTGTCGGGAGCATGCGTGACACCAGAAACACACACACAATGTATCTACCATCAGGCAAGACAACAACAACACAAGTAGCTGTGGATTGCAATTGCCACAGGTTGAAAATAACCTGACGAAATTGCAATACGAACAACAATTGTGCGCATATCATTATCAAACTTCGCAGCGCAACAAAGCGTAAATGCTGTTTTCAAATCAAAGGACAAGCACAAAAACGCAACAATGACAATTGTGTTGAAAGGTTTGCACACCTCTTGCGCGCCAACATGCTGGTAGTTAAGCGCGTAGATATCAAAGCTTGCCATACTCATGCCAGAGGAGGCAACAGTGCTCAGCTCAAGAAGAGGGCCTGGCCTTCAGCATGACATTGGCCTCTTAAAAGAGAGGAATGTTCTTGCAACTTTCAGCTCAACAGCATCATCGCTTGAACAGGCGCCCGCGCACGGCACTGCACCAATCCGTGCTACACATCATCCTCTAAGACGTAGGCACCTCCTCGACAGAAACATTTAATGAAATCCGTGATAAACACCAGCACGAAAGCCAGGCCAGGTCACATCCACTGACTTGCAGCAGAAACTCAGTGGATGCCACTGAACGCTCCAAACCCTTGACTAGTCATTCCTTGGATTAGTAACCAGCCTGTCAGATCATGTTATAGACAACCTCCCTACCCTGAGAAACCCCCTCGACACTGCCCCCGGCGACGTCCTGGACGACACCGCCGCCACCCCAAAGAGCCAATTTCGTATTATTCTTTTTAGCGCCAATTTCAAACAGCTCTGCATAGCGGTTAGGGTTTCTCAGCGAGCTCAGCGATCGACAGAACAGACTGCTCAGTCTGTTCAGGTCGTTTCTTATCTCACGGCGTGATCACAACGGGTTCAGCATCTCCACAGGGACGAACCCGTCGTGATCACACAATGCGATCATTCCTTGTTTGATGTGTTCGGTGGTCTGAGCTCAAAGCCTTGAGCGGAAGTGAGCCCATTTGATCACATTGTGCAGCATGCGGGCGGCGTCGGTGGCAGCCGCGGCGGCGTCGTTGTTGAGGCGAGCGGCGCAGTCGGCTTCCCGGTTCGTGTCGTCTGCTGCTACGCAGGCAGCGAGCGCCTCGGAGGCGTCCACGTCTGGTACGGCCTGCCGGAGGCAACGCCTGCGCGCATGGTTGTTGTCTTGGTTGTCATCCTCCAGCTGGGTGTCGTCTTTGTGCTTGTCAGTTTGCTGCTGTGTGCTGGTTTGACATGAAGGACATGCATTTTACATGCACACAGGCTTGAATCATGTGCGTGGTGTTGCTGTGCTGCAGGGCGAGCAACAACAGGCGCTGTCCTGCTGCTCGCAGCGCCATGCGCTGCAGCAGCTGGGTTGGGGATGTGGCAGCTACAGCGCAGGCAATGGAAGGTGAGAGCTACTAGCTGCAGCGTGGGACACTATTGCAGATATGTGCAGACATGCAGTATGTTACATGTCACACAACACACTACAGTGCAAGCCAAGCTAGCGCTGCTGTGCAGGTTGAGTTGCTAGAGAGGCGATCACAGCGGTTGGCAGAGCCACCTGAACCGCTGGGCAACCTAGCCACGTATGTATGCATGTTCTGTCGTGCTGTGTTCAGTGGATTGTTGCACAATGCTTGCACAAGGCATTCTGTCTCAGCATGTGCTTGCTTGTTGGCGACAATGCACCAGTTGATGCAGCGGGTGCAGTGGTAGGGCTGGTACAGTGAATGTGTACAGCAGCTTCTGTGGCAATTAGGCGCCTTAGCAGTTTGTGTGCCATTGCAGTGGACCAGATCCGTCAAGACTAGAGTACCGCAGAGTACGATGCGAAGGCCGCTTTGACGACAGCAAGTCACTGTTTATTGGTCCACGGGTAAGAAGGTGGGAAGGCGAGCTGTGAAGACAATGCCACATGTGGGGATGAAGTCTCAATGTGTTGCTGGTCACCATTGTGTGGGTGCGCTAACACCATGTCCTGTTGCAGCTCCGGCCCCAACACAGTGAGAGGCTATCTGCTGGTGACACCTTTTATCAATAGCGACGGGTATGTGAGCAGTCAGTGTCTATGTGTACATGGTGTATGCTATATGACATTTGAGATGGTATGCACGGTAGTTGAGGTCTAGATGCACGTCATACTTGACAGGAGGGCGCCACATGTCCTGGTCAACCGAGGGTGGGTACCTGAGGACTGGAGAGAGAATCTGAGCAAGCACTCACAGGTATGATGGCGTTCCATGGTCAGGGCAATCTCTTCCAGTACATTAAGGTCTTATGCATGTTGCACAACCTTTGTACAGTAGCTTACTGTACAAAGGTGTGTCAGCTCTATATAGAACTCGAATGCTTTGCTGACCTTTGGACTCATTGTGCTTGTCGATTGCTAGGGTGAACACGTGGCTGTGACTGGCATATTCAGAGGCAGTGAAGAGGTGAGAGACAATCTTTCAGGGAAGGGTGCACCTGCAGCACCCAACCCCATGGTTAATTGAGTTTAATCGACTACTCCTGCGTGCTAACCAGTGCCTTTCTCCCAGCCTAGCGCCTTTGTACCTCCCAATGTTCCAAGCACTGGCACTTGGTAAGAGAGCATGCTGGCCACCCATTGCGACACTTTTGGTAACTGGTAATTAGAGATGTGCACTTCAGCATAAGAATACGCCGCCCTTTCCTGGTTTGGTCGAAGGTTGCACATGGTCGATGGCTGGATGCGCACTGAACAGCGTGAACAGCGTCTCAAAGCCCACACTGTGTTAGAAGAAAACATAGCTGCAGTCAATGGCATTTACCCCGCATTGCTGTCTGTCTCAGGTTTTACCTTGACATGCCAGCCATGTTGAAGGCATGCGATCTGCCGGAAGGAACTCCATTTGTCGAGGCGATCTCAGGTACTTGGCGGCTAAAGGAGTTGGCTTGGTTGAGATGGTGGTGGGAAGCAGCTACAACAGGTTGTTTGGCCTTTTAGCTGACACTTTTTGCAATGATGCCAGAGCATGATGCTGGCACCAGCTTCAGCCCTCCGGTGATGAAAGAACCAGCAGACTTCCTCACTTTCAATGTAATGCCCAACCACCACATCCACTACGCCCTCACCTGGTAAGCACATAGCGGTCAAGCCATGTGATTGCCAGCACAGAAGTATCCGCAGCATCTTGACCTGGGCGCTTCATGACCAGCACAGAAAGGCAACAAGCTTGTACCCTTGCCAATACTCCATTTTCACTGCAGGTTTACTTTGTCTGCTGTCACGAGCTACATGGCATGGCGTCGGGTCGGTGCTCAGCGACTTGCAAAGCCTCCAAGATGACGATCTTAGGCACTGGTTGACACGGGTCACATCGAGCAGAAACACCCTGCAGAGTGGGCTGTAAGGTTGTGTCGGCAGGCAACCACTGCATGCATAGAAGCAGGTTTATGTGTGCACTGGTTTTCGAGGGCAGGCAGTGATGGTTTGCAGCGCCTGACGCAGCATCAACTCAAGTGCACTGTGGGCACAAAGCCAGCAGAGTGATCTTCCGTTGCAATGGTTTGGGTGCTCTGAGGGTTGATGTCCCGCAGCCAGTAAGAATACAGTTATGTTGACCAACCCTTGCGCTGTGTATAACCGGCAGACTCGTCACAATCATTACTTGCATGCTCCAATTGTGCTGTATTACAGAATGGAGTTGGCAGCCCCGGCACAAGTGCAAATGCATTAGAACAAGGCTCTCTTTTCGTGCATGCACAGTCTCAGGCGTGCGGTATGGCGGTGACGTGTTGCACAAAGCCACTCCTGCAACACATATCAGAGGATGACACAGTAGTCGAGTTGCATACTCCCATGTCTTGCACAATTAATAATTACAACAGCTATCTTCTTGCTGCATGGTACCAATGCTGCTCAAATATTGTGTGATCATGGAAGGGACCACGCAATTAACACCAGTACATGGATAACGCATCACTTGCACTGGAGTGTGCCTGACAATGTACCAGCCACCTTCCTGAAGGCCACACACCCTCGGGGCCTCTGTCTGCCCCTCCAAACACACGCGCATGTGCCAATGACTCGCATACACAAAGTCCGGAGGAAACACATGCTGCTATTACATTACAATGTAGTGCTAGCGAGACTAACTTACAATAGATTGACTAGTGCTGCTTTACTTCTTGCCAAACATACCAAAAAGGCTCTTCACAGCCTTGATGGCGTTCTCATTGATAAGGGGCTCGTCGTACTGGTCAATCAGGGGCTTAAACTGAGGCGACTCGCGCACTGCCGCCAAGTCTGGGTCACTGCGAATCGTCTGCAAACAAGCAGAACCGTCTACATTTCAGTAACTGAATGCATAGAACTGAAACAGAGTTGCAGCTGCTCATAGGCTTGCCTTGAAATCTTCAAAGCCGGCTTTCAGAGACACTTTCAGTGCGACAATTCCAGCGTCAACCTGGGAGATATGCATCACACGATAGTATTACACGACGTCAACTTTAACCGCTCCAGCGAACACCTCGTACTGAGATTGGCTTGCCTGAAGCGAATCTGAATGCAAAAAGCGCTCACCTTTCCAAGCTTTGAGTAGCAGCATGCCACATTGTAGCTAGAAACAGCTTCTTCCCGCCGCGTTGGGTCCAACCCAAGAACGTTCTCAAACTTCACCAGCGCATCCTCGTAACTTCCCTTTCTGAACGTGCATTGCCAAGTTAGATGATGTTGGCCCCGGCATACCGCCTTGCACCGCATAGGCTTTGAGCTCGTAATGGAGTGGAAGCCACTAACATCCAGGCATCCTTGATACCAAGCGCATGCAACTTGAGCCACCCGTGCATGAGTATGCACAATGCCACATGAGCAAGATGCATACTTGTACAATCTCAGGCCCTCTTCCAGGTCATCTCTCCTTATTCTCTCATTCTCCTTGGACTTCTTGTAGAGCTCCATCTGTCTTTGCTTTGTGTCGTACCCAACATTGCCCGCATTGCGCTCCCTCTCCCAGCCAGGTGCCGACTTCTCGGCAAATTCGATCATTGCTGTAGCGGCAGATAAACGCAACGCGGGAGTCAGCAACCGACTTGCATACAATCTGAGCGGGATTATTGCTGATAAATCTGAGATATGTGCATGGAGACAGTGCTGAAGAACATATGCAGGCTGCTTACTCTTTGGCCTGGTCATTACAAGAGCCACGCCTCCTGCGCGGGTCTTGATGGCATACATGGTGCGGCCATATTCTGCTGCAGGCCACATATCCGTGCCGAATGTAGCACTGCAAGAGCACGTTTAATAGGAATGAAGGCCACTGCTTACGCCAAGCATCAACGAACTTGTCATGACAAATCACTTCAACATGGAGGCCCCAACAGTGGAGGACACACATGCATGCATGCACACACCTTGTCTCCAAAACCCTGTCGCCAATTCGCAAGCCGGCCTCCTCTGCATTACCTCCAGAAACAACGGACTGCGCAGTGCGAGCAGTTCAGTATGCCATGCAGAATGTTGGAGGCAGAGGAATGCATGCACTGCCCTGTTCAAAAACAGATGTGCAAAGCTGTTGCCATAGCAATGCCAACATGCACCGCAGATATGACATGCAGCTTCTTGGCTTGCTTGAAAGTGGTGCCCATACATTGCAAAGACACAACATGAGATTGCTTGCTGAGGAGCACCACGGCACAAGGTACGGAAAGGCTACTAGCAGGTACGATGCCCCGCAGGCATTGCATTGCGAACAGCGAAAGTATACAATGCAGGTGAGTGTAGCGAGCATATACGCACTCATGCACATGCACACGTAAGCACACCAGCACGTAGGTGCCGCCGTCGACGCCCTTGCCGAATGTGACGCCGATGGGCTTGCGCAGCTCCACCTCAAAGGTCTTTAGCGTCTCGTCCTCGTCCTCCTCCGCGGCGGAGGCGACAGCTTCCACCGCAGAGGCAGCAGCAGTCTGCCTCACCGCCGCAGCCTCTCCCCGCCTTGACCGCCTGAGCGCCGGCGGCGCCCGACAGACTGATCCCAGCAATGCCGGCGCCGCCTTCCTATACCGAGCTACCGCAGAGACCCTCGCAACCGCCTCTCCCACCGACGACGACGAAGCTGACGAAGACGGGACCACCGCCCTCGCCCCCACCACCGCTGCCGCTGCCGCCGCCGCCATGCTGTCAAGCCTGACCACTACAGCGCAGCTTGCCAGACACTTGGCAGAGGCTCCAGTACAAAGCTTACGTGCGTCACTGTGGAAGATACTGGGGAGACGATACTTTTGTCTGCTGCATGCGGCCGCGTGGCAGCGCGTGGAAGATAGATTCCGCCCTCCGACTGCCCGCAGCCACAAACTTGCGGGCGGTGTTGAGAGTGGATGAAGGATTCGTTCTGGGGACCAGTTTTAGAGGCTCGCAGGCTGCGAGACTTGAACACTCCAAGTTCACAGTGTTCAAGGGCTTGAGGTTTGAACAGCAGGGAATTATGCGATTGGAGGTCAGATCTTAGCGACTTTATTGGTATGAAGTTTTACTTAGTGCGACATATTGTAACTTATGCAAGTGCTTTGCCAGTGCTATGCACATAGCATGTGCTTAGTGCAGGGACGATACGTTGTATGGTACTTGACTTCCTTGAAATGACTTTACTACTTAGTCTCGCATATGTGTGATGTGCTAAACATGACTTGATAGTTGAACAATTGGTGATTGGTATGTACGAATTCAATCTTTGTTAATGTATTACTGTTAGGTTGAAGCGATCTGCAGGCATGCACTAATTATTATCAAGAGCGCACATTACATCACACAAATAAAAAAGTACATAGCATATGCACATGCTGGTTGTCTGTAGCTTAATTACATTAACGTGTGATCTTACGAAATACAACCGCAAAGGCAAATGTACTTATGAAATGCATGATTACACAAGAATGCATTAGCAACACGCGTTCATGCGTTTGTGTTTATGGTTGTTGCAGATGTGCGCGCACTTGCATTTATGTGCAAGTGCATGCGCATTTACAATCTCTGTCTTAAATGCATAGAATCCAGCCATTTTTATCAGCAGAGCACACGTGCATCGGGCATATCCACCATAGCTGTGCCACATCTATGAAATATATAGCATATACATATGAGGCATAGTGCATTGCGTGTGCATGTGCTTTTTCTAATGCACAACTACCAGACACTCATGCACACGCAGACCGAGCACACAACACACAAGGGGCAGGACTAGCGTGACAATGCGCATAATACACTCATGCATGCGCACAGTATTTCAGTGTGAAGATGCAGGAAGGCATTGTGGCCACGTTATACATTCCTGGCGACAAGTTCTTCATCAGCCCGGACAATCTTCTATTAATGGATCGCTTCCGACCAAAGCCTCCGTAAGTCACACATGCATCACATACACCTTTTCACACATTCACATAACCATTTCTATATATACTCAGTTGTTACAGTGCGTACACATACGGCTCGCCTGCATGACTGTACACAACTATTTTGCCTACCAGGGGCTCTGGCGGTTCTGCTGGCAGAGGCGGTGGGCGCGGAAGAGGTATGTATAGTATATGGCATAAGGATGTAAATTGACGTTGAAGCTGTTGCCGACACTGTATGTATATCTGCACCCATGTGTTTCAGTAAAAATGCAACTGATCACATGCGTTTGCAGGGCGAAGTGGACCACGTGGAGGCGGGCGTGGCGGAGGAGGGTTTAGGGGAGGTGGTGGAGGGTTTAGAGGAGGAGTGTTCAGGGGAGGGGGGAGAGGAAGTGGCGGTGGGTTCAGAGGGGGTGGGGGAGGTGGGTTTAGGGGATGGGGCGGGGGCGGATTCAGAGGCCGAGGAGGCGGTTAGGGCCTTGAAGATTCTCCTAGCGTCTAACTGCATTGCTGAGGTCCTTCTTGTACAGCAATCACTTGCGTGGGCTTCTGTTGGTCTTGTGTTGGTGAAGTTGGGGTTTTGCCTCTAGACCGCATTGTCACAAACACCGTAATACCTCCTGTAGCAATGGGAAACGCACAACATGCATCATGCCTGATCAATGCACATGACGATTTGCTTGATGTTGTGCATGTGAGACTTCACAAACTTGGTGCAATGCAGTGTAAAGGCAGGTGGCACACGGCACGTATTTCAATTAGAGTGTTGAATGTTGCAATCATTTGGCACCTAATTTGCAGCATTGCAACCTGAGTGTTTAGGAACACTTTATGTAATTTATACCAGCGATGCGCGTAACACACTCAGAGAGACATATGTAGGCCTAATGGCTTCTGCCTCACTATGGTGCTTCTCTGTACAAGTGAGGCGCCGTTGCTACTCTTGCCTTACACTACTGTCCGAGCTGCTGAGTGGCCCAGCCAATTGTTGCCTTGCTTTGTTTTGCCTACTTGCTGCTATTGCTTAGCACTAACCATTGCCTTGTTCCTCCACACTACACACAACGCTGGCACCGGAGAGAGTGCGAGAGCGAGAGAGAGCGCGAGCGAGAGAGAGCGCGAGCGCGAGCGCGAGGGCGAGAGGGAGAGGGGGAGAGAGAGAGAGGGAGAGGGAGAGGGAGAGCGAGCGAGAGAGAGAGAGAGAGAGAGAGAGAGAGAGAGAGAGAGAGAGNAGAGAGAGAGAGAGAGAGAGAGAGAGAGAGAGAGAGAGAGAGAGAGAGAGAGAGAGAGAGAGAGAGAGAGAGAGAGAGAGAGAGAGAGAGAGAGAGAGAGAGAGAGAGAGAGAGAGAGAGAGAGAGAGAGAGAGAGAGAGAGAGAGAGAGAGAGAGAGAGAGAGAGAGAGAGAGGAGGGCCGCATTCACACGCATGATTTTGCACGCTGTGCGCCTTGACTACCGTGGGCTGACGCTGCGACTGTGCTTGACACATGTAAAAACCACTGCATGTGCATAACTAACAGGGTGGGGTAGCTAGTAGTAGATAGCTGCAAGTAGTTGGCTGTGCCCGGTGGTGTTGGTTGGCAAATGAAGGTATGTGTTGAAGAATGGCGTGTGCTGCCAGTCAGTAACACTCTGCATGTTCAACAAATGCAAGGCATTTCATGCCTAAAATACTTCTTGAGATTTATGTACACCCCACATCGCACGTTGTGTATGTATTGACCTTGTTCGAGTCGTGCGGGTGTCAGCCACTCAATCAGTCTTGCCTATGTACGTGTACAATACATCACCGTCATACCACCATGAAGGCGGGGGAGTGGCGGGGATAGAGCACAGCACTACACATCAAGCCAGCTTGCTGGTCCTGTACCAATCAACTACATAATTGTCAGCCGCGAGCAGTCGGGTTTCATGCTCATCCGTCCGGGGGAGGTGCAGGGCAGACGGCTGGACTTAGTAGCATCCGAGCCGGGCTGCGACAGAATGCTGCTCCTGGACGTCACCGTCACGGCGTAAGGAGATCGACCTGGTGCAGAAATGCGGGGGGCGGAGTTGGTTAAGCGTCGCAAGTATGGAGACACTTGCTTGGGGACACCTTCTACCCATTGGCGATGGAGACACATGGCATGTTGGGTGCAGACTTCCAGCACGTAATGCGCTTGTGTGCGCGCCACATCGCCACAGTCCAGGGAGCGGAGCCGGGGCGCTTGGAGGGCTTCATCCGCCGTCAGTGCGTGGCATGCGCCTTGCAGCGGGCGCAAGCGATGTCGATCCTGAAGCGGGGGGTGGTGGCGGCGGCAATGGCAGCGGAGGCGGGATGGGGTCCAATGGCCCAAGGCCCTCCGACTGAAGCGGATGCGGCGCTTGCGTATCGTTCTGATATAGCGTAGTGTGGACGTGCGACTTGGGTTGTGTGTGCTAATAGGCATGGTTGCAGCACTAACAGCCAACACTTGCATGTCAATGACAACAGAGGGTTGGCGACTCCATAGCTAACTGTGGCCATCGTGGTATGCCTCACGTCGGTTGGTTGGCTTCGTTGCCACCTGCTACAGACTGCCAGCCCCATTGCCATTTCATTGCACAGCACATAGCAGCACTTGGCCTAGTGAGGTTGTGG
This sequence comes from Chlorokybus atmophyticus, assembly GCA_009103225.1. Lineage (NCBI taxonomy): Eukaryota > Viridiplantae > Streptophyta > Chlorokybophyceae > Chlorokybales > Chlorokybaceae > Chlorokybus > Chlorokybus atmophyticus. The sequence goes on from RHPI01003156.1 coordinate 1,435,350, forward strand.
CCTCGTGTGCAACGTTAAGTGCCCCTGCTTGTTGTGCCTGCTCTACTTACCTTGTTGTGCGTCTCTGCTGTGCACGCACGTTTGTGCATGCCATAATCTATATAGAGTATATGGATGCGTGTAGAGCGCTGTGCTGCTCTATTCCACACACGATCATGCACACACAAAGAAAACCCCATTGCATCTTTTGTACACATGACACATATTACACGCCGCACGCACAGCACATGCAGCCCAAAGCCTGTACACACCATGTCAAACGTGACGCACGCCAACACGCTATGCCGCTGTGCCGCGCTGATGTGCCGTCTACGCTGCCCTCGCTACCCAGGATAAGTTGACAGAGATCAAAGCAATCACTGCCAAACTGCAGGCGTGTATATTGCATGAGCACCTACGCATGCCAGCACAGCATTGCATTAGCACTGTATTGCGCTATGCTTCAACATTACATGCACTATGTGCGCTTCTGCAGGTACAGCCCCCCTCCCCTTCACAGCAGTCCTCGCTTGCCTGCCTGCTAGTCCTTCCAGCACTTGCACTTAGACCAGCCCCACTAGCTGTAGTTGTTGTGGTTGTGCCTGGTGTTGGTGGTTAATGTGATGGCTTATGTGCGGTGTGTATCTTGATTGGGGGACCCCTCTATTTTCCTTATGCACACATGCACTCATGCAGACTGCTATCAGAGCATGTGTGCAATGTCAGCAGTTGCATGGGCACCTGGCATGAACAACTTGGACATTGGTTTCATCAAACATCTGTTCGCTTTTTGGATGTGCATGCCAAGCTGACTTTACCAAAAGCATGGACGATGTCTAAGCATGTACAAGGAACTCTGATGTGCTGTTGTAGGCCAAGACAGTATAGTAACGATGCACAGTGACACTATCCTGCACAACATGCACACCGCAACATACATGCCAATGAGCAGTCCGAATACATCTAGCCTTGCTACAGCACAAATTCTAACTCTTCATCTGGTGAAGCCTCTGTCTGCTCCTCTTGTTCTTCAGCTTCCGGAATAACACCCAACAGCGCCAGTGTAGTCCTGCGTAACGAAACAGTCTATCAAGTTGCAGAAACATGCCTGCACCGTCCATTTGGACCACAGTTCACGGCGACACTCACTATATACCTCGGCATGCTTGCAGTGTTTGACAAAATGTGACTCGCTAACTGGTCTTTCAATACTGGAACTTGGTTGATTGCGTCCTCAAGTTGCTCGGCCGGCAGCTGCATAACCGCAGATAAGCATGAGACTCAGCAAATCGTCGCTGAGAGTAGTGGTTAAACACTTGCCAAGGTTGCAAGCGTTACACCACCCAGCCCAGACAGTGACTCCTAGGACAATAGCATGCAGTAGTATGACCAACGCATGCACATGTGCGCAAGCCGTGTATCAAACCATGCTCCTCCCTGCCTTCAATACAACATGCACTGTACTGTAGTCCAAAACAATGCTGGTCCACCGCATAGCTGGTAGGATAACCGACCAAACCCATGATGATGCTGCTAAGCACCTGCAGCAACACTGGGTAGGACTGCGGGGCAGTCATCTCTGAGCACTTGACCCAACCTTTCCACAACTCCGGGCTGTTCGGCGGCCTCCAAATCTGCCAGCAAGCCGCTCAATCAAGCACAGCATGAGTGCAACTAGATAAGATAAGCAACTGCTGTGGCAGAATGACGAAGCGATGAACCGTCAGCATGTGCTTAAGCTGTGCTACCTGCTTGTTGACGAGTGTTGCTAGCAGTTGCTGTGTAAAGCCCGCCTGCAAAAAGCTGTGTCAGGGTTGTAAAGAACTCTGATGAGTTGCGGCAAAAGGGGCAGACAATGGATCAGATGCTACTGATAAAGCACTGCATAAGCTGTCGCAACATGGCCCTAGATAAATTTGACCAGTGCTGCATAGAGAAGTGCAAGGCCACCTTTTGACACACCAGCAAGATTGCAATACACATTACAGCTCCTCAGCCGGCTCTTAAGCACTACAATGTCCACAACATGGGCGCGCAGCTGACCCCATGCTAATACGAAAGCGCAAGCTGTACTGCAGCATGGCCAACAAGCATACGGAGAAAGTGCACGGGGATGTAAATGAGATACTGCCAACACATTGTGATCCAGCTTCCAAGCTTGACCCCAGGCACTGTACCCTACGTAACGGCGAGCTCAAGTTCTATTGGCTTACAGTTAATGCAAGCTGCACACAGACGCTGTGGCAGAGGTCTAATCGAGGTGCACGCGCATGTTGCGCACATGTTGGCAGGCGTTCAACTTGACGAGCTTACCAATGTGGGGTACTTTGTGTAACTCAGTATAGCAGTGCGCATCAGCAAAAGAGGAAGTGGTACTCGCTCAACCTGTTGACGAAAATGTATCCGCTTTTAAGCAACATGCTTGAATCACACAACGGAACTTCTTCCACAAGCTACAGCTGCTCACCAGTTGGGTCAAAACTTTGGAGAACACGTCGACGTTGAACACCGATGGCATAGCAAAACACACGTTGCAAGCAGTGATCAACTGCACAAGATACGCTGAGTCTCAACACAGTGCTTCAACTAGCGGATTTGCATAGGAAAGCAGTCGAGCGCGTTGAAAACTCCCTACCTGCTTGCGCGGCACATCTTCCTCGTGCACTGAATGTATTGCCAGAAGGGCCTCTTCCGGTGACATAGGTGGGCCCATAGACAAAGAGCCCTGCAGAGCAACACCCATTGAGTTTTGTACCTCCAACTCAGTTTGATTGCTAAAGAGAACTAATGAAAGCCATCATGTGCTGTGCATGAACTCAAGTGCACTGCATGTTTGCAGCACCTGAAGGATTCGCGTGAGAGCAGCACGAAAAGAAGCTGCCGGCAGCAATAGCAGAGACGGAAAAAATGTTTCCACCTACAACATTGGTGTAAATCAGCAAAATTCGTTGGCAGATAAAGCTGGGCTGACTGATCAAAATGAATATGGTACCTCTGCTTTGGGCAGGAAAGGCAAGATGGGGACAAGAAAGCGAGCGTCCTGCAGGGTGATAACTGATACCATGAGAGTGGTTGCAGCGTTGCACTTCTTAGCAAGAGGGAACATGCATTCGATGCTTGCTGAAATGCTGAAATGCGCACGGTAAGCATAGCTGCAAGCCAGTCAACAATACAAGAATGTACCTGCATACGCGTCGCATACAACTTTTTCATGCGCTGTACAAGGGCTTGTGGTGGCTCCGTAGTGTCTGTGAACATGCTTACAACCTGCCAACCGCACACCAGTTAGCAGATATTGCGCTCGCGACTGTTGGCAACAAAATGCAGGTGTGCACCAAGGCTGCACAAGCTGCCTTCGCCAGAAGTTATGAATATATGCGAAGCCACACTAACCTGCAGCACAAGAGACTCGCTGCCAATGACGGGTGTTTCAATGACATCAAGCAGTATCGGAGAGTCCGGGCCAATGACTTTCACCAGTTCAGAGACAGGCTTGACCATGGCCTGCATAACAGTGAGTCAGTCCCACTCTGCTGCTGGCCAAGTTGTGCGTTTTGAGCCTATTGCACTGACCTGTTTGATTGACTTGGGTGCTGCTGCATATGCCTGCATGATGTCTTGCAGTAATTCATGCTTCTGTACATGTCAACCATATGTCAGAATTTCGTCGTACATGTCTAGTGCACAACAGTGGCTTGGCTGCAATGCCTTTGATGTGAGTGCGAAGGACAGTGACATGTACTGCTTGACTTCTACGTCTGGGTCGCTAGCAAGCCCGTCAGCAGCAGCTGACTCGGTGCTTTGAGTATTTGCCAATGGGTCTGCGTGCTGCACTCCAGTGTCCATGTCCGTTGCACCTTCTGAAGCACTGCTGCAATGTTAAGAGGTAAAATTGTGTCTCCGCGTATACAAGCCACTTTCGTCTGTGTCCACACAGCACCAGCAGCAGTAACTGCATGCTTGGGCTAGAGATTGGCGCACCTTTCAGCGAGCGGATCAGCCACAGTTGGTTGCAACAGCATTTCGCGCGCAAAACTCTCCAATTTGGCTGCCAAAAATTCGAAGGCATACAACCTGTGTGCAGCCTGCAATCCAATTACAATTAACTTTCATAAATCTTGTATCTGACAAAAGTCTCGGCAAAAGTTTTGCTCGGCACAGTCCCAAAGTTGAGTGCATACTACGACTTACCAGCCGTATCGCAGGTTCCCGCACAAGGTCCTCTTTGTGCACAGTGCACTGAGTTGCAGGAAACATGTGTCAGAATTGCAGTTGCTGCACATGGGAGCCTGGCATTCTCCATGCATATGCAGCAAGGCATTGCATGTGCAAGGAGACAGAATTGGCACCACGACTGGAGATACTTGCTAGGGCGACAAGAAGCTATCCCACCTTTGCAAGCAGGTCAAAGCTCGCTTCTCGCATGGGAGGATGGTGAACAATAAGCTGCGACAGAATGGTGAGCCCCAAATAAACCCAATCTTGCATGGCAGGATCCAGGTCACCCTGTCCATCTAATTCGCACAGCTCGGCTAGAATCGGCAGAACGGATTTTACAAGCAATGGCGCTTCCAAAAGTAGGCGAGGCAGCGCCTTGTCCCGGCCAGGCCTAGTCTCACGAATGCCCCGCACCTACAGAGCACGTACTGTGAGACAGAGCTTGTGGATGTCCCTACAACAGCAGTGGCGTACCAGTGCAAATAGGACTTCTTCATAGTCTCTGTAGTCAGCCAGATCCTCAATGTTACTCACGCTTTTGGAATACAGGGCAAACAGCCAATTCACTGCCAGTTCGTGCCCCTGTTGCCAACCAAAAACGACCCCACTTGTCAGATGGCTGCACCAAGAAGTAGCAAGACTGACGACCTGACATCACCTGATTCGCTTCAAAATCTGCCAAAACGTGTTGCAACAATGTGTCTTTCAAGCCGTCTTCCTTTGCAGCCTGCAAGGCACAAAGTGCTAAGGGATGCAATGACTTGGCAGCAGACTCACAGCTTCTGCAAAAGCATACGCAGCAGAAACCACCACTACCTGCACTGCCAGCTTCACAAGCACAGAAATACGTAGTTCACCACCGCCTGCGCGTCGAACTGCTACTCCAGCATCTATAATACGCTGAACTGCCGCTTGCCTTTGCGCCTTTCGCTGTTCAGCCGTCCACACAGGAATAGCCGCTGACAGCAGTCGGCTGCGCACCGCAGTGCTTGTAGTGGTGTCAGACTCTTCTGGCCTTTCGCCCTTTGAATGAGTGCCTTCACCTTTGACTGACACGCCCGTGCGCTTTTGGTCCGCTCTCCTGGGATCCTATGTACAGCAACAACTTAGCCAGGATGCTACAGTCGAGGCATGACGAATCAACCAATGCCAAACTGAAGGGGATTGGCACTCAGCGGCAAGTCACCAATGGAGATGGTGCCATCAAAGCCCCACACATCATGCGGTGGACAGGGCACTTACACGACGAGGATCCCTCCTTGCATCATGCGCAGGCCCGGTGGAGATCTCTGGCTTAACATCAGCAACTGGTGCCTGCTTTTGCAACTGGGGTTGAGCACTTTTGGCCATCAATGCAGCTAGGCCGCCAATGGATGCGGAAGCCCCGGGTGGCCGTGGAGGGGGTGCAGAAGGCAAATTCAGCATGAACGCTATCACAAGGTCTGCTAGTATGGTTGCAGGCAACGAGTTCACCAGTCCATCTAAAGATGGCTTAGCTCGCGCTCCCTGGACAGCTAGGCCACCCACTGTCGCTACAAGTGTGTTCATGTCCACATCCATGCCACTGGAGCTCGGCTGCCGATCTTGCCCAACGTTGCTTACAGCAGGATCAAGACGAGTTCTCTTATCCATGGCGCCAGCATGGCCATGGCCAGCATCACTGCCGAGTTGGCGTTTACTACTAGTGCTTTGCACGGCAACACCCTCCATTGGCTCTGCCGCATCCTTTGGTGTGCTCAAGCGCCCAGAGTCAGCCCGCTCAGTCTGCCATCATGATGTTAAGAAGGCAGCGCTGGTTGACAATACTAATACTGGCAAGCAACAATACCTTGACAACAGTGTTGCGCCCAGCCACATCTTGGCGTTGAGCGCGCTCCAACTGGTTGAGCGCGGTATCGGCAGATTTGCCAGCACCCAAAGAGCTCAGGGCCTCGCGTAGTCTGCCACGCCACTACACGCAAAGCACAAATGCAGTCAGTGGGCAGAAACAGCTGTTGAGTTGCTGAACAAACAACGAACGTAAGTTTATACCGGGGGAGCACCGTCGTGCTGACATTTCAGCAGGATTAACAATGACCTCTTCAATGTGCTGACCACAGCAAGGGAAAAGCCTTCGTCTTGTGCCCATTCAGCAACAGACAACAAGGATGGCAACATTCGGCCATAAAATTCGGGCCTCTGTCGTGCAATGTTCGAAGCACTGCACAAATCAATAGTCAGAGATCTTCATAATAACATTAGTGTTGAGCCAAACACAACACACCCTGCCATGCCTCCCCGTTGGTCCTTTCAGCCATACTGACCTGTTGATAAGGACGATGAGTACTTGGGGTGGCAGGGCCTTGTGGCGTTTTACAAGCTCTACCAAGCGCTGAAACATAGCTTCGGCATCGTCTGCAAGATCAAGGTGGAGCACACCTCCTGTCGATGAAGCAATGCACATTGCTCAGGGTAAGTTGACTACCTAGAGTCTGACCCAGCACTACCACCGCACATGGTTAGATGGGGGCAAACCAACCTTCATTGGCCGCTGCTGCGGTGCCGTTGGCTGCAGCAGACGACGGCGAGGATGCAGAGTCTGAGGTGTATGCAATAACCAACATCTCCATGAACTTGACAGAGTGTAGCCTCACACCCTCATTGTTATGCTGTCCAGCAACAGCATCGTCTCAGCATTAGCGTGACAAGGAAAACAAGATCCTCTTGCAACACTAGCCATAGCCTGTGATGAATACCTGGAGCGGAAATGTGGAAACCAGCTCTTTTGCCTCGTTCAACAGCTGCCACATCTCTTGCAGCCTTACAGCACCAAACGTGGGCTCCCTCTACTCATGGAAACTACGATTACATCATGCAGCCGCAGCATAAGGTCTTGCTGATTTTGCCACCAAGTGAGTTAATGCATGCTGCAACCCGGGCAAATAGTCTGCCGGTTCATATCATGGGAACAGCACTTGAAGGCTATCATAGATCAATGTGCGTTTTCCCAATTACATCATGCAAGTCATTTGGGTCTGTAGTGCATGCGGGCTGAACCGTCAACACACCCACATATTGTTCAGCATATCCAACATACACAACAAAATGCGCATAGGGACAAAGTCAAAAACAATTACCGTTGCAAGCACAGCGTCCAATCCTTTCGGAAACATAGCGATCAAGCTGGTAACGGCGGTTTTGGCAACAGCAGGCACGGCATCCCTGAGGAGAGTTATATGCGTAGGTAGGCAGCGGCTGGCATAATGCATGTCCTTTAAGCACAAGTCTTGCACAAACCTGCCACAACGAAGGTCGTGTCAATGCTCGCTGCTTGTAACAAACCTACTCGGACGAGGGCAACATTGCTGTTGGGCACATGCAGCAGATAACTACAGCTTGCTGTGCCTGTGCTTGACAATGCATGCACTGTTCCACTACACTTGTACTGCTGGTTAACGACCGATAAATGGGACGTCAAGACTTACGCCATTCACGGAAGTGATGAACAGACACGCACAACGCCTAATGAAGGTGAATACGACTGGCACGAAGCGCAGACCGAATTGTTGCATGCAACAACCACCATTGCAGCAGAGTTGACGCAACAAGGCATACCCAGCAAGGAACTTGCGCACGTCAGCGGCGCGATCCAGGTGCAGAGCAAGAACATCCGGCAGCAGCTCATCGAGGAGTGCAGGAGAAGCCCTGTGCAGCAGAAGCTCCTTCAATTGCGCAAGCAAGGCTGCCTGCTGCACGCCGGAAGCCAGCAGGGCCTCGTTCAACAGCCCCACGGCCTGCTCCCGCAACGGATCCATAACCTTTGGGGCCTGACACTAGGCTCAGATCCAGCTATGTCCCTACGCCTGCGCCACAGGACATCGCCGCCATCGCCGCCGCAGCAGCTTGCAGCGTTTTCCCCGCCAAAAAGACTCACCATCTACAGAAACCCTAATCTGCAGCGTTTGAGCAGCAACGCTGCTGCAATAACGCAGGGCTTGAAACCGAAACGCTTGCTGGCAAACAGTCGCTGCCAGCGTTGACGCAGGCGTTGTTGCATGCTGCTGTTGTGCAATTTGTGCAACTTTGTCCTCAGGTGTACGGCCCAATCGTGCGGTGGCGGCCGTGGAGGCCGCAGCGGCGGCGGAGGAGGGCGGAGACGTGAGCGTGGAGGAGGGCAGGCTTGTGGTTGAAGGGTTTGATCAGAATGTGGTCTTCCGCAGGGATGGATTCTTTCCTGTCTCGGGCCAGGGAGCTGGCCGCCCAGACGGCCGCACTGTCCCGTGACTTTGCTCAGCAGACAGCACAGAAATCCAAGGTAATTGCCTGATCCTAGCTGTGTATATCAGCGATAAGACCTTCTGTTGGACTTGACGGTATAGCTTGGTGAAGCTGTTGATTGCCTGCCTGCCCTGTGCTGGTTTTATTCTTGTATGTTCGATTGTTAGGCAAGTCGGCCAAGCACTATTTGATCACATTAGCTGCCATAAAGCAGGCCGAGCATGCAGTGCATTGTGCAAGTGCGCAAGCCCTTTTTCCGATCGGTCATCCATGTCTCGTTCATTGCGCCCAAGAGTTGACGCTCTGCCACGCAATATTTTGGTGACAGTATGAAGGCTTCACAAGTCTTAACAACAATTGGTATGTGCTACGCCTTGATTATGTGCAGGATCTTGCTCCTGTAGTATCTGCTTTTGCGCAAGAAACTGCTCGCAGCGCTGAACAGCGGATACGACAGCTTGCCACAGATTTGCAGGTAACGTACACATAGTTGCTCAATCACACGCATCTTTCACGCCAATCCTTTTTTTTTATGTGTGCAAGGCTAACATTGCAGTTCAGGTGCAGCCCAACACTGCTCTGAGCTCTCAGAAGCCTGTAACGACCACTGAGGAGGAGTTGCGCCGCTACGGCATCACATCTGAGTTGAAGGACTTTGTCAGTGGCATCACCATCGGCACTTTCAAGGAGTTTCCACCTGAAGCCCTCGACCCTGAACCTGGTATCTATTGCATACAGGCAGGGCTCATCGTGCATGTCATGTTGCTGGGCTTTGAGTAAAATTAGGTCATGTATATGGCAGCTACAAGCCATCGCAGTACAAACCTCCTGCCTCCATGGCGCGTCAACCATGCACGGCTCATACTGGAGGCTGTACCAGTAAGTGGAGTTGCAATGAAGCAACAAAAAAAACTGACCAACACATGGATTGTATGTGCTAAGGGCGCTGTGTGTGCTTGTGTGAGCGCAGTCGATGTCACAGCTGCGCTACAACCTTTGCCCGCGAAAAATGCCGGAAAGCAGGTTTTGGAGCATCTATTTCAAGCTTGTGCAGCAACACATAGCACCGTAAGTGTATGCGTGTCCAGTTGATTCGCTGATGCTTCATGCCCGCACATGCAATCAGCCAAGGCTCAACTGTGTGTTGGATGTTCAACCAGGTATGAAGCAGCAGCAGCTGCTGAGGAGCAGCTGAAGCCTGCAAACACCAAGCCGGTTGCGATGCAGATGACTAGGTTGGGTGGTGAGCCCAACCATGACGCAAATCAGAATGCGGACACTGTGGCAATGGCTTCAACTTCTGCTTCAGCATCGGCTTCCAGCATTGATGCTGCAGCTCCAATGGAGACCTCCACTGGCCAAGGCAATTCTGACCCTGACCTTGAGAAGTACTTGATGGAAGCTCTCAATGGCGCTGATGACAGCGGTGGGTTGCACATGACATTGGCACATTTTATGTCTTTGCTTGTGCATAAACTGTCTGTCATGCAGATGGCGACGATGATGATGGCACAAGTTTTGAAGACATTGATCAGTTCATTACCAACACCAGCGAGGCAAGTGGTTATGGCGTCATGGGTTTGCACGATGACTGTCCTTGGTGGAGCAGCACAGCCGCATTGTATGGCACGGATGTGCGTCTTGTGTATCAAATTTTTTTTGATTTGCACAGAGCGGTGATGAAAAGTTAAAGGTGGACAGCGAGGAAGAGAATGGCCTGGTTTCCGTCACAGTCGCGCAGAAGGGCACCCCGCTCGCAGCTTTGGCACCGCCCATGCCAGAAGGCAATGCTTGAGCACTTGGCTGTTGCACTGTGTTGGATGTACCAGTAGTGTGTTGAATGTGGTTCCCCATCCACCATATGCCCATGTGCACCAGCTCATGGATTTCTTTCAGTTGTATATATACTATCTCTAGATTGGTTGTTGTAAAATGCGCAGACGGTTGTCATAACTGCACTGTTCAAATATCTCTGCCCACTTGTTTCGCTTGTCCCACACTAGCAAGTAATGTTGGGGTGATGTGTGGTTGTCGCATGTAGTGTGGCTTCTGTTTGGATGGTGACAAGCAGATGATGGGATGCAAGCTTCAGTTCTTAGGGCATTGACACACCAACGTTATATACAAATGTACACGGGTTCACATGGTGCCAGATGGCACGCACTGTCACACCCACACCATTACATGTCATGGTGTGAACTGAATCACACCACGTTGCACACCTCGCTGTCGCCATGGTTGCCATCACCCGCTTGGTCCAGCCAGCTACTCAGTCTTATACGCATGCATGCACCTGTCCCAGCGTACCGTAGACTTGGTGCACATCATGGCCAATGGCTTTTTGCTAACTGCCACATGCAGTGCTGGACTGCAAGTTTCAGTCTTCAGAGCGGGCATGCACCTGTCCCAGCCTTAGCGGGTAGCTGACTGCTTCAGAGCAGTGCGCAATACCATCTTGGAGTGTGCCTTGGTGTTGAAATCGCACGTTTGTCTCATATTGCCCCGTTCTCGCGCAAGCAGCTCTTGCTTGCGATGCACTCCTGACCTGTAACCAGAAAGGCCGCCGTTCGCGCATATGACACGATGGCAGGGAATAATAACGGCCAAGGTGTTGGCCCCACATGCTTGCGCCACAGCCCGAACTGCCTTCGGACTCGCTCCAATGCTAGCAGCAATGTCAGTGTAACTCCTCGTCTCGCCTGCAGGGATGTCACTCAGTGCTCGCCACACGCGCTGTTGGAATGCTGTGCCGTGAACATCGAGCGGGATGCCAACATGTCCACTTGGGTTCTCCAACACAGCAATGACCTGCTTCAGCACATGGTCGTGTGCTTGCTCGAAGTTGTTGTCTGTGTGTGCGTCTGTAAGGCGAGCATGCGGGTACATGTGTTTCAATTCGCTGGCCAGGATGTGTGCTTCGTCTCCCAGCAGTACTGCGCACAGGCCACGAGTAGTAGTGGCGACGAGAACGATGCCGAGGGAGCAGTTGCCAATTGAAAAATGGATGTCTAAGCACCACTCAAGCACCTGTCACAGTATAATGTGGCATAAATGATTGACACGGGTGAAATAGGCAGTGCGAATGCGTGCAGGAAAGATACTACCCACAAACCTTGTGCGTCTGGTGACTGAGGGGTTGGCAGTGGCTTTTGCTGAGGGTTTACGTGGAGCCATGACGAGCGCCCAACAGTGCCTCTGCTTCTCTACAGCATGCACTTCTTATGTATTCACAATGTCTGCAATGCTACATGGAACAAGTTGAGGCCAGCGGTGTGGGAGGAGCCGTTACGTGCGACACGAAGCTTGCACTGCAATGCAATGCGTACACAAAGCTGCAGTTATACTGGTCCAAGGACAACTGCCACACAGCACTGCAAGCTCCAACACAGTCAACCGACCGCTGCACTCGCCGCCGCTGCAAACACTACAACACTAAAATGGCCACCGCCAGTGCCGACGCCAGAATTAGGGTTTGAGCAACTTAGGGTGTCTATGTCACAACTTCAGCACTGCCTGCCGAATCATCTGCAAAATGAATGGACAGGCGTTGTAATCCTTATTCAGTGCCCGAAATGCCTGATGCTGCAATCGACTGCCGTTGCGAGAATCGGCTGCCGTTAGTGTCTGGGCCCTATTGTCTCCGCCGCCGCCGCTTGTATGCGCCCTCTTTGGCGGCATACTTGTCCTCCGTCGCGGCGTCGCCGCCGCCGTCGCCGCCGCCACCGTCGCGATGAAGGTATGGTTCAGGTTTAGCGGGATTGGCTTGCTGGATTGGGCGTGGTCTGGTGCTGCGGTAGCGACGGGGCGTCGAGGGTGGATGGCTTGGCAGTGTCATTTGGGTTGCTGCAGCCGCTGGCATTAGCGTTTCGGAGGCATGCTGGTTGCGGGCGGCTGCTGCTTGTGCTGCATTAGCGATTGGTTGATGTGTGCGTGTTGCATGGGTGTGGGATGGGATTGGTCGTACGATAGGAGACCCTCTGAGTCGGTTGCAGGGAGATCTGTACGGCGGTTTGGTGGACATGTTTGTTTGTTGAGCAAGGGTGACAATGGAGAGTCAGTTGCGTTATAATATGTCGTCAACGCAACCGATTGAGCGGTGCATGAACTGCAAGGTAATGCCAAATGTTGTTGCCTTCGCAGTTTCACCAGTATCAGGTGGTGGGTCGGGGTCTTCCCTCAGACAAGAATGAGACCCCAAAGGTCTTCCGCATGAAGTTGTGGTCGACTGATGAAGTGCGCGCGAAGTCAAAGTTCTGGTAAGTGCCATTTTTTATGTTAATGGTTGTACTTCTTCTCTTGAGCATTGATGCCGCATTATATATTTCACGTAATATTGCATCCCTAGCAGTGCCTAGTACTTATATGGCTCCCTGCATTGCATTGCTACAAACACTTCTGCCAACGTCGCGAGTTTAGGTCAGGAGAGAGCACACCTGTACCATGCCCAGTATCAGTTTAGCTTTGTTACTGTCACAACTGTTTGATTGGAGAGTTGCCTGTTGTCATTGTGCCAAGAGCTTGTCTGTGGCGCTCATGGTGTTGTACATCGAGTTACTCGAGTTACAGTTAGTTGCACATTACTGCGAGTGGTTTTGCCAACACATGATTTGCGGCACTTGCCCAAGCAATCAACACTAGGCCGTGTTTGTGGATTGTGGCAGAAAATGTCATTTTGGAGTTTGCAAATGCAAGTCTTGAATTCAAATGATGTTGTGCTTACCGTTGATGTATTGCAGGTACTTCCTGCGTAAGATCAAGAAGGTCAAGAAGTCTAACGGTCAGATCTTGGCCTGCAATGAGGTGTGCGTTGGTGATGGTTCGTGTCACTGGCTTTCATCTATGTCACTTGCATCAGGCTCACATCTGATCTAACCATTCTTTGCTGTTGGCCAGATTTTTGAGAAGAACCCAACCACCATCAAGAACTACGGCATCTGGGTTCGCTATCAGGTACCGTACGGAGTGACTTTGCTGCTCCGCTCTCCTGATTGCGCCTCTGCGGACCGACTAATTCTACTGTGCTTGCGGCAGAGTCGCACTGGTTATCACAACATGTACAAGGAGTACAGGGACACGACGTTGAATGGCGCGGTTGAGAATTTGTACAACGAGATGGGCTCCCGGCATCGTGTGCGCCCGACCTGCCTGCAGATCATCAAGACCGCCCGGGTGAAGCCCAGCGAGTGCCGCCGTGAGAACACCAAGCAGTTCCACAACTCGCAGATTCGCTTCCCCAAGTCATTCCGTCTCATCCGGCCTTCCTCGCGTTCATTGAAGACCACTTACAAGGCCCACCGACCCACCATGTTTGTTTAAGGTAAGGTGTTAAGGTGCTGTAGCGCGTGTCGCGCATTGCTGTGTGAATGAAGTTCCGTTATGGTGTTGTGTTTCTAGTGATGTTGACACCAGTGCTTTCTGCAGTGTTGCGTCCAACAGCAGATGTGGGGCACTCAGTTTGCAGCTAGAAGTTTGGCATGGACAATTCTTTTGGTGCAAGCTGCAGCTATTGTTGCCATTGTTGTGCGGGGTACCTGCGCATTCAGCTGCAATCTCAGTCTGAACACAACTCTGTCTCTTGAACTCTTGTGCGCTCGTGGCCTACTTCTAGTGCAATTTCGGTCTGTGTTTCAACAGCCATTGCATGATGTTCACATAACCGCAGTTGTGGGGCTGCCAAGATATTAGTCTCAGCAAACTTCCGGCATGTTCATGCTAAACATTGATGTGCTTTAGATGGGATTGGTAACATGATTGTTTCAGCAATTTTTCAACATGTTTTAGGGGTAGCGTGTATATGTCACAAGGATGTCACAGCGGTTTTACATTGTCGCAAGACAAGATTGTCTGATACCACTCTACACAGCTATGCATTGTCCTCAGACGATGCGCATTGTGGGCAATTGTTGCCCCGTCTACTCAACATGGATTTCCATATTAAAATTTATCGCTGAGCATGAGGCACTCTAGGCCTATGTCAACATTGTTACAATGTAAATTAAAATGTTTTATGTTCGCGCACTGCTACGCCCTACAACACAACCGCAATCACAGCACCACAATACACATGGCACGCAACTACATGCTTACACCCGCCCAACATCAACCGCTATTGTCATGGCCACATACATGTTGGTTGTCAGTGCTGCACCATGCCTATGTGCATCACATACAACGCTAGGCCCACACCCACACGTACGCGTCACTACGCTACGCAAGTGTCCGCCTCGGTTGTTGGAGGGCCTTGGGCCACCGGACCGCATCCTTACACCGCTGCTACAGCCGCCGCTCCGCTCTCCAAGATCGCCATTGCTTGTGCTCGCTGCGAGGCGCATGCCACGCGCTACCGGCAGATGCGGATGAAGCCTAACGCCATGTTCTCCTGCACTGCCAGCGGTACTGGTGTAGGCATCCTTAGTGGTCAGGTGATTGATGCGGCCATTGCGCAATATGGTACGACGGAAGGCAAGAAGGGCCTTTCACACGGCGCCTGCAGCAGAATCCGTTCTCGGCACAAGCCAGTTGTGCCGTCAGCGGCACCTGCCTTCGAGTTCTGCGAGCAGTTCTTCTCCCAAGACGGCACAAGTCGCTTTGTGCCGGCAGAGGATCGTAAGTCACCATCTGTCAGCCGGCACAAGCTGGTTACTGCCGCTGACGGGGCAAACTGCGTTGGGCCGACCTCGGCACAGCAGTACTTCTAACGTCTTCGGCACAGCAGCGCTTCTGCCGTCTTCGGCACAGCTGCGACCCCACCGTCTTCGGCACAGCAGCGCTTCTGCCGACTTCGGCACAGCAGCGCTTCTGCCGTCTTCGGCACAGTAGCACTTCTGCCGACGTCGGCACAGCAGCAGCAGCAGTCGTGCCGTTGACGGCACAGCTCCTGGTGTGTCGACCTCGGTGGACCAGCAGTCATGCCGATAACGGCCCAGCCATTCATTCCAAAATTAGCAGCACAATATAGCAGGCATATGAAGGCAAGTTGCAGGCAGTTTTCCTGGTAAAGAAATCTTAACCTCATATGAAGTTTACATTGTACCATGTACTCTTAACTAGTACTAGAATAGGCTCCAATTGTTTGCAAGAAGCTAACTGCTACCAGGAAGCTAACTGCTGGTAGCAAGCTAAACTGCTAGCAAGAAGTCAGACTTTTAGCAGGAAGCTAGACTGGCGGCTGCAAGGAAGCTGCATGGAAGCTAGACTGGGTGCTGCAAAAAAGTTGAGCGAAGGTCTTCACCTTGGTACCCAATTATGGACCGGGTTGGCGCTTGGCTTGACTATTCCAGTGCCAGCCATAGCGTGCTTCTCCAGAGTCATCCTGTACCAGCCAGCGCTTGTTGACTGCAAAAGTAACAAGCATGAGATCGATTTGCGAGTCAGTGAACTTTGCAAGCAGATGGTCCTCCTTCGGCAGCCTCCCAATCTGCGTCCCGTATGTCCCCCTCCAGGAAGTGTACACCTCCAGCAAGCTCTCGCGGTTGGGAACATTGGCGCACAAGGTATTGCAGCAGATGCCAGCCAAGTGCATGAGGTGGTCAGAGCAACGATTGATCTGCAAGCAAGAATTGTTACAAGTGTGCATCATGCAAGCATGCTGCACACGTTACAGCCCACTGCAACGTTCTTACCCTCTGATTGATGTCATGCTGGTCTTCTGGCTGCACGCGCTTGTCAACCACGAGCGCGCGAACGCATCTTGGGGTGACTTCTGCAATGCAGTCGCCTGAAGAGCAGTCTGAGCAAGGGCAGACTGCAGACGGGGCTACCAAGGATGCAGGCCAAGCACAACTGCGTCCCTGCATCACTCAAGCAGCCGCATTGCATGTCACGCATATAATCTTCCTTGCAGTTACGCTTGCAATGTGCTGTGCCGCAGCACACACTCTACTACGCTCACCAAGATATTGCTGCACAAGTGCTCGTCCCCGGTCATCTGGCCAGCATACCCGTCCGTGTCACGTACTGGCATGTAGACGCGTTGATCACCGATACCCTTGGCGTTGTACCACTCCAGCACCTTCACTTTGTAGCTGCGCCAAGGAGTCTCTTGCTCAAGCACCTCCAGTACTTGACCGCGCCCAACAGCCACAACCCTGCGGCTGCTGCTGCCGCTGGTGCTTGCAGCATCTCCTGCGGGTCTGCAGCACCAGCCGCATATGAATTCCTTACGAGTGCGGGTGCAAAGGCCTTGTGCAAGAGGATAAATGGCGTACCTGAAAGCCACCCAGTCCTCACGCAGCTGCGCTTGAGAAGGCGGCTCAGCAGTCAACAAGGCAAGCAGCACAGCATTTTGGCTGGAGGGAAAGTCTGCAACGGTGAAATGTGGGCCAAGCCCGTAGTCTGTGCGCGAGCGGCGTGGAGCTGGCTCCTCTGCGTCAGCGCGCTTCTCAGCGCGTGCAGCGCGCATCTTCTCCTTGCGCTGCTCACGGGTCAAGCCTACCGTTTCGCCTGGCGTTAATGGATGGCCCCGTCTTGCATTATCCACAAACCGGCGGATTTGCTCACGAATCCATTCTGCAAACAAGAGGCAGTGAGCAGTCATTCTGCAGGAAGCACAAGACATCTGGCAGGTGGCATATAAACGCACATGCACATAGGCAGACGCAGATTACTTACTTGCAGGCCAGCGCAATGTCTGTCCGTTGATCTCCAGCGGAGTGTGATTCTGCATTACATCCGCCACCACCTCCTCCCTCATGTCATAATCTGGGCCGGCCCGATTGAAGCTCCTGCCAACACAGTGGTCTGGGAACTTGGCCCACAGCTTCTCCTTTAGAAGCTTGCGGTTGTCCTCCTGTATTCTCCACTGTGTCTCGTCCTTCTTCTTCAAGTAAGCTTGCCCATTTAGCTCTAGTCCCCTAGGCTTGTCAGCGACAGGGGCAAAGCACTTTTCCTCCAGCTTTGCCTTCTTGACTGCCTCTGACTCGTCTTCGCAGTTAACTTCATCAACAGCTCCTGCGCACAAGGCCAACAGTCAGCGCATGGCACTTGCAAAAGAGAGCAAAGCAAGCAGAGCTTTAGCCAAGCTGCAGCTTCAGCTATGTTGCAGTTGCGGCTTGGCTAACGCTGTTGCTTGACTGAAGCTGCAGACCGAAGCGTACAAAATACAGCAAGTAGAGCTTCACCCAACCTACCACTCCAGCTAAACTGCAGCTGCGGCTTGGCTGAGGCTCTGCTTGGTAGAAAGCCGATATGCAGCTTTTACTCAAGCTGCAGCTCCAGCCAAGCCGCAGGTTCAATTGAGTTGTAGTTTCAGCTTGACTGAAGCTGTAGACCAAAGCACACCAATGAGCAAGCAGAGCTTCAGCTGCAGGAGCAATTAAGTTGCACCAGCAGCTTGGCAGCAGACTAGTTGAAAGCAAGCACACCTGTGTCCCCAGGTTGTGCTCCCGCCTCGTCTTGCTCCTCTTCATCTTCAGCTTGCAACCTCGGCTCATCCCTGTTCAACTTCTGCACGTCTTCAAGGATCCGCGAAGCAATGCTCAGCCTAGGTGTGATCTGTGCAAGAATTTCTGCTGAGAGGCTGTAGTAAGCTTCTCCATCAATCTCTTCCTCCTTGAACTTCTCCGCTATTGCTTGTGCACTTGGAACCCCTCTCAACAATTTAGCTACCCGTTTGGAGATAAGCTCAACGCTCATCCTATACACTGACATTGTGCTTGAGAGCAGCACACAACTTTGCAGCTTGGTAGCAGCTAGAAACAGCTTCCAGCACCGCAACCTAGCAAGTAGGCCCGGAAACGCCAAGACGCAAAACAGTCAACCACCGATTTCACTCCCGCCACCACCTTCACTACCGCCACCTCCGCCGCCGCCACCGCCGCCGCCGAAGCACTGCGGACAGCTGTGCTTCTTCGGAGTCTTACTGCGCAGAAGTCAGCTGCGCACAAGTTAGGGTAGGGTTAGGGTTAGGGTTAGGATTCCTGAGTAATAAATAGCCACAGCAGCATACATAGGACATACAACGGCTATTCCTGTGTGTGGCGGCGGCGTGCTTGGTGGCCTCGGTTTGTGAAGCGTTGAGCTGTTGCAGCGTATTGAGCATAGCAAGCATGAAGGGCAAGGCAGAGGCTAGTGCATACTGGCAGTCTGGTGCAGAGCAGCCTTGGCGCTGCAAATATTGTCAAGTCTTGTTGCAGAGGTCCGTTGTCAGCAAGGTCAAGCAGCACATTGGCTCCCTCACCTGCACCAAGATTCGTGTGGGCCCTGAACAGTTTGAGAAACTGCCAGGAGCAACGCCCAAGGAGAAGCTCCCTCACGGCTCCGAGTTGCAGCAGCTCACCGACCAAGTTGTGCAGCAGATAAAGGTGAGCTTGCTTGGTTCATGCTTACATAGCTGCATTTTTGCAAGTTTTATTGTCTGTGTTCAAGCTGCTATCTGTATGTATGCTGCTGCTGTAGGTATGCTGCTGCTAGCTGTATGTATCTCTGTCTGTGTATGCATCTCTGTCTGTTTATGTATCTTTAAAGCTGAAGTAACTACCCATACAGGATGGTGAGCACTTGGCAAAACCGGAAGATTGGGGACCTAGCGGCCCCCCCGAAGGATGGAAGCTGGAGAAGACTTCAACCGGGCACAAATGGGTGTACACGCATCCTCCCAATCCAGCTGCATCAGAGCAGAAGGACAAGGGGAAGGAGGAGGAGCAGGAGGAGGAGCAGGAGGTGTCGGATGAGGAGGAATCAGAGGAGGAGGAACCACCAGCAGCTGAGACCCCAGCAAAAAAGCCAAGACAAGAATCATCCTGCAAGAAAACGGCCAGCCTTCAGTTCCACAAACGCCAGCAAAGTCTACCAAAGCAACGCGGTCTGGAAGTGTAAGCAAGCAGCTACATGCAGCCAAGCTTGTGGATGTAGGGTCTGACGGATGCACACTGACTGACTGAATGCACTTGCCCTGCAGGCGCATGTCAAGCCCACAGAACTGGCACACCCTACCTGGGACATGGTGCTGGCCACCAAGGAGCTTGTGGACAACTTGAACGAGGTAAGTCCACAACCCGGTCATGATTGCTTCAGTTTGCGCTTCATTGGTGCATTTACGAATGGCACAGGCTGTCAAGAAGATGTCTTTAGTGTCTAAACGCGTGGAGAGAATGCTAGACTTTGCAGCTGAGGAAAAACAGAGCTTGCAACAATTGCGGAACACCATCCAAACGGAGAGATCACAGTCGCTGACTGTTCTTGACAACATGAATTCTTGTCGTGAAATCTTGAAGACTGAAAGAAAACAGCTAGACTTGGACAAGGTCTTTGGTGTGTTTACTCTTTGTGCATTCTGCAGGGGATACACTGACTGGTACACTCACCTTGAGTTGTATGTGCTTGCAGGCAGCAGCCAAGGCTCTTCTGAAAGAAGCTGCTCGGGAGCACAAGGAGCTGCGCACTGCACGCGAAAAGCTGGAGAAAGAGCGCAAGGTGCTGGAGGACAGATTACGCAAAGAGGCAAACACTCCCTCAGCTCTGCTGCGCGAGACCCATAACACCGTAAAGATCAACGAGCAGCACCTCTTGGAGATCAGGCGTATGCTGGCGGGTGGTCTTCAACAAGCTTCAACAAGTAGCTTCCATTCTCTGCCGGGACCCGAGGCGATGGAGGTGGAGGCGAGGAGCCAGCAGGAGCTGGAGGAGGAGAGGAGGAGGCAGGAGGAGGAGGCACAAAGGAAGAGGCAGGAGGAGGAGGAGGAGGAGAGGAAGAAGAAGGAGGAGGAGGAGAGGAAGAAGAAGGAGGAGGAGGAGAGGAAGAGNGAAAGGTGATCGGTTGCTGTGGTTGCAGAAGCCGGCGAGGATGAGGAGCAGGAGGAGGAGGAGGTGCTGGGGGTTCCCCCGGGAAACGCATTCCTCGCGCTAGAGGAGTATCTGGCGCAGCAGCAGCTGCAGCAGCAGCAGCAGATAGTGCCAGCACCCCCACAAAACCCAGTTCAAGACATTGACCTCATGAGGCAAATGTCAGATCTGCAACAGAGGTACCAGGAGCGTGTCAGGCAGATCAGGACGTTGCAGGCCTGGCGGAGCAACATGTCGGAGTTAGTCAGGGAACAGGTAGAGGAGCGTGACAGGCAGATCAGGAGGTACAGGGCACAGCTTCAAGAGCGAGAGAGAGAGATCACAGCTTACCGCGCACAGCTCAATAGGTTGCAAGTGTCTCCAACCTACGTTGTGCCTCAAGCATTGGAAGCAGTTCCAATGCCTTCTTCACCTCTCATTGCTATTCCCGCTCTGCTGCCTGGAGGTAGAGGAGCCATGCCTTTGCCTGCGATTCCCGAGGATACTACACCTCCAGCTGCTCGTCCTGCTCTGCTGCCTTCTGCTCCACGTGGACATGGGCACAGAGGTAGAGGTAGGGGCTTCTCGCTGGTCATGCATGGATCTTCAGCAGAGTCCACTGGCGGACAAGAAGCTGAACCTCCAACGAGACGACGAGGTGGTCCTCCACGCTGCAACACGCACTAGTTTGGTGATAGTTATGTGTAGATTGCGTGGCTTAGGAGCGACTTACAGTGATGCTGCTGTACATATATACAAGCCCTTTTCTGCTTGATACCAGACTGCATGCCAAGGCACAGCTCACCTTAATCACGCGTACACATGGTAGTTGCGAAACTTGCTGATGTGAGGGTAGGACCGGCCCTGCTCGCGCCAAGTATCATGATCAAGCTTGACCCAATGCATGAGCTTGCACAAGGTAAGCCTCCCAACAACTTCGCCAGTGTGGTTGTCGTTCACCCTCCAGACACCGGGCGCGATGCGTGTAAGGTAATCGACCTCAACCTGCTTGTCCTCCTCTAATATGTTCCTAACCAGAGCATACCAAGGTCCGGGATCATCCTCGTCGCAGGCGTCTTCTTGCGAGTCTTCATCCACGGCAGGTGCCTTGCGCGTGTTTGCTCTCTTACTGCGACGTGGATGCTGGGTTGCGCGTGCATTGCTGTCGTCGAGTTGCTCCTGCAACTCCATGCAGAACTCGTTTGCAGGTTCTGTGGGCAACTTCAAGTCCCAAACGGACTTGGCTTGATCGCGTATTTGCACCACCTCGCCGGCTTTAGGCCAGATGGGGACATCAACATCGCCGGCCTTGACATGCAGGTCAGGGTTCTGCAGATCATATGCTAGTTGCGGAGCTCTGTCAGCCTTGGAACCAGCTTTGGTCTGCCGATTGGGCAGCATCATGAACTTTCGCAGAAGTCTGTCAGCTGGAATACATACTTCGTCGGAGCTCAAAGCCTTCACCAGGGCCGACCTTGTGTCAAGGTCACGGTACAAGGCACCAGCTGTGTCTGTGTACATGACGTATTGACGACCAGCAATGAAGACTTGAGGCTTCTTCTTGTAGATATGCACAAATACTTGCTTCACAGCAATGTAACTGTGGTCGTCTGTTACAACGTTATCAATGCCTAGGGGCGACTCTGTTCTGCACAGTAGAACACAAAGCTTGGTAGCAGTCAGACAGCAAGCACAACAGCACGTGTGAGGACAACAATAGCAAGCAATCTAACCTGTGAATCTCCCCATTAAGCAGCACAGCCTTGTAGTGGTAAGCCGTATTCTGCACGAGATGCCTAGCATCTGCTCTGATGTGCCTGCTGACCATCTCAAACCGCTCTGAGCTTAGTGGTGTGGGTTGACCTGGCAGCTGGCCAATAAGTATGCCTCGAGCAAGAATGTCTTGTGACTCAGACCGGTGTGGACACGTCTCAGCCTTCTTCCAGAGTTCCAAAGCCTTGCTTTGACTGGGTGCTTCGTACCAGAAACCTCCAACACCGCTGGACACGCGATGAGACCGCAACTGCAGCTGAACGCGTGTTGCAAAGACCATGCCCGTGCGCTGGTCTTCGCGCAAGACAGTAAGCAGCCGCTCGTACCACAAGCGTACGTGTCGATGTATGTAGCTGAACTCATACTCTTTCAACAAGTTGTTGTTGGTGCTGGTCTCCAAGTGATCTGAGACAGCGCGCTCAAAGACGTAGCACCAGTACACATCATGGCTGCCGTGGCGGAAGATATCGTCCAGCAGATGACCTGCTCCAGCAGCATGCTCTAGAGGTCTCAAGTTGTGGCCAAAGCATTCTTCTGAGTTGATACGCCAGTAACGCAGTAAGCTGTCTGCCAGTCTGAGGGTGTCTTCGATCCAGCCATTGAAGCGGGAGTGGCGATAGAACAGGCAGATGAGCTTGTGTAAGGACATGAAGACGTCGCGCATGTGCGAAGTCAGCAAGCCCGTTGTCACGTAAGGTGCAAAGTCCTGCATAAACTTCTGGTAGTCTTCTGCCTTCCACCAGCCCAGCCTGTCTGTAATCCCCTTTGGAGAGCGCCCGGATCGCATTTCCTTGATCAAGGCTGCAGTGAAGTCCTTAAGCCTGGCCTCCACCAAGGGAACATCCACCACCCTTTCGTGCGCTCCCTTTGCAAAAACTGCATGGCAGAGGCCCTTCACTAGACCTTCACACAAGGTGTGCATGACGTCGTACACCACGTCCTTGAGTGGGCTGAAGCCATAGGCATGGTAGAGGCGCCACAGTTGGCTCCTGCCTGTGACACCTGTCTCCATGCTGATCTCCAGGCTTGTGTTCCAATAGCAGGGGTAGCAGCAGTCTCCAGCTTATCAATGTTGGTCAGAGTCTCCTGTTCTTCTCTCTCGGGCCATGGATGTCTTGAGTGCATGAAGTTCTGATCGTAGCGGTAGACCTTCTTCTGGTAGGTGTTGAGCTCCACTGCTTGGGAGTTGCTAGGACCAGCTGGACCATTGCTGGTTGATGCAGCAGCACGCTTCTTGCTGGCAGGTTGCTTCTTCTTCTTCTTCGTCGTCTTCTTCTCAGCCGCCTGCTTCTTATTCCTGCTAGCAGACTTTGCCTGGCTGCTGGACTTGGAAACAGCCTTCTTGCAAGCAGACACCTGCTCGTCGTCGGACTCTGGAGCAGCCTTGCGTTTTACAGGCCTTTGGGCTTCTTCCATGTAGGGCTGGGCCTTACACCAGCATCTGCGGCAGCCAAAGATGCCACCATCTTTCATCTTCAGTATTTGACACTGGGCTGGGTGATCACCAGCTCAGATGAGCAGCATCGCACGCAAGCGCGTGGTAGCACTGGCTGCTTGAGAGTGCAGGTCAGGGCAAACTTCAGAGGTGGGGAGGGCATAATTGCAGGTGAAGCCCTCAAGCAGCAGTGATTCGAGCTCGTCTATAAGTGGATTCGAGCTCGTCTATAATTCG
>RHPI01003169.1:0-77228 GCA_009103225.1 Chlorokybus atmophyticus
AGATAGCAAAGCGTAATAGTGTGCAGGGATTTTGTTAGTGGCGCTATGAAGCCAATGTGGCGTTTTTTTCCATCATTTATAGAATTTGTGGCAATGTTAGTCATAATTGCCAATGCTCAATCGCCACGTTGTGGCGTTGAAGAAACTACCAATTGCAGGGTGGCGCCACAAAGAGGCGTAAAAATAAACAATGAATGTCGCGTGAGGTGCCACTGTGGCTCCATATTTTTAATCAAGGCATGCGAAATGCCACACAGTGCTGGGGGTAAGGGTTAGGTCCCCTAACCCAGCACCCGCGTTTTGGCCCTAGGTCTCTATTAGTGACCCAACTTTAAGCACTAACTTAGGGATCTAACTAACCGCTGCAGCAGCACGTCAGTAACGTGCCGCTACAGTGCCACATGCAGTAACGTGACGTTACTGCATGTGGCACTGCAACATTGATGAAACTGCCACAATTGGCACTATGTATGTCATGACATGTGCATGTCCGACACCACACCGTGGCACGGGTATTTTTGTGGGTCAGGGTGCGACATTGGCTACTTGACAAAAAGCTTAGTAAAAACCCCGGTATTGTGACCCGATGGGGTAATATGTAAGCTGAGTGTTGGAGTATATGACCAAATTCTGCCGTCTCCACACTCCAATCAGCAGTAGTCTGGCTAAATACTCAGTAGTTTTGTA
The DNA here is from genome assembly GCA_009103225.1 of Chlorokybus atmophyticus. NCBI lineage: Eukaryota > Viridiplantae > Streptophyta > Chlorokybophyceae > Chlorokybales > Chlorokybaceae > Chlorokybus > Chlorokybus atmophyticus. The sequence goes on from RHPI01003169.1 coordinate 688, forward strand.
CTTAGCAATATATTGGAGTATAGGACATGGCTCTGCCGTCAGACTCCAATCAGCTTAGTCTGGCTAAGTACTCAGTAGATTTGTACTTAGCAGACTCCAGACCTGTCGAGTTTCCACAAACGTCGAGTTTCCACAAACGTCGAGTTCTGACAGTCCTGGCAGCTTCAACCGTTTGGCGCTGTATTAGGAATTGGTATTGACAAAACTTAACTTGTATGACTACTCGGTAGTTGGAAAGGTTATTTGGGTATAAGGGGACGCCCATACACATTTCTAACTTCTGGTTCACTTTTACGTGTGCTTGAGTCTGATGGCGGCAAGGCCTGATTCTGGCGTGGCCTAGACTGGGTTTAATCTGGCGGTCTGACCGGTCGTTCTGCTTGCACAGAGTGTTAAGGGTGTTGTGTTGTGTATTCACGCCTAGATAGCTCACATCTCAACAGGTTATGGGACCACATACGTTGGGTATTGAGCTGGTATAGGCATTTTGGCGGAACATTTACTTTGATAGTAGCTTTTTCCGAGTCTGTGCCATTCTGGTGAGACTGTGGTGGTCTGGGCGCCTGAAACTGCTTTTTCTGGCCTTATTTGGGCTTGTTTTAAGCAGGGGGGTGGTTATAAGGACCAGCTACAACAAGGTGGTAATTAAGCCGCTTGGAGTTGACAACTACAACACCTGGAGCAGCCGCATGAGGTGGTTGTTCAAGCACAAGAGCTTATGAGAGTTCGTGGACCCAGAGGAGGCAGACCCTCTACCCATAGGCCGGAGCGCTATTTGGAAGCAGAACTCTAGGAAAGCACTTGCACTCATTGGTTTGAACGTAAGGGACTTTTACTTGGTCACTTTTCTTGCTTTATTGCTAGGGAGGCTTGGGAGAAGTTATCGGACTCTTTTAAGGCCAAAAACAATGCCAGGCGTGTCCAGCTCAGGCGCGACCTGAATGCCTTGAAAAAGCAGTCCAGTGAGCTAGTTACCAAGTACATTTCATGAGCAAGAGAGCTCTGGAAAGACCTACTAGGCGTTGGCAGCGAGCTGAAAGAGTCTGAGGTGGTTTGGGCTATTCTTTCAGGTCCGCCAGACGACTTTGACACCTCAATCATGGTGCTGGAAGGTCTTGACTCTGACCCCACGTTGGATGAGATTATGCCAAGGTTGCTACAAGTTGAGCAAAGGCTGAAGAAGAAGGACGAGGCTTCAAATGCGGTGGCTTTTGCAGTGTCCAGATCTGGTGGTTCAATGTACAGCTCCAAACCTAAGTCATAAGGAGCCAGTTTTCCAAACCACAGCAGTTCTTCCAAGAAGAAGAAAGAGGTCAAGAAGTGCAGCTACTGCAAGATGCTAGGTCATTTGGAGTTGAAGTGTTGGCAAAAGCATGGCAGGCCTGAGGGTGTTAGAAAACAGGAGAAACCCGTGGCTTTTACTGCTGGTGCTTCAGTTTTTGACCAGAGCTGGGTTTTGAACTCTGGTGCCAACCGCCATATGACCTTTGACAAGTCTGCATTTATCTCCTTCAAACCCTGGTCAGACCCTTCAGTGTTGGATGCGCTGAGAAGGGAAGCGTGATGGGCGCTACCGACCAAGGGGATGTCATCCTTGATTGCCAAGTTGAGGGTTCAACAAGGCAAGTGCAGCTCAAGGATGTTCTTTATGTTCCAGCGCTTGCTGCAAGTTTATTTTCTGTCAAGGCTGCTGCACTTGCTGGTGGTAAGATTGAGTTTAAGGGGCGAAAGGCCTGCATTGTATTTGGGGGCATTAAGAGGCTGAAGGTTTTAGGTCAGGGAGGAGAGTTGTACTTGATTCAGGGCCAGACTTCAGTTCAGCATGTCTAGAAAGTTTAGGCACTTGTTGCAGCACCTTTAGAGTCTACTCATCTTTGGCACAGGAGGTCTGGGCATTTGGGCTTTGACAATCTGACGCGTTTGGTGAAAAAAGGCATGGTGGATGGCATTACTTCTAGTCCTGAAGACTTCTAGGCTGCGAAGACCACTTTGTGCGACCCTTGTGTTCTGCGGAAGCAGACCCGGCTGCCATCTTACTCTATTCGTGTGATTACGCGTTGCTTAGAGCTTGTCCACATGGATGTGTGCGTTCCCATGCCGGTGACATCATTTGGTGGAAACTTCAAGTATTTTGTCACATTCTTGAATGATTTCAACAAATTGTCCGTGGTCGTGCCTTTGGTGTTGAAGTCAGATGTTACCAAGGCAGTCGCAGAGGTTTTCCAGCTGATTGAGACCCAGACTAGTCTGAAAGTTACTTCAGTCCGCTCAGATTGTGGTGGCGAGTTTGTCAACAACAACTCGAGGGACTACTTCAAAGAAGGGCATTCGGCATGAGACTACAGCACCATATACTCCAAAACAAAACGGCAAGGCGGATAGGCTCAACCGCACGCTCTTGGAGAAGGTTAGGTCCATGCTCATTGATGCCAAGATGGAGGACTGCATGTGGCGTAAGGCTTTGCTTGCTGCAAACTTTGTTCGCAACCGCTCTCCCGTGCATTCTCAAGCCAAGACTCCGTGGGAGCTATTCACAGGTGTGAGGCCCGATGTTAGCATGCTAAGAGTCTTCGTTTCTGCTGCCTTTGTCCATGTACCCAAGCAGCAACGACACAAGTTGGCTGAAGTCAGTAGGCGCGGAGTGTTTGTGGGTTATGAGACTGGTTCAAAGGCGTGGAGGGTTTTGCTGCATGAAACCCGCAAGGTTGTGGTGAGTCGTGATGTGACTTTTGCTGAGGGAGGAGTAGGAGCTGGAGTTTTGGGCGTTGACATCACTTTGGATGCCGTTGAGCCTTTACAACCAGCAGTTCCAGTTGTTTTAGAGCATGTTTCTGCAGTTCCAAAACAGGTCTTGAGTTTTTCAGGCCGTGTTACTCCAGATCCAGGCAGCAAAAGCCCTTCAACTCCTGACACCATTCAAACCCAACACCAGCAACAGCCAGGGAGGCAGCACCCTTAGCGTGAGAGGCAGAAACCTGATTGGTTTCACAACAAAGCTTATGCGGTGTTTGATGCACTGCAAGGTCTAAAGGTGCCCAGTACTTATGAGCAGGCTCTTCAAGGTCCAGATGCAAACCTTTGACAAAAGGCTATGGATGAGGAGATTGCGTCCTTGCTTGCCAACCAGACCTGGAGGCTGGAGACTGTTCCGGCCGACGTGAAACCCTTTCCGGTAAAATGGGTTTACAAGATCAAGAAAGACGGCCAAGGCAACATTGAGCGCTACAAGGCGAGACTTGTCGCAAGGGCATTCGGCATAAGACTACAACTTTTCGGACTTTGCTGGCTTTGATGGTCGCCCAGGACTTTGAGCTGCATCATCTTGATGTGAAGACCGCGTTCCTCTACGGCGAGCTTGAAGAGGACATTTATGTGCAACAACCCAAGGGCTACCATAAGGGACGTCATGATGTGGCTTGTAAGCTTGTGAAGGCCTTGTATGGTCTGAAACAGGCGCCCAGGGTCTGGCACATCCGCTTGAGCACAAAGCTTGATATTCTGGGCTTTGTTCCCAGCACTGCAAGACCAGGACTTTTAAAATCCGTTTCGAGCTTCATGCACGCGCTCGCTGGTATGTGGAGAGAAGTTTTGATACATGCCAATCACACTTTCCCATTTTGCTTGCGCTCTTATAGCGGACCCCGACCTCCTGTTGTTAACAATGAGTTTGCGATGTTTGAGCAAATATCACAACGGCGGTTGTACACACCTGCAAGTATTCATATTAGCACAAGTGTGTGTGCTTGATGTGCTTTGTAGTTATGCTAGCAAACGAACTCCAGCTTGAATGCGTCTGCCATGCAGCGCTCTGCGAGATCCCAAACAAGCGAATTTTTGGACATTGCTTTGCTGGTAATTGTACAACCGCACTCAACGCAAACAGCTGAACCATAGTCACCACCTGCAGTCAGTGCGACTGAACAACAATGGGATGATAGTGATGTTTGAGTGATCTGTGCACTCCATGCAGCTTGGGCAAGCTTTATATGCAATGACAATCAGCAAGGAGACTCTCATTGCATACCCACAATTGTGCATACTTCCACAAGCATCCCCTACGGTAAATGTTAATGTTACTTTGATCGAAATTCAACAACCCTCTACAGCCCTGTCAAGCACCTGTACCGTCTGTCACGAGCTTGATCGGCACGGGTACCCTGCACACAAAGGCAGTGGGTATCATGTGTAGTGCTAGTGAGTTTATATACGCGGAAAACATTAGTGTATGCATTCCATTGCTTTGTGAGTGTGCGTGCACGCCTCTGTGTGTACAAATGCATGCACGTGTGCCAGAGACCGTGTTGCTGACGCAGTAGGTACAACGGAATCCGTATGGTGTTGCAGACGAACAGAATACTGTCGCGGCGCCGTGCTATCCATAAGATTGACATATCCAATAGTGACCTGAGAATGCAGCTGGTAAGTAAGCAACTTATCACAACCGTGTGCACGCACACCCTCACTTATGCACCATGCACAAATACATGCATGCACTAGCCTGCTCTTCAGGTTCAATAGCTTGTACAGCGCGCATGGTGGCCAACAGCCCTTTATACGTCACAGCGGCAGATGGATCACAGCTGCACAGGCACAAGCGTGTCACCACTGGCAACAAAGCAAGGGCACATGCACTTGGCCGTTCACAGCAAGTACTCCAGCCCTTGTGCTTGGACGCGCTTATAGTTGCATTTGGCAACTTGTATCCGTGCGTGTGCCTTTGCGTGGGGTGCATGCAACAGTTGGGGATTACATAGGCGTGTGCTCACCTGTGGTTGATGCGACCAGCTGCTGGGTAGATGCCAGTGCCATATTCTTCATCTAAAGGGTCTTTGATATCTTGAACGTCGCTCAACAGCAGATACAACAGGTTTCTGTCATTGACAAGGTGCGAGGGGACGGCAATTGGGAGCTGACAGATTGCCATAAACTTTTGCACAGTGTTTGCCACTTGCTCCGTCCACTTCCATCGCTTGTCGTTTTCAAAGGTAACATGTCGATCTGCCGAAGCTTGTCAAAGGCCACACATAATGTTTGTGTTGGGGTGTGTGTGTGGTAGGGCGCGCTGGGGAAGGGTGAGGGTGGGGTTTTCACATGTGCGAGTGGATGCGCACGTGCCTGGAAGTGTGAGGGTCTGTGTAATGACATGTGCAGTGCGTTTGTGCACAAGCGTACGTGTGCATCTGAGTTATCGCATGAGCAAATTGATTGAGGAAACAATAACGAAGCATGGCAATCCTGCTGTTCAAGACCGTTAAATGTTATGCCATGCAAGATACGGCTGTTGAGTGACTCCATCAAAGCCCAATTGCAATCTGGCTGAGCCATCATCACCTGCAATAATGTTGCTCAGTGCGTTCTCCCCACTTGCTGTACGTAGTGTGCACACGTGCACGCATACAAACACGCACCAGCAAAAGCGCGCACAAGCATACAACGCAGCTGTAGACATGTGCGTGGCACACTCGTCTCAGTAAATACTTGCCAGCAGTTGCAGCTGTGACTGAGAACATGTACACGCAAAATGCAAGACGCTGTTATCCCCGTACCCCGTCTTGTTCAAAATGGCAAGTCAGCAACGCCCGTACAACAAGGCGTGCCCACGAGGTTCAACGCATATTTGCGGCTGCAAAAATAGAATCACTCACTCAACAAGAGAAATTGTGCACGTTGTGTAGCGTACGTGACGTGCCAGCGGCAAAGCTGCCCAACATATACTGAAAAGCGCTGATGAACTCAAGCACTACCACCTGGAGCCAACGGACGTGTGCAGCCACTTGTGCAGCGCTTTGCACTTTAACTTGTGTAGTGGCAAAACAGATGCCTGCAGCAGGTTGTTGTAAGGTGTGTGTCAACAGCAAAACCATTGATACTTGCAAACAATTACCTCACTCGCTCACTCGCACGCAAGCACGTGTGCACATGAATAAGACTTGCACGCCAAGCATGCGCATACATGCACACGCACACCTGGCACTCGAATGAGCAATAGTAGGTGATTCTGCACTTGCCGCAGCGCTGATGTTTCTCTCCAGTACCAGCATGTCCATTACGCGCAATATTGTGCAGAAGCAACTCAACCTTAATGCGTCCGCGCTTGCCGCAGCGGTTCTCAGGTTTATTTGACAATGCTTGCGAGCGCGCATGCGAGATGGTATCACCTGCGTGCATGTGAGTTTTGAGGGAGGGCAACTGGGGGGCAGGGGGGGCAGGGGGGGATGCACGCGTGTGTAAACAGCTCCTGTTGAAGCCGCACAGCTGAGTTAAGATTGGTTAGTCAATGGTCTGAGTTGCATGGGTTCAACAGTTGAGCATACAGCCACAGTGTCCATCATGACGCTTGCAAGGACTTGTATACGCGCATTTGCCCCCCTCCCCCCGTTCTCCCGTCTTCATATACGCGCGGACATGCACACGCGCCACGTAAGGGAGCGATTTGCAGCGGCGGGCTGCATGCTGCCTACCGTCAGCCTGCCTCTTGCTCTGGTCTTCATCACCAATCATGCCATGTGCGGTGTTGGCAAGTTTGCCGCAGCCGTCGCAGCGCACTCGCTGCTGGTGCAGCTGTATGAGGTCGGCGTATCCAAACTGAGTGAACAACGTCTCACCTGCGAAAGTGTTGCATGCAATTGTTTGAACACAAACAGTAAATGAAACTTGCGCTTTGCGAGAAGATTGTTGCAAACCGGTCTCGCAAGTCGCAACACTAGCAAACATAGCAACCGCAGCCTCAACAAGCGCCGCAGCAGCATCCACGTAATTGTGAGGTAGCGTGCATGAGTGTTTGTTCTGTTTCCAGTTTGTACAAGCGGGATAGTGCTGCCGCTGCTGTTGGTACCGAACCAGCAGCAATTGCTGCTGTTGTTGCCAAACAGCTACGAACGTTCACGAGCAATGCAGCAGTAGCAGCAGCAGCAGCAGCGATGATAGCCTAGCATGTTTAGTAGCAACTCCAACAGCACCAGCAGCACAAGCACTCAGAGTTACCATACTACCTCACACAATAAAAGCTACAGCAGTAGCAGCAAACCGCCACCACAGCTGCTAGCTCATCCTGAGCTGCCTGTGCGAACAGATGACCGCAAACAGCACCAACTCTGCTTGGTATGCAGCGCTAGCCTGGTAGACTATATCGTGTACGGATTGCATCTGCTCTACAGTGCCACCATGCAACGGGGAGTGCTGCCTGTAGGGTGCCACACTGCAAGGCTTGCACAGTGCCAGAGCAGCGGCTGCTGCATAGCGCAGCTGTACGGTTCAGCTGCGCTATGCAGCACCTGCTCTTCAGTGTCAGCACGCGAGGAGGAGTGCTGCCGGTAGGGTGTGCGAGAGCTATTGCATTCGTACAATTGTGCTATGCTGCAGAACTGCTGCATGTGTACACGCTACATACATCAGCAGTTCTGCAGTCAAGCTCAATGAGCACTGCCGGCAGCAGCTGTCGTGTCACGTAGCATTGCAATGAGAGGATGTGCAAATGCAGCAATTAACTATTGGCAGGATGCCCAAGCATGCTTGCTTCTGACGTAGGTTGTGACCATCTACTTTCTTCAAGGAGTTGAACAGCAAGGACCCTCATGCATGGGCCCATGCACCCTGCCTTCGCCAGGCAGCTACAAAGCATTGACGAAACCAGCTAAAACCAGCTGAAACCAACATGTCATTCAAACAGCATTCGTTTATACTTTGGCTGGCTGGTGTTTGAGCTTGACCAATACAACAATCTCCCATTCCCCCCTCTCCTTCCGCCTGGGGAGTCTCGCCCATGCAACCCTCTGCAGAACCCACTTCTCACCAGCGGCAAAGCGCCTGCTCGCCAGCATTCCTCTCCTAGGCTTGTCCTCCGCCTCCTTCTCAGACAGCTGTAGTTCCTTGTCGCCCAGCCAGGCCTGAAGCTGTAGCTTCACCTCCGCCACCGCCATGGTGTGGGTGTGGGTGTGGGTGTGGGTGTGGGTGTGGGTGGTGTTACAGCTGAATGGCGGGGGAAAGGGCTCTCAATATATACGGCTCTGTTACAGAGCCTCTGTACACACAGGCGTCACGCGTGACACATCACGCTGACTCAGTTCCCACGAGGAATGCATGCGAGTAGTTTGTTTTGCGCGTGTTGCATCATGCATGAAAATACCCTCCATCCATACATTGCCAACAATTACCACCAGGAAGGACGTGTTCTTCTAATGCGATGTAATGTTAACCTTTGTTAGCCACTATGCACAGAAAGCTAATAACTTATTGACCACATAAAGTATGCTGTACACTAAAGTACTATTAAAAATTGCGACAGCATGTCGCAAGTTTTATTGCGACATGCTGACACACCCTCTGTGTGCATTGCATTTGTAACATAAAAGGATGGGCCTACGTTGCCATATGTGTTGAAGAATTGGAGGATGTGTGGGCTTTAAGTAAGCAATGTGTACCACATATATTATAATATTTTAATGGCAGCAAATTCCCTTTCATTAAGGGAAGTTGCTGTCATGCGAGTATTGCATCGGTAATTACCAGCTGGTTATGAAGTTGACAACACGCCACGTGTAGTTAAAGGGCGCTAAGTTAGATTACAATTTGAGAGAAGCAGACGATTTCAGCGCACTGTGAGTCAATCTCATTGCATTTTGTAGCAGTGCGGGGCTTCGAGTACAACCAAGCATGCATATATTGATGGCACATCATTACCATTTGCAGCATAAAATGTTACCTGTCGAACATAGCTAGCAGCCGCTCTCGCTGACTACTGTCGTTGTTGATAGTAATGACACCCATGCAGCCCAAGCCCACTTTGTTGCTACAAGTGAACTGTGGCTTCATGTGGGTGTATGAGCTAGCCAACACCGGAGCGCAATCCGCGTGGACTCGCTGTTGCCTGAATTACTGCAGAGCGGGCTCTACGTAATTGCATGTGACTGCATTTATCCAATAGGCTGTGCCACACATGCGCAACCATTCGGATGCACATGCACACCGAAAGCGGGCTCGCAAGTCAAGTATATAATCATGTACACATGAGGGCTGAACAAAGGCTTGCATGTGTGACTGCAGGTGCGTGTTAGCCAATTGGCCACAACGTAAACCGCGTCGACTTACATCTTGTTCCACAACCATGGCAGTCACCACAGCGCTGATGCCAGCTGTCCGCCAAGACACCGACCAACCTGCACCGCAACACCACACTCGCACCAGCTTTCCCGCGCAACTGCTGCTTGCGTACCGTTACGAATCGCTACGTACCACATCGCTGCCCGGCCGCGCCAGACGCTAATCTGCAGCAGTGCGCAAGCCTGTTCTGCACCACGCTGGTCTGCTGTGCTGCCAAGCTTGCGCATGTGGTTGACGGCGGCGGCGGCGGCGGCAGGGGCGGGTGCCGGGGGAAGAATTACAAATTGGCTGAGCTGGATATACTAACTTGATGTGCTTGAGCTTGCGGACACTGCGCTGAGGACAGGCTTTGCTCCAATGGGCGCAGGCTGTAAGCTGTTTATTAGCATGAGATTTACTTCGTGCTCACAACAATGGTTGCTTCGCACCACGTCCTTTGTGTGCATGGGTGGCTTCGTCTATGCATCTAGTATGGCGCAGTGTAAACAGCCTGCTGGTCAATCTACATGCTTGACAAGCATGTGGGCTTGCAACTGCCGTGCAAGGCCGCTGGCAACTGTCATCTTGCATGTAAGCCGTGTTGTAAATCGTGCAGCGAGATTATGTCCCCTGACCCAAGCTCTTGCTGCGGATACGCCACATTGCGCGAATTTGTCTCAGCACAGAAATCTGCGCCTTAAGGAGTATCTAGAGGGCATTTTTGGGCATTCACAAGTTCGCAAATTCTTGAGAACACCTTGGTAGCAACTAAGCTTGCGATCTCACCCTGCACCCTTCTTCTGTTTCAACCCGAGAGATCAGGGTGGTCAACGATGTCTTGAATATGCACGTTTTCATGCAATGCCACCCTGATCATGCTTGCGCAACACATGCATGGCAGCAGCAGTGTTGTAGTTGGGCTGTCGCCTACCGTCATTTCGCAATCCCCCCCCTCCCCGCCCCTGCTCCTACTCTCCCCTTGGAGCACCAGAAAGCATGCATGCTAGGAGCGTTTCAAGTCACCATAACCGCCAAGCTCATACATCGCATCAGTGTTGAGTAGATAGCTGTGAGTGCTCAGATTTATGTTTGGATCGCCACTTGCAGGTTCTGCTCGAGCAACTCCATCTGTGGCAGAGCCACAAAAACCAGCTGGCGAGAAGCCTTCAGCAGAAGTGCCACCCGCAAAGCAACTGGCAACCAACGAGGAGGTGCATGCCGAGCCGACTAGGTCAAGCGCCATTGTACATCCTGCCGAGAGCACTACTGTTGGAGCTGATGCAGATGGACAAGCTGAAGACGAACGGGCAACCACAAGCGGTACAAGCGATGGGCCGCTTGCCTTGGCTGCAGGCGTGCTGTCCATTGTTGTGTTTGGTGCAAGTGGCGATTTGGCAAAGAAGAAGACTTACCCTGCATTGCTGGCGCTGTACAAAACAAGTCGCTTGCCTGCCAAGACTCAGATTATCGGTAAGCTTGAAACCGTATCCTTCAGGGCAGCAATGTTGTCAACACGGATGTAAGGGGCTGTGTCTGATAGCATTAACCACACGGCAGGGTATGCACGGACTACAATGACAGACACCGAACTTCGCCACAAGCTGCGTTCTTCACTGGTCCCCTCAAGTGCAACCGATCACGGGGCGAAGCTTGGACCCAGCTTGGAGAGTTTTTTGAACTGTTGCTATTACATGTCAGGAGCATATGATAAGCCTGAAGGGTTTGCGGACTTGGCAGATATGCTGGTAAGCAATTAGCATCCTTGAATAGGCTTAGCGTGTTCTCTGTGCCCCCTTATCACTGTAGTGGTCGTTTGCAGGCTGAGTTTGAGAAGAAGCATGGTGCACAGTCCGCGCCCCGCCGCCTCTTCTACCTGGCTCTCCCTCCCTCTGCTTATCGTGAGGTGTCTTAAGTTACAGCTGCGAGTTGGCGTTGTGGCAGTAGCTGTTAACATTCTCTACGTGATAGGTCGCTGCTGGCATCAAGGAGCGTGCCATGGGTGACGGTATGTGCAAGCATGAGCTGGCTTGGCTTATGCGACACTCACATATATATGGAACGTTCTTCTGCTTGCATGCTGCGACCACGCAGTGAATGCATGCTTAGCAACGTATACTGCTCACATCCTTGCCTTACGCAGAGAGCTCCGGGGGCTGGAACCGCATTGTCCTTGAGAAGCCTTTTGGGCGCAACACGGAGTCGTCTGATGAGCTGTCACACGCTCTACAGCAGTTGTTCCTTGAAAAGCACCTGTACCGGATTGACCACTTCTTGGGCAAAGAGATTGTCCTGAATTTGGTAAGCTCACACACAGTTGATTGTGCTAGCTGACCGGCTTGCCAGGCTATATACTGACGGCGAGTTGTTGGCCCGCAGTTAGTGTTGCGCTTTGCAAACACAACTTTCGGCCCGCTGTTTCATCGACAACACGTCAGCACTGTGCAGGTTTGCCACTTGTTGTGTTGACATCTTGTGCATCACGCATATGACGTTGAGTGTACAGATCACCATGAAAGAAACGCTTAGCACGACAGGGCGCGCCGGTTACTTTGATAACTACGGGTACATAGCATGCTGTCCACTGCTTCTGTGATACCCTGGGCTAGTATGCAATCTAATGTTGGGTTTGTTGTGCAGGATCATACGGGACATCATGCAGAACCACCTAATGCAAGTTCTTTCTTTGCTGGCGATGGAAGTCCCAGCGACACTATCTGCTGATGACATACGGGACAACAAACTCAAGGTGCTGTTTGTGTACCATGCCTGTTACACCACAGCAGCGTCGTGCAGTCATTTTTATTCTGTGGGATGATACCATATCTAGCTGTAGTCGTGTACTAGTTACACAGGTATGCGCATTCATGTTGACTACACCCATACACATGTGGTTGCAGCCGCAATCGCATTCGTCAAATGATGCATTTTATCAATGATTGATTGTGTGGAGCCTCTTCGCAACTCTGTGCAATCGTGCAGCCTGGTGCATTCACGCTGTTGCCCACGATGGTGACAGACTACTATAGGCTAGCGTTTGTGGTGAGACAGACCATTTCGTGTAGTCCAGCTTATGGGATGGGAGGTTTTGCTGAACACGAGTGTCATGGGCATAACGACCAGGATGTAGTCCTTCAGGCCTAAGCTTGCACCGCCACTTCCAGTGGCTAGCAGATGCTTTTCCTGTTCTGTGCATTACACGTGCATACTCATCATCAGCGTGCATTGCGTCAGGTGTTGAGGCAGCTTGCACCCATCAGAGTTGAAGACACTGTTATAGGGCAGTACACCTCCAACCCTGAGGATCCGGAAAAGACGCCCGGCTACACGGATGAACCTGATGTGCCAGACGGATCATCAACTCCGACATTCGCAGTCTGTGTTATGTACATTAACAATGACCGCTGGTCTGGTAAGCAATGGTGTCGCAGCTACCGATTGGTGATCCACCTGACCTTGACACCTGCGTATGTAAAGTTGCATGTGTGGGACTAAGTCAGTGCATATCAACGCACTTCTTGTCGTTGACTCCTCTTACTCTGTGTCAGGCGTGCCATTCGTGATGAAGGCTGCCAAGGGTGTGGAAGATAACTTACAAGTGGTGCGCATACAGTTCAAGGACTGTGCAAACGTTCTCTTTCCGGAAGTCAAAGTGCATGCACGCAATGAGCTTGTGATGCGGTTGCAGCCAGATGAAGCCATCTACACGAAAGTCAACGTGAGTTGCCACCCAATAGCTTGCACACAGATACGACCAACCAGCACAAACACCTCCAGTGTTAATGCACCTGCCTTGCATTCATCTTGTCTGCAACGTATGGTTCAGTTAAACGGGTGTTTTGTATGAACATCTTCTGATGTGCTTAACTGCAGGTGCGCGAGCCTGGCGCACTGGGAGTCAAGATACTGCAAACAGAGTTGGACCTGACGTACCATGGACGCTTTCAGACCCCCTACATACCTCAAGCGTATGAGAGGCTAATATATGACGTTATTCAGGGAGACCAGACCCATTTTGTGCGATCTGATGAGCTAAGACGGGTATGCAAGCTGTTGGCTATCTGAATGATGAATGCAGCGCATAAAGTGGTTTAGGAAATTGTGCATTCTGCAGCCCATATGCCGCTTCGGCGGCTAGCAATGAACGCATGTGTGGTGATATCTTAGTGCCCAATATATGGTTGTATCAGAGCTCTTACTAACACTTGTCACTGGTGCATGGCTTGGCAGGCATGGGAGATCTTCATGCCGGTGCTGACCGCAATTGACAAGAGGGAAATGGCGATGCACAAGTATCCGTTTGGAACAAGAGGGCCCGCGGTGGCAGATGCGCTCATCCAAAGCACGGGCTATGCGCGATCTGCAAACTACAGCTGGCCTGGTCCAATCGGTATGTTCAGTTGCTGTTGTTTGTACTTGAAGAGTGCAACATGTGGTGTATGGTTCAGCAGACCGCAGTGCAAACTCACAAGGCAATGTCTGTCCTGATGCAGGCAAGCTGTGAAAATTACGCAAGAGGTAATCGTGCGTGCGCACCATGGCAGCGTCCGTGCGTAAGCAGTGTCTTTTTGTAGAAACAGAGCAACCATCGCATTTGCATGTAAATACCTTACTGCGCTCGCTACGTAATACAAGCAAAGGGACCTGGGTTGTTGGACAGCGCTGGTCACTGTCAATTTATCGTCATAACTTGTATAGAACAATCGGCAGCAACCGCCTGTCCATTTTACCCCTTTACCTAGAGCCTTTGTGCAAGACTGGATGTGTACAGAAAACCAACGACGCTATCGCATGCAATAGTGCGTCACACACGTTGGTACATGATACACAAAACACGCCAACAACACACATACTTATCTAAGTACTTTACACGTTCGACCACCAGGCTACCTACTGCACTAACTTCACAACTACCCCACCCTGTTAGACATGCAAGCGCAGTCATGGTTACCTGCACCATGGGTGGTCAGCGGCCAATCCTGACAACAGCAGCAGCAACCGACTCAACCGACTCCCCCCTCGCCTCCGCCCACATCACCGCCTCCACGCCTTCTGTCGTGCACCCTGCCGAGTGTATGTGTGCTTGGCTGGCTTAATTCAGTTGGGCTACGTATAACAAGGCTCTGCATTCCGGCAGACCCTGCCCCAGAATGTTATCTTTGTGATGTCAAACGCAAGCTTACAGAGTTGTCAACCCATGGTACGCATGACACGATTTGGACAAGCAAACAGACACTCTCGGTATAGTACATAGGCAAAGAACGTTCTAAGGCTCTAACAACGACATAGGCAAACACAATGTTCAACAACCCCAATCACAACATTCCACACACCACACTATGGCACAGCTAGTATATATATGCGCAAGTGAGTGTTGGCCCACATGAGCGTTTCATGTCATTCGTACCATGGCGAGTACTGAGTGAAGCAGTTGTACACAAGTACATGCCATACAACATACAACAGCAATGCCACTTCTTGGATGTGAGCACTTGGATGAGCGCTTATTTTGTGCTGCGGCCAATTGCAAGCAAAACAGCACATTGCGTCACAGCAACGAGGAGGGGTGAGGGGTACAAGGAGCACGGGCTATACAGATCTATTGACAAGCTTGTTTGAATGCAACCAATCGACAGTCTGCAATTGTACAAATTGACAAACAGGATCATCCCCGCTTATGCACAGCTGTCAGCATCCGCATAACGGCATGCCTCATCATCTTCCACCTCAAACAGGCAAATCTGCGACAACAACAAAATTGCATGAGCCTCACATGCCAGAGTGTCAAGACCAAACTCCGAGCAGATTATGAGCATTATAATAATGAAATAGTGTACCTAAGGCATATCAAATGCAGCCACGTTGAACCTTCAGCATTGCGGGCGCTGCCACTGGTAGTTCTTCGTTAGCATGTATCCAGTGGACTGAATGAGCTCATCTCCCTCTTTCGGTCCCCGGCTGCCAAACTCATACTTGCGCACAGGCAGCTTGCCAGCTTCAATGTCTTTCAACAATGGGGTGAATATCTCCCATGCCTGCACGTATCAAAGCATGAAGTTATGGGCTCAGTTGTGCCTGAAAGAAGCAAGTGGCAACGGGGGTAAAGTAATGGATTGAATGGCTGATACTGAAAACACATGCAATGACGTGCCCTTGACTGTTGTTAACCTATGTGCTGCTCGCAGCCTTTGTGACTGCTGCCCACGCCCTTGCATCCAAAAGGCAGCTTGGCATGACATCCAGCTTGAACAAGTTGCACAAATGAGTTGCGTACCCGTTTGAGCTCATCGCTGCGCACAAAGTGGGTCTGATCACCCTGAATGACATCGAAAATGAGACGCTCGTAAGCTTGTGGGATGTACGGTTTATGAAAGCGGCCCTTGTATGACAGATCCAACTCCGTCTGCAAGACCTCAACTCCCAAAGCACCAGGCTTCCGCACCTGTGTGGTACATTACACGCACACCGGTGAGTGTCAAACGTAGGACACAGATATCAACCCTGCCCTGTTGTTCTGCGTGCTCACATTCGTCTTGATATAAATAGCCTCATCTGGTTGCAACCTCATAACAAGCTCGTTGCGGGATGAGCCCTTAATATCAGGGAACAACCCGTTGCTGGGGTCCTTGAACTGGATGCGGACAACTTGCTTGTTTTCGTCAACTGCTTTGGCCGCCTTCATCACAAACGGCACACCTGCAAAGACAAAAAGAGATTGACCAACCATATGCACTACTTGCCCTATCAAAGAGGTAAAGGAGGAAATGTGTATATTCACACTCATAACTCACCTGCCCAGCGCTCATTGTTGATGTACATAACGCACACGGCATATGTTGGTGTTTTTGACCCTTCAGGGACATCCTTCTCCTCCGCGTAACCGGGAGTTGCTTTGGGATCCTTCGGATCCGCTGTGTACTGCCCGATGACCACGTCTTTGATATCAATTGGGGGAATGTGGCGCAAAACCTGTCAAACGTGTGTTCACACTTGTTGTGTCAAAAGTGAGCAACCATACTAATGCAGCACTAAACAAGGGTACAAGGTGCATGACTACCTTTGTCTTCTCATCACGAATGTCGTCCGCAGAGAGTGTAACTGGGGGCTCCATGGCGAGGAGCGCCAGAACTTGTATCAAGTGGTTCTGCATGATGTCGCGGATGATTCTGCCAATCATGCGGATGCATGAGCAATACACGTCTGTGCCACAACCACACAACATCAATACAGGTGTGTCTGGGAGTGTTAGTAGGTACTCACCCATAGCTGTCAAAGTAGCCCGCACGGCCCGCCGTGCTAAGGGTTTCCTTGAAGGTAATCTACGCAGGCATGTGTTAAGGGTCAGAGATTTGCCAAAGTGCTGGACATTTCCTATCACCCAACTCTTTTGCGGAATAACATCTTATTGGCTGCTGACTTGGCTGCATGCTAACAGCCATCCAGAGCTGGACATGGACAAGCAACTGAATACGCGCAAGCCTACTTGCATATTGAGTGTTTCCTTATTGGGTTACAGCGGCTCAGTTCTAGCTGCACCTGTACCTAAAACCATACCTGAACATTGCTGACATTTTCCCTGTTGAATAGCGGGCTGAATATCACGTTCGCAAAGCGCAACACAAGCTGCACAACACAGTGGAGGCATAAGTAGTTTTTTTTTTTACAACACAGTGGAGGCATCAGTTGATCAGTCAAGACAACGCCACCTTACACAAATAAAGTTGTACCATGACACGTTATATCTTTATGAGCTCCTTGCGCGCATGTGTGCATACACATATACACGCACACACGCGTACAGCACCACACTTGTTAACCCACCAGGTTGAGAACAATCTCTTTGCCGAGGAAGTGATCAATGCGGTACATCTGCTTCTCCTCAAACAGGTTCTGCAACGCTTGCGACAGCTCTTCCGAGGACTCCGTGTCGCGCCCAAAAGGCTTCTCCAGCACGACACGGTTCCACCCGCCACTGCTCTCTGCAAGTCCAACCGCAAGTAAAGACAGTTGTAGCCTCACTATGACTTGCGCTGAAACACTTCAGCTATGCGAATGCTTACCGTCCACCATAGTGTGGTCATGCACTCCTTGAGCAACCTGCAGACAGGGAGGTTGCATTCCTGGTAAGGTGATGCCATACATGTGTGATGTTGTTGTTACCATCGCTATGCGGGTGTTGCTCCATCCTGTTACTGGTACAACGACAACCCTATTTGCTGTTGCGCAATGCCAACAAACATGTTACCTCAGGATAAGATGAAGGTGGAAGAGCAAAGTAGAACAGCCTCCTCGGTGGTGAGTCTTTCTGTTTCTGCTCAAACTCTCCCTGCGCATGCGCACGCATTGGTACTTAACAACATACTTGCAAACCAGATGATTACTCGAGCTTGCCATCATCACCTTACCAGTTTTTCTGCGAGTTTTTGAAACCCTTCAGGCTTGTCATAGGGCCCGGCAATGTAGAAGCACGTCTCCAAGAAGCTTTCCACGCTCGGCCCTGAGGTAGCGCCTCGCTCATTCTGGTCGGCGCCTTTCGGCTCAAGCGCGGTCCTCATCTTCTTGCGAAGTTCTTCATCGGTGAGTTGTGACCGCGCATAACCTGGATACAAACGTACACATCAATCAAACCTGGCACTCCCATGCAGCATAGCTGTACATGATACGCCATGAATCGGTCTTCGACTGCTATATCCATTAGCTGCAGTGCACGGTTACGCATTGCAGTTTTGCGTGCCATAGCTACAGAGCACCGTAAGCTGCCAATGCACTGAATTCCTGATGTTATATTATTCATGCGCATGAACATCACATGTACCAACGCACACAATGCAAAGACTTCTTGATATGTATGTATGGCGTACCGACAATCTGGGTGTTGGAAGGCAGGCGGCCGGTTTTGTAGAGCGCGAAGAGTGCGGGATATGTTTTCTTCTTTGCTAGGTCGCCACTCGCCCCAAATACAACGATGGAGAGCAACCCGCCATCTTGCTGGACCTTTGGCGAGGACTCCTGGCTTGCTGAGCCGTCCGCCATGCCTGCCTCCTGCCAGGCAATGCAAGCTGTAATGGTTGAGCTTAACGTTCTACACGAACAAGCTTTATGCAGTGCCATGCGCCAGCTGCACTGTGCGGCTGGCGCATAGCACTGCATGCAGTTATTGATGGCTTGTAGTAGTGGGGTTGTGCTTGGGTGTGCACATCTCAACTGCGTAAACATAGTTGAAGTGCTGTTGAGTGGTCTACAGCGACAAAGAAAACAGAACAGTCACATGCATAGAAAGCAGATCACAAGGCTCCGCGCGATGTTTGTTGTTCGACCATTAGCAGGACAAGCATGCCCGGTTGGTGGACAAGCATGCTAGCTTGAGTTTGCTGTTGATGACGCTGATAATGATAACGAACAGGGCAAATTAGGAAGCAAGAGGGCACGCATGAAAGTCATCCAAACCCTCGTGCAGTCAACAAAGCAGCTGAGCTCACAACTCCACCGACATGTTGGGCACAGCTTGTTCTGTCAACAGACAACAACCAGCAAGCGCCCTGACAGCTTACCTGCGCCCCTAGCGGCACTGGCCTTTCAGCAGAAGCTGGGGAGCACGCAACACAGCCACTGACACCGACACCGCCCACAACGACAACCACAGCAAGCAGGGCGACGTCGCTGCTACTGGCACAGTGCCCCAAACTGGAGTTACTTAGAGATCGGTCAGATCTGACCTGGAAGTTGCCCAGGCGATTGCGGAGTCAAGCGGGCGGTTTTGCAGTTAACATTAGAGATGCAGCAAGTATTGCGGTTAAGTGCTGCCTCTGTGGATCTTGACCGTCGACGTCGACGCTTGATGGCCCAGCAGCAGGGAACAGGGAGTTCATGTCGGTGAGGATCTCCTGTCGGCGTCATCTGACATGGTGCAACCAAACCTTTTTTTCGCTTGCGCTTGCTAACAGCCAACTTGTTGCTCACATGCAGGCAATGGTTGCCAACAGTGTGAGCAATTACTTACGACCAATCAGCTTTTGTTGAAAACAATCAACTAAATGGCAACGTTGTTACGTTATGTATTCTTGGATATTATGACGATGTTGACTAAATGACAAAACATTATTGCATGAAGATTGCAAGGGAATGTAAAAAGGAATGCTACGTCGCGCTTAGTAGACATTGTTCATTGTTGAGTTTGAATTGAGACATGTCCACCACGAGCTTGACATGCTTGCAAGTTTGACTTGAAAGTCGTGCAAAATGTGCATTTAGCCTGCAATGATACTGTATTTGCGGTTTTCATGCAAGTCTGTGTGCAGATGTGGTGCATGTGCATGCAATGCGCGTGGCATACGCTCATGTGTGATTGTAAGTTACAACCGTACCATTAGCATAATAAGCAGCCCCTATGAGTCGCCCGCCACACTCATCAAAAGACATACAACCAGCAACAAGCCATGCCATACCATTCTACTTTTATACTGCGCGACCTGCAATGCATAGGCCACCCGCAGTATGCTGTAGCTGAACAATGCCAGAGTGCCACTGTGGCACTGCCACTGTAGCACAGCCCCAGTCAATGCATGTGAACCCAGTATTGACAGTACAACGCAAGGATTGTCTGTGTTAAAGTGTAAAATGGTTATCCAAAAAGGGTATTCTAAGCGGTTTTCAGCTTGGTGTCCGCCAGGTCTGAAAGTGCCTTGTGACCAAAGATCGCAGTGATGACTCCCAACACGAGCAAAATTGGCAAGGTTTGCAGCAGGTTCAGCTGCGAGCATGGAGCAATAAGAGCTTGCACTCGAACACTTGATGAAGAGCCACAAGTAACATGTTCTGATGCAAAATTACACATGACACGATTTGCCCACCTTCAACCAGAAAGCGACGTACAACAGCACAATGGAAACAATGCCCGCATGGAAACCCACAGCTCCCAAAAATGACAAGCCTGATGTTGGAAAGGCCTTGAAGTTGACACCAACGTTTGCCAGCTGCGAGATGAGTGGTAAGTGAGCAGACACTACAGCATCTGCTAAGCAGTCAACAAGCAGTTTGCATGCCGCTAGACTCCGTCCAAGGTTTCATATGATACATCAACTTACCGCGGCTACCAGACCAAGGATGGGGATGGCCACTAGACCTGTGAACACGCTCGAGAGCCAAACGGGTGGTCGCTTTGATGGTTCCCTTTTCATATGCGCAATTCCTGGAAGCGGGCCAAGCCTGGCGGCAGCTGATTCACGATCTGGCAAGGGTGGCAAAACCGCCTCAGGTGGAGCAGCAGGAAGTGTCAAGTTCAACATTCCAAGGCGCCACCTGACAGGCCCATTGGCTGTTAATGGATAGACAATCAAGTCTATGACATAATCTTGCGCATGTGTTCCACTGGAGCTCACCGGAAAGCGTTGTCCATGTAAGTGTCACCAACCAGAAGGTCGACTGCATACGGTCCGGAGCGATATCTGAGCTTCTCAATGATCTCCATGAAGTCCAGATCCAACTGGTACACCTTCTTTTTGCCAGCTTTGTCTGTCTTAGCAATAAATATGTGAGGATGGCCTGCTGCACTGGGTTCACCTTCAGGTGACAGAACCACGAATGCTTGCTGCGGGGCGTAGTGCGCGTTGGTGACAGCCGACTTCAGTGCAAACGCCATCGCAAGTTTGCTTAAGTGTGAAGCCTTGAGAGGGGAATCCAGCGTACGTGGGAACTTGATTCTGGACATGACAAGTGAGAATACGTGCACACACATGCATGCATGCACACACGCAGGTAGCACGCGTGACTAAGCACCCCGTACACACGGGTACACACATGCACACATGCACATCATGCATTGTCAATACTAACACAGCCTCCGCGCACCGATGAATGCCAGCAGGTGGTGAGCCATCTGCGTCCAGTGATGCAGCTGCCTGCTCAGCTGTCGCTCCAGATACGGAAAGCGCGACATCGGATACGGCAACCGCGCCCGTAACCTTCAGTTTAATTGAACTGGGGCTTGCGGCAGAATACGCTTTGCTGGAGTCCAAAGGCTTAACCTGGGTATGTTACACCGCAAGCATCAGGATGCGCATTGTAGATGCGCATGCGCATCTACAATCCATACGCTTATCATTAACACCGCAGAGGATATCGCATACCGCATCGCACTTACATCAAGTGTTAACTGGTATGCTCCTAGCTCAAGCTTACGGTCCTTGATGTCAAGAGTGTAAACGCCATCTGCGTACGCAAGCTCCTGCAGTAATCAGGCACACACAAAGTCATGTACCTGCACTTCTCAAAGAGAATGCTAAACTCGCCCCGATAAGCGTAGCAAGCTACCATGCCGGAGATGATAGCGTCCGCCTTCTTCTGACCGCTGCGTGCAAGTGACGTTGCGAGCAACTTGCTCTTCGGCCCTGGCTTGCCATCAACTGTAGTCAACGCCACCTGTCACATACCAGTGTATGACATACGCAGAGCAACACGATGATTATGTAACAATGAAACAGCGATGCCTGCACAATGATATCCATGCGTGCAGAGCAACATGTACCTTGACAGTGTTGTCTTTTGTAGAAGCCAAAACGCTCTCTGTGACTTCAACGACCAATGGCACACTGATGCTGCAAAGCACACACGCACACAGCTTAGGCAAAACTGGCAGCATCCCGGCCAGACGGACCATGGCTGCAAGAGTACCTATTATCTGAAAGGATGGTGATGCCGTCGATGAGGTAGAAGGCTTCCTGCAGTGTGGCCACTGGACTGCTGTCAACCAGGAAGCCAGCAACCGCACGCAACCTTTCTTGCGGGGCCTGTGCGTGCGAAACAACTCAGCATGAGAACACACGATCTGCATTTGCAGCCTGCCAACAACAAGTACCCCAGAAGAAAGCCCATTTGGTAACGCAAGATACCTTAAAAGGAGTTTTCAATGCCCATGAGATGGCTTCTACACCCCTTACAACTTGTGCAGTAGCAACCAGATCCGCAGCATCCCCAAGAGAAGTATCGCCGGGAAACCAGGCATCACCATCCTCTATAAAAGCAGTAAATCAGCATGCTAATCAGGGTTGTCGGTTGCAGGAGTTGCACGATACTGAAACGCACCTTGCTTGACCAAATCAAACAGCTTGGGGTTCACCATCGCCTTGATCTGCTAGGAATGCCATGACCGTCAATTGATTGAGCAGCACAGCCCTAGTACTTCGCACCACCGTGCAACACATCACCTCATCCAATAAGCTGTTGTCAGGGTGCTCCTTGCTAAGTGCAACTACATCCGCGAGCAACTGGTATGCAAGACCTGCAACAAAGGCAATGTTGTTGCAGTGATCAAGTCACAGCAAAGCACAAACGCGCTGCACAATGCAAACAAATAACAGATCTGTTGCGCCATTCTCAGGTTGCACTGCCTCAAGCAAGTCCACGCTTACCAGCTGTGCCAGCATTGCCTTTAACACCGGCCTTATTTCTGCAGCTCCCATCCCCAGCGAAGAGTCCCTAAGACGTTTACAGCGTTACAAGTTGAAGCGACCGGTCAGCAGTCACATATGCACTAAGAAAAGAAGCTCAATACATAATGCCATGAGTTGACACCTTCAGTTTCTTGACAACGCCAGAAAGGATATCGTTGCTCACCAACCCTTTCTTCAGATGGCCTTTTGCCTGATTATCATACCACGTGCAGCATCAGCACGACAATGCGTGCGGCATGGGACACAAAAATCGCACAACACCATCCAATGAGCACTTGACAACTCCCAATTATCAAGAGCCTCCTACACAACGCGTAGTACGCTCACCCACAGTGCAAACATACAATGCGCATGCGAGACAAATGGGCTTAAGTCGTGCATCTAGATCCCACCATACATAACATGTGCAGCGACCAGACAAAGCTCCTTCACATGCTTGCAACTACGGCACATGCAAGCAACTAGTGGGCGTAGCAGTGGTGCAATGCAACCACAAGACATCAACGCAACCCGCATCAGACCTGCAAAAGCGCCAAGGCAGAGCCTGCTTCATGCAGCTCTATGACCGTGTTGGCTTGCTGAAGGGTGGACGTCAATTTCGACACTGCCATCTGCATGTTTGAGCATTCAGTTTTGCACATGCCAGTGTGTTTCCTTGGGCTCACAGTGGAAAGCCGCAATTTGCATTACACACCTCTGGAACAGACACATCCTTGCAGTGGAAGCCCTCAATGGCGCACACTGCATGGAAGATTCCCGAAACACTTCCCGCTTCACTGGCATTGACCAGTTGGTGTTTCGCATAGGTGCAAGTGATGCTAATGTCAGCTGCGGGCTCCTTCAAGGCGTCACGAAGGCCAGCGGCGTAACACGTGTCTCGCAAACTGCAGGTGAGAAAGGGGTCCAAACTGTGCAATGGCGGAAGCAAGAACCCTTGTGACATGCAAGGAGGATATTATGCGTTCCCCTCACCTGCCGTATGATCCGTCATCGGCGGTGACCAAAGTAGACTTGGCGGCGGAATAGTCGGAGGCACTCAGGCTTCTAGCCAGTGCAGCGGAAGCTGGCTGGATTGTGCAAGACGCAAGCAGCAGCAGCGAAAGGCAGCTAACTGCAGCACACCCGACGTTCATTTTCAAGTGGTTAAGCTGGCGTTGAGCTGGGACAAGCGCATGCATGTCATGTCCGACTGCATGCTTTCCGTCAGTTTTCATCCAACCCCAACAACCAGCTCAGTAACTACTACTCTCGAGAATAGCTTGCCAAAATCGCAATGACATAGATCCCTGACTCCCTTTTCAAGCCGTTTGTCACGCGAAGCAGTGCACACGCAACCGATACCAGTCTCGGTACTACCAGAGAACACATCAGGCTGAACATAGGCTGCTACCGAAGCCTTACCGCAGCCGCAATGCATGCAGTCGTATGCAGTCCACTAGCGGAGCACAAGCCCTCATTACAGCAACGTCCACGCAAAAACACCGAAAACACTGGCGCAACGGCATGCTCTAACCGGCGACCAGCCTTACCTAAGCTTGGCCTGCTGGGCCCCATACTTAGAGCCTCAACTCCAGGCACGCGCAGCGCCGGCGACCTTCACAGCTTACACCAGTGCAACCATGCAATGCACGCTGTCCCTCGCAACAGCAGCAGGCGGTCGCCCCGGCCGCCTCCACCAACGCAGGCGGGTCTGCTGCACTAACTTAGGGCTTTGCGGTCATGTATGATAAGGCTTCGGGAGTATTGCCTGCGCCGCTAAGTCCTAATTGTAACGTTTGAGGCGTCGCTGCATGAATGGCCGTTACAAACCCTAGCTGCGTCGATGCCTATAGTCGGCGTGCCGTCTGCTTGTACTTTGTATAAGCATACTCTAAGTGCCAGTTGACTGTCACTGGCAAAGATCAAGTTTCAGCAATTTGCCAGTAGCGCTTTGGCGGCCTCGGCGCTGGCGCTGGCACTGGTACAGGCAAGCAGGTGGCTGTGCAGTGTACTGGCATGCAGAGGAGTCTGGTCCCACGCAGGCGCAGCTTGTAGAGGTCATGGCTGGAGGCATGGGCGGGGACGATCATGCTGCCGCCCAGAACGGCACGACTGCCATGGTGGACGACGGAGACGGAGACGGAGACGCTCACAAGCGGAAGCATGATTTTACCACAGCGTCGCGCGCAGGTGTGTTGACCATGCAGCCACTGCATGCTCGCATGCATGTTAGCCTGTTTATGTACTGTCCATGCTACTGCATAATGAACCAGCTTCGAGCTGACTCAGTGCAGTTTCGAGTTTTAGTGGAGTTCATGACCCGTTGACAAGTCATGTACGAGCATAAGGAAATAGTAGCTTTATTAGTCATGAGACTTGTAGTCATGCCTCGCTGCATTCGTGCGCGGTTGCTAGCTTAGCCATACGCCTGCAAGCATCTAGACAAACATAACGCTACGCCCTTCCGACATTGACAGACCTTTCACAATGTATTTGGTTTGACAGGCTTACATGCACAGTTGCTGGCCGTAAACAGAATATGAACATGGCAGAGCAATCAGCCTAATATGAAAGCCCAGTCAGTCCATTCAGCATTATGCGAGACTCAAGCAGCTCACGTTATGTGCGCAGTGGAGCGCATTTTTCGCTGTGTTGTAGGTGGCTTTGTTTTTAGTTGCAACGTGAAGTTCTGAGTGTTGCTAGCCAGGCGGATGGCAAACGGGTGAAATGGTGTGTGCATGCACGTGCTCACGCGACTGTATAAGTGCATTGTGTCAAACCTTGGTTGCGGTGAAACAGTGGACTTGAGGTCCGACACTGTGACGAAACCAACGGACGAGATGCGAGAAGCCATGGCAACAGCAGTCGTGGATGACGACGTTCTTGGTGAGGTATTATCAACAGCTGGTTGTGTTTAATTATTTTTACCTAACAGTAATGCTGACGCCGATGCATGCAGGATCCCACTGCCGTGGCCTTACAAGAGTATGCGGCTCAGCTGTTTGGCAAAGAAGCAGGGCTGTTTGTCCCTTCAGGCACGATGGGTAATCTCATCAGCTTGATGGTCCATTGTGAGGTAAATTTGCAAGTTGTCAAGCAACAAGCTTCAGTGGTTGCAACAGCTTGTGTTGAGACCAAACATGTGTGCAGCAACGGGGTAGTGAGGCCATCATGGGTTCAGAGAGCCACATACACTACTATGAGCAAGGGGGTTGCGCAACAATTGCCGGCATACACCCTCGTGTCATAGCCAACAATCTTGATGGCACCATGGACCTGTCCGCCATCCAAGCAGCAATCCGTGCCCTGGATGACCATTTTCCCATTACTCGCGTCATTGCCATTGAAAATACGCACAACAGGTACTGAGGCATACAAACACTGAGCCATGTGCACGCACTCACAACCATAGTGTAGCTGTGCGTGCACATGGACGCGCATATGCGCGGGCATGGGCATGGAGCTGGTACCACCAACACTGCATGCATGCGGTGGCAGCCACACCGTAGCCGTGTAGATGTGCGCGTGTGTGCATCAGCGTGCTGTTGCAACAGCCTTGCAAGTGTGGCAGGTGTGGTGGTCGCTGCCTATCTGTGGAATACACCGATGCTGTTGGTGCTCTTGCCAAGCGGTATGGGCTTCCGCTGCACATTGATGGTGCTCGCATCATGAACGCTGCGCAGGCAAGTGACACTTCAGGTCATGCACACCTTATTGATCTCCTGTGTGCATGTGCCAACAACACCTTGTCGCTGTCGCTGCTTTGCAGTCAGCGTTCTCATGTTACAGGCTTTGGGAGTGACTCCGGCACGGCTAACGGCTGCTGCGGACTCGGTGTCTGTGTGTTTGTCAAAAGGGCTCGCAGCACCTGTGGGCTCAATCATTGTAGGGAGCAGAGAGTTCATTAGGAAAGCCAGGCGTTGCCGCAAAGTGCTTGGAGGAGGCATGCGCCAGGTGAGTAAAAACCAAAGGTGTTCAGATAACAATGCATGTCGCACTCAACATGCACGCACAAGCAATCACATACAAATGATGCTAAAGTATGCTGCACTGCCCATCAGGTTGGCGTCATTGCGGCTGCGGGTTTGGTGTCGTTGCAGCGAATGCCAGCATTGCTGCAGTTGGACCACAGGCATGCAAAACTCTTGGCAGGTATGCAGGCGAGTCTTTGTACGTCTCGTGCACTTTTGTTGGTCGCGTATGTTGAGTTGCTGGCAGGCATCTATGTCACAATCTTGCCCATCCCTGTGGCATAAATGGAAACGTGAGCGACCCCATGGACCGTTGATAATTGCAGAGGGCATGGCGACGGTGCCTGGAATAGTTGTTGACCCCAACACTGTTGAGACCAACATCATATACGCGGCATTGACAGCTTCGCATGGGTTGGACTCCATTGCGCTGTGCGCGTATCTGAAACAGAGAGGCGTGCTCATCTTGCCATTCGACAAGTACAGGTGGGCATGCCATATCATGCATACTTCGCAGACACAAGGCATGCACATGTGTGGACTGACGCGCGCATCACAGGATACGACTCGTGACTCATTACCACATCACCAAGGACGATGTGCGTTACGCCGTCAACTGCTTTAGTGACGCGTACAACTCATCTGAAGCCCGTGCAGCATTGGGCTCAAGCTCAGACCTCAACTTGTTCAGTACAGAGGAGGAACTTGAACCCAAACGACAAAAGCCATAGACCATGAAGGAGTTGTTGACTTGAAGTTTTACATGTACTTACACGTGTTCGCATTGGCTCAGCCGCAAGAGAGCTGCAAATGTCGATTTGCCCGTTGCGGTGATAACTCCTGTATGTGAAACTAGATCCTCGTAGAGTGCATGTGTACATTAGTCTATGGTTGTGCATCAGCATTATTGAGTATGTGCCATCACGCCAACTACGTGGCTTGCACAGCTGATGTCATGCAGAAAATGTGATGCCACTAGTGGTACATGCGTGTATGGACGCGAGTGTGCATGTGCGCCTATGTGGGACTGCATGTGTGCAAAGACACTGATAGGACTCAAGCTGTATACGTCATATAAGCATCAGTGTACACATGCAGATAAACTCACAACAACAATCAGCTAGTTGGCGTGTTACTGAGTGCCATACCAGTATTGACCATGCGACCATGCCAACTGCAATGTAAGTATTGATAGTGTAGGCGCACAGATTAGTGTAGGTAAGAGCGAATTATCTTCACGAGCGCCCACAGCGTCATCACCATGATGATCAAGTACGCTGGGGTTGTGAAGGCCACGATCCCGACGGGGATGCTCCCGCTCAACCCCGCACCTCGCGCATATTGGTATGCATATGCCCAACGCAGCGCAAGCCACAACAGGCCTGCGGCCCCGCCGATCGTCGGGTCTGTAATTACATGGTGTCAATTGACTACCACTCAGCACAATCATGAGAGGCGTGCGTGCTTGCATGCATGCGTGCCTGCGCATGCGTGTGCGCGTGTGTCTACTGGCTGCACCGATGCCTGCAAGTACAGACGCAAGAATTGGATGATACTTGCTGTTCATTGCCATGGTGTTGCCCTGTGTGCAGCATGTGTGCGAGCACATAGTAAACTCCACAGCTGACAAGGTGAGAGCGCAAAGGAACAACTTGTGTGAGCGACGTGCTCACCGACATAGTAGGAGAACACCCAGAGGGCGGAAAGGAACGGCACGCTCTGCTCCACCTGGTTCGCGTGTGCGCGGAAGGCTCGCTCGAACTCGACCGCTCCGCTTGTCGCGGGCGGCTTTACACCGTGTCTGCGACGGGCGAGACCCACCTCATATCCCTGCCAACACGAACATCATTTTTAACATGCCCAACACCCGCATCCTAAGCTGCGTGCGGGATCAATGCAGAAGTTTGCTGAGTGTGGTACCACACGCATAGCTATTGTTGTGTCAGCACATGCGGTTATACAGCTTTGATGCAAGTTGACCAAACACATGCATATGCATGTACGAGACTAGGACGTGATATGTTAAAACAACTCAACCCTGTTATGACATGAGAACCATCTCACCAGTCTGTCCTCAACTAGATTTGTCGACTCACCAGTTTTGTGAGAAGAAAGATCTGAAGCAGCGTCGCAATTGCCGGCAAGCGCGCGTCAAAGGACTGTGCCAATGCGGGCGCCATAATGCCTCAAAGCAGACAACTTTCACGATGCAGAACTGATTGCAACTCCAGCCTGCTGGACATGTATGTATAGTCCACATATGAAGATACTGTCAGCGCCATTCTAACCCACATTACAGACATGATTTGTACAAAACTTGTTTGAGAGAATCAGGTGAAACATGCAGTATCCAAGCAACATGCAGTGAACTGTAATCAGCTTTCTGCTGCACTCAGATGCAACTGGTGTAGTGATAACCTGTTTCGGCTGGCATGCACCATGCACGTGTATATCTATATAAGACTGCTGTGTCCGTGCAGACGGTCCCATTGCTGAAACTAATGACGTCAGTTGTACTCCTGGACACACCACAACATACAACATAGAGATACAGCAGACAAAGCACTGCGTGGCTTCAATGTGTGCTTTGAAAGCAGGTGGTATGACAGGGTTGCAAGCAGAAGATTGTCACAGACAGACACACGCACGCACGCACGCACCGGAAACTTCTTCGAGGAGCCGCCGCCGCCGCCGCCCACGACAACACCAACGTTAACGACCCAGAACGTACCGGCCTACAAGCGGTACGGAAAAGATCCGAACCAATGCCGGTGTACTGAACTACAGTCTACCCCCGCCAAAAGAATTCGTTTCAAGAGAATAACCCCGTTAGTATTATAAAGAATGAGATTACCAAACGTTGTACAGGCAGATTATACGTCTCAAGAGAATATGACTAGCCGCGAAGAGCATAATATTTTTCCATGAAAAAGTCGTAAGTTTGAGTGTGCATATTCCTAACATCGCGTGACGGGTGTGGCATAAGGCGTGATAAGCGTGATAAATAAAGCTTGATGGGTAAAGTGTAACGCGTTATTAGCGTGATGAGCGTGATGGCATTATAGACGTGACGTGATGTGCGTGACGTGATGTGCGTGATGTGCGTGATGAAACCGCGCCTATAGCATATATATGCTCTTAACGTTCAAGAGCATATTATGCTCTTAGACGCCAAGAGCATAACCTCGCCGAGAGCATACGATCTTGGAGGATAAACAGTATGCTCTTAAAGGGGGTAGATTGTATATCAGTCTGAATAGTCCGGCAGAGCATTGCAAACCACCCTTGCTAAGAGCTGCATGCTTTCGTGAGTCCATGTTCCTGTAT
Source organism: Chlorokybus atmophyticus (assembly GCA_009103225.1). Classification (NCBI taxonomy): domain Eukaryota; kingdom Viridiplantae; phylum Streptophyta; class Chlorokybophyceae; order Chlorokybales; family Chlorokybaceae; genus Chlorokybus; species Chlorokybus atmophyticus. The sequence goes on from RHPI01003169.1 coordinate 30,488, forward strand.
CTTGTGTTAATTGGATGATCAAACCGCTGGTCCATCTGTTAGGCTTTCAAGAGCTTGCTGCTGTAACAAGACAATTTTCTGTATGTTGTGCATATAGTTGTGCATTGTACGAATTATAAAATGCAACATGTTATGTACTAAGATGTGCAGGTTGAGACCACGTGCTGTTAGCGGTTTATTTGCTTGTCGCTGCAAGCCACGCTGCTTCGATCTACATGAGGTGCGCAATATCTGTAGCACACATTGCAATCATACACGGACCCTACTTTGTGTAAATATGCTATTGTTAATTCCTATGAGTGGTTGGATCAAAAGTGTCCTGCATGTACCTATTTTATACCATACACGTATGTGGTTTAGAATCGTACATGTGTGTACATGCGCAATGGTGCCAAACAATTCCTGGGAAGCTATGCTTTGTTTGACCAATGGTGCGAAATGCGACCCTACATTGATGCATTTGATTAGTTCACGTTGGATATGTGCAAGTCGAGGTGGGACATGGCAGGGACAACAGCATGCAAGCATCATGTATGCACATAAAGTATAAGCAATGCTTTGCTGATACATATGTATAGGATATGCTCGAGGCAGTTTTGTGTCTACATAATGCTTGCATGCAATAAACGTGGTCTGTCACATGTATATTATGACAATATGATTTACACATGAGCTATGATATGGACATCTACAAAGCAGCGTATTGGCCTCTGAACTACGCATTTGAGTATATATAGTGATATAGTGATATAGTGACAAACAGGTACACACGTTGTTGCATCCGCCAATGAAACCAAAGTTTTCCTACATTGTATATGTGGCCTCTATTTACTATTAGATGATCTGCTGAGTGCATGTTCACCACGTTCACACGTGTGTTCGCACAACAGCATACCTCTACTATGCACAAGCCTATGTCTGATATTGCTCGCGCTTTGATGTGTACAACAGAATGACGAGGGAATTGTGTACAGGATATGCTGGCAGTAGTTGGAGACATGCATGACCTCACACACAGCATGCCAAACAGCAACATACAAGCACATTACAACACACACGGCCCTGTGGGCAGGTAACACCATGTCAACATGCATGCATGGCTAACGGGGACGGGCGGTAGTGTCATAGTGATAGTGGTTAGCCCGGTAGTGATGGTGTACAACTTGATAAACTGAATTGGTAGTGTGCATGTGAGTGTTGGTGTGCATGTGGCATATGTATGCGTGTGTCTCACACAGCACTTCACATACCCTATACACTGTATCAATCTCTAAGGTGCTAGAGTGTATATGTTATAACAATGCTGCAAAAGTTTAAAATCCCTATGTGGTGACAATGCGTTCCATCATGGTCATCACCAGCATTATCGTCGCCGCTATTGACTAAGTATACACTTCCGCACTGCAACCTTTCCAATTTGGCCAGCTTGTTCACTTGGAGCCCAGACATAAACTCCAGGTCACGACAAGTAAATATCTTGATGACAGTTGGCGCCCTTCATGCTGAGGGCGTGAGCATGTGCATCTGGTTGGTCTGTGGTCCAGACATAGAAACTTGCGGCAGACAACACTCTCACCTGCTGCTTTTGTATACGTCAAGTAAAAAAGGGTCGGCAACATCACATTGACCGGGTTGGCAGAAATATAAATTAAGCACACGCAATGCACAACAAAGCTGACATGGTGAAGCAAATGCTCCCCAGAATATACAACAACGTACAAAGCGGGTGCAGTCTGTGTCTCAGCTCAATTGCCAAACACACTGCCTGTGCAACAAGCAATAATCAAAGGAAGTTCTGGTTATTGGAGGGGGGCGCATCTGCAAATGGGTTGCTGCCGAAAGGGTTCGAGTTCTGGTTGAGCTGCGGCGGAGGGTTGAAGCCGGCCGCGGCAAAGGGATTCGAGCCCGGAGCAGCCGAAGCAGCACCGAAGGGGTTCCCGGCCACACTTTGCATCTGAGGGCGTGGCGGGCTGGGCCCTCCAAAGGGGTTCGCCCCACCCGCGGGCGGGCCACCGAATCCTTGAGGAGGAGGACCTCCAAAGCCCTGTTGCGGAACACCATAGCCCTGCTGCGGGCTGCCAAAGCCCTGTTGCGGACCACCATAGCCCTGTTGCGGGCCGCCAAAGCCCTGTTGTGGTCCACCAAAGCCTTGAGGAGGTGCACCATATCCGCCCTGAGGGCCGTATCTCCCGCCTGTGGGCATTTGTTGAGAGCCGAAAAGCCCGGCGGCTGGCTGAGGCTGCGGCGACGAGTACAGACTGTCCAACATGTTCTTATTCAAGCCGCTGGGCTGTGACGGCTGCTGCTGTGGCGGCTGCTGTGCTGGCGCAGTGCTAGGCAATGCAAGCTGTCCAAAGCTGTCTGTGCCATTGGCCTGCGATTGCCACGCATATACAGCCTGTCTCAGCCAGGAGCCAAGCACTGCCCATCACATGAAAGCAGCAGACAGTGAAGCGCAATGTCTGAGGTGTGCGTTGGGGGCACACCCATACTCACCGGAAAAGTTGAAGGCACTGCAGCAAACGGGTCCACAGAAGAAGATGACGATGCAAATGGATCGCTGGGCACAGTGGAATCTGCCAGCATGACAGTCAGCTGGCTGAGCACAAGCACTCCACCACACAATCTCGCAGACAACTTCATGAACAGCGAAATTTGAACTTGCAACAATACCAGCCAAGAGTAGCTCTCACCTCCAAAGCCACCTTGTGTCTGGGCTGGGGCAGCTTCAATACTCAAGTCAGCCTGCAATCACGCACTGTTGGTGACCCGACCACCGACCAACCATGGCCAACCAGCAGCAGTTTGCCCTCACCAGCAGATCAAAAGCGGCAGGTGCGGGTGCAGCAGCAACCGCTGGAGCGGCCGCTGACGCGCCACCTGGAGGCGGTAGTGAAAGTCTTCCTGAGCTGGGTACCGCACCAACACCTTTTGTGAGGTTCTGATACTGAGGCCTGCTCGCGCCAGTTGCACGTGATGGCTGCACGCAGTCCAGGCACTCTCAGTACCATGGCAGTACAGCAGCATCAATAACAGCTTTGGCGAATACCTTTGCCGGAACAATCTCAGTTCCAGGGACCTCTCGCACGTACTCTTCCATTGTTGCCAGGAATGAAGCTGGCGGCTGTGAAAGAAGACAACATGAAGAGCAAGATTTGGCAAGGACATCGCCACATCATGGCTTCCACCGTCGCGTACCTGCTCCAGCTCTGGAAACTGTATCCGCCCAGTGATGTCGATGTGCTTGGCATGGTCATAAAATGTTTGTAACCTTTCGGCCTGCAAGCAAGGCCTGGTTACAGCATGTCACAACAGCACTGTAATCGGTGTTGCCGTTTGTGCAGCATGGTGCCAGATTGGACAAACAGCTCGCATTGCATGTGACAGCACAACAAACCTGCTTGCCAGCAAGCCGATAGATGTCCAGAGCTTTCAGCGCATCACTCCGTTGCATCTCAAAGAACTGCACAATCCGCATGAGCAAGGTATTTCCATATCAAGCAGCCACAACACCGCCATGCACCTTATCCACAAGGTTGATAATGCCATCATTGATTGCGCGATACAGCTTGAAGCTTTCTTTGAGAACCTGAGTGGTAGCATTAGCAGAAGCAACTCTTAGCAATACCAATCAGCAATGCAGTCAATTCCATGACAGCTCAAACACACACTGCAGACAATATACAACACAAGTGTATCTGTTAAAATTATATACAAAAGATGCGTAACTGTTAGTACACACGCCAACAGACTCCTTCTCACCATGCCCATGGCGATGGCTACAACTCCATTCCTTGACGATGCTCCTTCCGGCTGTTCAGCAGTTTACATATCAGCGCCCGCCCCGCAAGTAGCAATACTGTAACAATCTGCTGAGAACAACATACCCTGCAATTGATGAGGCGAGACATCTGCGCTTGAAGGCGTGGCAACCACACCAGCAGACCCGCTGTATCTAGTGTCCGGGTCCTGCTGTGTTCCTGCGTATGACGAACAATGATGTGCTGTCCAACAGATCGACTCCCTTAGCATGGCACGCACGCAGGAAGACTCTAGCTGCTTACAGTCGTTCCTTCACTTTCAACATCAAAGTTGAGAGCTCGTTCAGTCTCAATCCTCTCCTCAAGGTACAGTGAATATGTGCGCACCCAGGCAGAATGATCCCAAGCTGTAAAAAGAGCAGTTAGCAGCAATGCATGTCGTCAAACAATCAGCTAGAGTGATATACCCACCATCAGGGTGCGACTCGTCCTTGAAGTTTGCAAGGTTAAGAAAGTGCGCATTCTGACTTTGATGAAGCAGCATTTCCCTAAATGAGGGGTCAACTTCTCGCAAGGCTCTATGGAAAACCATCAAGCACTTGAGCACCACCTGCAGTTGCATGTCATGTCACATGCTTTACATCCACTGGCTGGCAGTGCATCTGTATCAAGCTCTGAAACTCCGCGACGTACGATCCAATCAGGAGAGCTTCGAAGTCGCTTCTGCAGTGTGGTGATGGTGTAGGAGACGTCTGCTCTAGGTCGGTGCGCGCCTAATGCTGCAAAGATGGCTGCACGCACGCACATAGTCAAACAGAACGAATGAGTTAGTACCCAGATGCAAACCACAAGATAGTCCATGAAATTGCGGTCAGGTGCAGCCACTGTGAAACAAATAAAGACAAGACACTGCCACCATGCAATTCAGAAAAACTTATGTACAACTTATGATGCTCATTGGCAAGTTCAGCGACCGCATGGCAAAGCTTGTAAGGATGCGCACGAGTGTATTTAATGCATGACTGCAGATATGCATGACTGCGAAGCACCCCTTGGCAATGGACACAGTCAAGCAAGTGCTCTTTCTTTGGGCAGATGCATTCCTCTGTCCACTTGCACACAGCTCACTCAGCAGGTTTCCTCCTTGTGTGTGACAGTCACACAGAGCATGTACAACAGTTATGCGTACCGCATAAGCACGAATTAATTAAGTTGGACACAACAACCCCACTTACTTCGAACATGCTTCTCCTTGGGCGGGACTTCATCATGGTTTGTGGCCTTTACAATAGCAATGTCCAAATCCTGCACAACATGCACCTCTTTCAGCACTTAAGCAAATGACTCAATTCATCTCTACTGCTGACCATGTCAACTTGTATTGCTGCAACCACATGCAATGTCCGCGCACGAGCCCAACAGTACGGTAGCTCTTGAAATCCCATGCAAATGGGAGTTATAGGGCATGACAGGTCGCAGAACTGTCAAGCTTTGCTAGGTATGCTGAAGGAATCCTCAGTTGCGCTGACTGCAATGCCCGCTGACACACTCGGTGTAGTCACAAATGCGGTCAACACTACAATTGCACGCATGAAGCAAGAGGACTTTTTCTCTTCTAGTGCAATCTGAACAGGCATTGCGCAAGAAGGAGGCAGGAGTAGGCAACTGACGAGCTGGAATAGAGGCGTTGTTGTTGATACAGCGCACGGAATGCACGACCCACGCATGGCATGCGCATAACATTATGCATCCAGGCTGTAATGACGCATGCAAGAAGCCATATATATACGCTGCACATTGGACTCCACTCTATCATGCTGGTTGAAACTCCAACAACCAAGCAATTGCCGTCTGCTGGGACATGCACATGAACGACGGAACAACATACACGAACAGCGTTCAGAGGCAAACTCGCACACGTGTATGTGCCCCTCACCTTATACTCGCTTCCCATGTTGGCGGCGGCGATCTTGGCCTTGTCGGACACCACGCCAATCATGGCACGGCTCCGCTGCCCGCCAAGGTACTTGGAGGCCATATTGCTGCGCCTCCAAGATGGCGCGCACGAGGCGCAGTATTCAAATCCCTCCTACGCAAACCACGGTTCCCTGCGCTACCACTGGCACCTCCGGACGCCCCCGCCGCCGCCACCAGCACCACGGCCGCCAGCAACCTCACCAACGACCCGCACGCTAACGTCTATGGTGAGGTTGAAACCCTAGATGCAAGTTGCCCGCCTGCGACACGTGCTGCTAAACTGCAGCGTGCAACCTCTCATCATTTTACGGGCATGCGCGCCAACTGAAAAGCAAAAAACGGGCGTAATTGACATTGCGTCACTCGATGACAGTGGTTTTCGTCACTTGAGTGGCGGCAGCCAATCTGCGCTGCCAGCTGGCATTTTGATGCAAGCGGCACTAGTGGTATAGGGTAAAGGAATTCATAATGATGGTGTGCCAACACTTAATGGTCAAGCGCCGGTGACTACTACATGTATTAGGTACATGTAGTAATAACACACAAGAGTTGCATATAGCAAAACCCTGTAGAAGCAAATGTACCCGAGGCAACCATGCATACGCAGCAAGTGCACAGGCCAGCAAACAAGCAATTAAGTGGGGGCTAAGACAGTGTTATCTACTACACCTCACACAACAGCAACCACAACTACCAGACGTTAGAGACCCTTGAAACAAGCCAACGGAGAGGCAGCAAGGCGTGGTATGTATTCATGGCAGAAGGTGTACCACCTGCGGTATGTACAGGAGCAGAGGTTGGATCCCGGGCCCAGCCACGAGCAGCATTTACGACCCAACGGACAGAACTTGACAGGACGCCTGAACAACAACTTGGCCCCCATATACATGAAACTTTGATCATGAACATCATAAAAAGGAGATGATGACCAGAGGCATGAAAGGACACAATAAATGGTTGATAAATTGCAAGGGCGAATTAGTAGGACATAGAAACTGTACTCAAAACTTTAAGCTGTGCATCACATTTAAATGTTCAATGGAATAAATGTAAGCATATACACATAGCGTACCCAATGCTATAATCTAAAAGTGTTGTCATAATAGCAACAAAAGGTGGACATGTCAATCTCCACTGCGGTGATCAAGTCGTCTACTAGTGGCTCTCACCATGCACATCATGCAAATACAACAGCAGGCAAGATACAACCAATGCATGCAACCTGCAAACGCTCATTCCCATGCTTAACTCCCTGCTTTGTAACACGAGGTTGTTTGGTGGAGCCATGGTTACATGCTGCCGCATGCCCCATTAACCATTGATATTGCATTGAACAGCGTATAACAGCACTTGGAGTAGTGAGTAAATGGCCAGAGTGTAGTTTACACTGCCTCTGCTTGTGATGCCCTGCTGTGCTTGTTCTGCTATGCATTTCTGCACGTGCACGCATATTTGTGCATGGCATACCATATTCTATACTCTATACAATGTGATGCAAGGCGAGCAATTGGTGTGTCCTACCAACGTCTCTATAGGTTGATAGCTAAGAGGTGTTCATCATCAGCAATCAGGTAGATGCAGGTAAGTGTAGTACCCCACATGTGGGGAACAGCTTGCTGCCCGCATACACAGTGTAGTGCGTGCTTGCTGTGAGCTACCTGTGAGCTACCATGCTTGCAAATGCACCAATTATAACTTGAGTAACTTGCACCTACAAACTGCAATGCTTTGACTAACTGCTATCTGCTTCCTGTTGCCTGAGCTATGTTGCATGGCTGCGGTTGATAGCCGTTGCTGAATCACCTGCAGCCGCTCACTACCTCATCAAACAAGTTTTACAACTCCAAAAGAGGCACTGCTTTTTGCAGCGCCAGCACATTATCCATTTCAGCACTGCACAGCAAAACATCACCACTCCGCCCTGCGCCTGACCTTGCTGCTGCTGCTGCTTTCACTGCAATAAAGCTACTGCTGCTAGTCCCTGCTAATACCATTGCTAACAAGCGGATGTAACCACCAGGTTGGTTGCCGCTGTTGTTTGCTTGCTGCCCCGCCTCCTACACCGCCTCAACCCCTCCACACACACGCACTTGGCTAGCGCACATGATTGGAGCACTAATTTGCCCCTGCCTTATCTTTGTGCTGCTGCTGCTCTGCCTGGCTTGCTTGCTGTGTTACTAAGCAACGCCAACACGGTGTTGGCATGCTGTGCTTGCGCTACATTGCGTGCTTTTGCATTGGAAATACTGGACATCATATACAGGTTAACCATTAACCATAAGCACATATAAGCCAAGCACGGGCAAACAACACATGAGGTTGGGGGCGCACTACACTAGCACTATGTGCACTAGCAAGATCAGAGGGAGGAAGGGGGCAAAGCGCATTGCTTGCCTGGCATGTAAGACAAGAGTGAGAGATTACCTGCCAGCGCCGCGCATCATGTGGTATTATTAACATATATAACAGCGTACACTGGCGCCTTCAAGCCTGCTCTGCTGCGCGCCCCACTCACAAACGAGGTGCTATACCAATAACATTACACATTACAAACAAGTACACCACCTCCATGATCAGCAAATGTTGGCTTTATGTGCTGCCACTTTACCTACCTGTACACATCACACAATTATATAGCTCGCTATGTGGTGTGGCACGTGGTAACATGTTCACACAGTACGCAATGCGAGTGCTGCGTCCGCTTCCCGTGGTCAGAGGTCCCAGAGCTACCGGACCCAACCCCGTATTGCTGCCTTCGTCGGCGCTCCAGAACCGCCATAGCTTGCACCCGGTGTACGGCGTCCGCTACGCGCTGATGGCAAAGGTGTTTGCGGATTTATGACATGTCTAATTGGGCAACATCGTCACACCAAGCCACGTACTGTCATCCCTGCCTATCACTGCACAAGCATACTCACACGCATGCCAGCGGCATGCAAGCACGCCTACACAACTACACTGCCGCAGCCGCCAGCACAGCGTCCGCTTCCGCCGTTGGCGCCGCCGTCTGGACCGGACCCCAGGCGTGTTGCGGAACCCTAGGCGTCGTTGCTCTGCTCCTCACATTGCGACAATGTGGTGACGCACAGGCGCAGCATGTGCTGCATGTCCTCGCCTGGTGTGCCATGCATCTCCATCACCAGCAGCTTGAACGTGTCTTTCGGCGGGTTCCGCGAACTTGCGCCGCTTGGCAACTTCCGCCACCTGTAGCGCCGCGCCGGCTTGGTCCCCAAATGCCATGACACGATAACGGTCAGCAACAGTTTTATTTCCAAGGGCTCGAACGTTACATGCCCATGCGCCTGCTCTGCACGTTCCCAACGCAAATGGGCATGAACCCAACTGCTGGCAGTTGATGACCAGTCTATCCTGTGTGACCATGGCGAATATCTTATCATGCGTTGTAACTTATAAGATGTTAATGGCGGTAAACACTCAGCCAATTAAGCAACGAAGCAAGGTCCAGCATGCACCAACCGAGTGCGCACTGAATGCCAAAGCAACTTATCCGTCCCATGTCAACGATTCAATTTGTATGCCTTACAATAGCATGTCAATGTGTAAAGCATTGCGCTATCTCTGATATCGCCACTGAAGCTGCTTCCATGTCAGCCTGGTGCACGGCATAATGGCTCGAGCATGCAAACAAGTTCAAAGAATACAGCTAAACAGCTCAAGTGCTAGCCTTCCCATACACCTACTTTTGCAACAATATGGCAAACAGCACACAATTTGAAAAGAATGTACTGCTATGATAGCAACATTCTAAGAAGCACCAAGGTGTCAATGAACTGTCACCTAGAAGGCAAGCAATCTATGTAGCGCACAATCTGTCATACCTGCCGACAATCATGCCCGCACAAGTGCCTGGCAACCTGGCTACTGTGTATAAGCTACACCGAGCAAAGCTCAGTAGCACTAACCTGCACAAAATTGTTCAGCATGATAGCATGCTTTCTGTGAACCCGCCGACGGTACGTGCAAGGCATCCAGGAGAGTGCTGCCATCGCAACAAGTGTGCGGTAGCAAAAGAATAAGGGGGAGGCACGTAGTAGCTGATAGGTATGTAGAACTGTACATAGCTAGGGTGGAAGCGTGATGTACAAGGGACTGGCTGGGATGCTGAGTGGTCACCAGTCCCAAAGACAGGTTTTCAGAACAGCGAAGCACCCTTCAGCTTTGGGGGAGGAGGTGACGCAGCGAGCCACGCAAAAGGCAAGGTCACAAGCTTTTGCCACTTGGGTACGAAAGCTCTCCTCGTAAAGCTATCGAAGTCATTTCGTTCAATAGCGTCGAGGATGCCTCGGTACAGTATCAGGGACGCCCACACCTGATGACGCAAGTTGATGTTCAACTGCACCTCAACACACTGTGCTCTGCAACCTCACATGACACTTACCGGCCACCGGCTTTTGCGTTCTAGTTGCGAAGCTCCAGCTTCAGCCTCATTGAAGTACTGTCGAGCACGCGCAATCTGGAACTTCATGAAGCTTTTCCATCTATCATCATTGACACCGGACAAAACATCCTCCTCAGTAATTCCGAATCGTGCCAAGTCTTCTAGGGGCAGGTAAATTCTGTTGCGCCTAGCATCCTGGTCACATTCAAACATGTGGAGGTTTGTGGTTGCAGCGAGTGGGTGCCATGCAGCAGGCAAAGTTGAGACTGCGCATAACAACATACCTCGCCTACGTCGCGCAAAATGTTGGTGAGCTGATTGGCAATGCCAAGTGAGAGGGCCGCTTGATAAATGTCAGGCAGCGAAGCTGTCGCGTGCGCATCCACTCCCATCACTGGCACGGTCATAACACCCACTGTGCCAGCCACTTTGTAGCAGTACTCGTAAAGCTCATCAAAGTTAGCATATCTGCGCTTTCTAAGGTCCATCCTCATGCCATCAACCATGTCGCGGAAGGGCTGCACAATGCATCACCATCAGACATAGGAGACTGTAGTATGTGACATCAAAGTGCAGCACTTGTACTGATGCACACCTGGATATCTACAGGGTACTTTTCCACCGTGTCTGAAAGCGCGGCATCCAGCAGGTCATAGGGTCGCCCATCATACAGATCCTCAAGGCGCTGCTCCCAGCGATCCAGGGCCTCAGGTGATATGTGTGGTGCATTGGGTCCATCAACCAGTTCATCTGTGCGCCGGCACCACACTGCGCAAACAGTATGTCCACTTCAGGCTCAAGAACGCCGGTAAAAAACTAGTGTGCATATCAGTATGCATCAATGCATATGTCCTGGCAACATAGGAAGTGGTGCACAACCAGTTGCAGACACAACTGAGCTGAAGGCTACTGCAACATTGACATACAACCCAGCTTGTTCACTCAGCGGCTGCGCACTATAGCTTACCATATATAGCCCATACTGCTCGGCGCCTCTCTGGGGTCATCAGTTGAGTTCCTACAGCAACGAGTGATCAGCTGACCTGCTTAACATCTTGGCAGTGTCACACCACCGTGTCTAAACGTGATTCACGGCATAAGTAGCAATGGATATATGCTTACCCAAATAGAAGGTCTTGGCATACTCTGCGCACACAGTGCCGCAGCGTTGGTAGGCGTTTTCCAGCAATGCGGATGCCTTCTCATCTGGCACGCGCTGATTCACCAGTGCTCCAGATGCTGCGATGCTTTCTGCGTGTTGGCGGACGTACTTGATCGTCAGCTCCTGCGCGCTCTGGCTGGGTTCCCTAACCGTCGTTGCACGATCCGGTGCTCGCAAGCTCTCTGTCTCTGTAGCCACTGTCTGAACCGAAGCGGCCTTTCCTGAGGCTGATGTCGGTTTAGACTTGTTGTTTCTCCGCTGCCTGGAGCCAGACTTCACCGCGCGCACAGGCTGCAGCATAAGACTTGTTCATGCTAAGATAAGACTCAGCAAAGAGTCAGGCACCAATCATACAGTAACAACCAGCTGTACCAAAGGTACGTGATAACAGGACTGGTACAGCTGTCAAGCACATGCTCGCTTTACAACGCACAAGCTGAGAATGTACACGAATGATTAGCATGCCAGCTATGAGTGCATTAACAGATGAGTTGCAGTCACCACAAAATCGTACACATATGCTGCGCTACCAAAGTGCTGCTGTGAGTTACAGAGAAAGCAGGACACGCTTGCAATGCACACCATGCCGGCACTAACCATCATGATAGGCTTAGCAACAGGGGAACGATGCCTGCAAGGCGAGGGTATCGCGGACTCCCCAAAGAAGGAGGACCCGCGCAGCGCCACTCCCCCATCCTGCACGCGCATGGGCAGCGCCGTAGCCGCCATCTGCGGAGAGCGGCACCGCGCAGGCAAGCAGGCAGAGACGGTCTATCAGGACGTTCAGCTTGGGCGCCTGTACCACACCCCACCCTCCGCGCCTTGCCCTGCCGCCGCCACGCACAACCCCGCCGCCAAAGCCGTCGCCGCCAATGACAGAGAAGATCCGGCCCCTCGTGCTTATCCACGAACGCCTTGAACTAAAAACTCCACTCCAGACCCTAAACTCTGGCCTGGCCTTTAATTCACCGCGAACAGTTCACGCGTGAACTAACGGGCAGTGAACAACCGACGTCGAGATGGTGGATCAGCGCAACTCCCTAACGGGTCCGTCATGCTGGCCTCCATTTCCTGTTATTCCTTTATTGCCGATGATAACCGGTTTGCATTGTGTGGGAACGATCAAGTCGTCTACATCAGGGATCTCTCGGCGGTCACAGTTCCACGAGGTTCGCACCATAACCGCAAACCTCCGAAATTCTTCGAGACTCTATCTGGCGCTTGTTCGGAATAGTTGTTGTCAACTTGTTCATGACGAGTTGTTCGCCGCCGTTTTGCACCCTTTGAACTTTTCTCCAGCCTGGCATTAGAGTCGAACGTTATCTGCTCACTTGCCTTCTATAAGTCTATCTCGTCGGGTTAGGAATTTTGTGCACAGAACTTACGTGCGTGCCACGACGTTCCCGCGGGCGCAGCGCGAAACGAAAACTACCCAGATAAACAGTGCCCGCTGCGCAGGGGATGCCGCAAACTTTGGCACAGCGAAGCGTTTTTCCAGGCCACAAACTTTCAGGGGTTTTGCTGGCCACCACAGCGCAGAGGATAACGAAAGCCGTCTGATCGCCCACGCTGTCAGACCGGCAGAGTGCAGATGGACCAATCAAGACCCTGAGTTCAGCTGGAATCATTGAAACTGCTGGTGTGAGTCACGGTGTAGTGCACTGACACGCTGTAAAGCGCCCGCTACTGCCGCGGCGCTGTACAGCACACGTCGCAACGTGTCACACATGCCTTTCTAGTGTTTGCGGTAGCTACGTTGGCATTGCCGACGCCGCATCTACTTTTTTCGCTGCTTCTGATGATTGATGCCTCATGACAATGGCACTAGGATGAGGCTGACAGATACCGTAGAGACACGTACATTACAACCCAAGAACATTATCAATTGCCTTGGGGTTTTATTTTTTAAAATATTACAGGCTTAGTTAATCCCATAATAACAACATAACCTGTTGACATTTATGGTTACTATTGCAAAAGGTTAAATTAAAAATTGGTTCGCAAAAGTGAGTGTGGGTTGTAATGTACGTGTCTCTACGATAACTAGCACGTAATTACCATTAAGGCTAAAGTAGAAAACACAATGATATAAGTACTTAATTACTTTCAAGTCCTTAGTAAAGTACGCATAGACACCAATATATAAGACACCAATTTATATGGCGGACAAAATCCGCTGAAGCGGCGCTTTGCTTCCCTTCCAATTCATGCTGAAAGTTTACCGAACAATCAAGGGGATCTAGGCACCTTACGATGTCGTTGTTTGACCCGCTATTTCGTGGATCTAACAAAATAGCGTAACGACCACACAGCAATGGCGATCACATGCAAATTGGGCAACTTGCGCCTTTTAACAACTTGTGGCAAGCCGCTCAACCTGGCAGCCCTCAATTAAGGGGTTTGTAAATGTGTTATGTCTTTGATCTGCAGATGTTGCATGGTAGCTGCAATTGCATATTGTTCGATGATCGCTGCTGTAGGGTTTGATGCATTGATGTAATTTCATCGGATTTGCATTATGAGTTGCTTTGAACATGTCAATCATCAATTGTTCGGTGCGGTTTTTATATTGCATATTAAATGTTCTCGACATTTGCAAATTGTTTGCGCAGCAAGCTGCGGAGTGGTGAGAATTGATGCAACACGATTAGGATAAAGTGTTCAAAGAAATTCCTTAGGCATCTGCAGCACATGTATTGACTCAATCATAAGGCGGCGGCAAGTCAGAGAGCCGATCAAGTGAACTTAGATTTGAACGATTGCCTGCTATAAGCAAAAATGAAGACAATTACATATGAAAGAGAGATCTTATAGCTAAGAATTGTAAAAACAACACCTTTATGAAAGTGTTTCATAATAACATTTGTGTGGTCAATGTCATTTGTAATACCGCCACGCCGACTTGGGCACACTGCAGACGAGCGCCCATGCCGTGGGCATGCTGGTGCTACGCGCAGCATAAGAGCAACACAAACAAAGATAACCCCAGAAGTAGGCATAGGCTCAGGGATGAACATATGTGAGGATCTGATCAGTAGTAGAGCTGGTGACGCTCTCCTCCTTATTGTACCTACTGTGATGTAGTACACACAGTCAACAAGCCCCTCCCCCTCAGGTTCTGGGGTAGCCTCCTGCTCCAGGACTCAGCTTCTACCAACTGTGTGGGGGACCGTTGATGCGGCAGTCATTGCACTAATACTCCCACATCGGCACCTTGTCCAATGGAGGGTCAAGGCAGTGATAGTGCATGCCTTGGCAGCCTTTGTATCACAGCATCACCGGGTCGTGGTCAACACTGCCACATCTCTCGCAGCGGGTGCTTCGCAGCGGTCGAGGTTGCTGGATTTTGCCGAAGTCAGCGATGTGGGGAAGATGACAGGGCGCGCAGTTCACCATGTTGTCCTTTATGCGCTCGCCTTGTTGTCCCAGAAGGTCCAGTACTCATGTGGGATACACCTTCGATACCTTATAGACAACGCGCCCAACGGAGGTGTCGAGGGTGTTGTGTGTGGTCGGCATGCGGTAGAAGAAGTCTCCTGGCTGGAAGCGGCGTTCTCGCTCCTTGTAGAAACCGCTGCGCACACGCTCGTATTGAAGCGTGTTGCGGTGCTGAGCGATGCGCAAGTTGTGAAAGGCCATGGGGACAGTGTGCTCGAACAGCGCGCTGTGCACTGTCAGATCATACAGCATCTTGTCGGGGTTGTCGAGATTGTCCACCACTCTGACGACCTCCTGCTGTGCGCGGAAAGGGAGCAATGGCTGTCTTCCAACTAGCAGATAGTACGGGCTGTACTCCCGCAGTGCTGCCTGCTTGGACAGCTGGTACCCCAGTGCTACCCATGGGAGGTGGTCATCCCATGTGCTCTTCTCATAGTCGGAGGACGTACTTGCGCAAAGCCTTCTTGATGGCCTGCACGGTAAGCTCAGCGAGATGATCAGCTTGTGGATGGTCGCGTGAAGTATGGCGGTAGTCGATGAAGCATCTGTCCATGAGCTTGTCAAAGGGCTCCTCTGAACTCCGTACCTTGGTCGGTGATGACTTCAGCACAGCTGCCGAAGCATCCGAGTCAATGGGAGAGGAAAGCCTGGGCTACTCCCTCGCTGCTCTTGTCGGGCAGGGGCACCAGCTCCACCCACTTGGAGAAGTGCTCGATCATGACGAGAATGTAGCGGTTGCCTCGTGCTGAGGGCGATAAGTCCCCGAGGATGTCCCCAGCGGTAGAGTCGTCGCAATATGTTTTCCCTGCCGGCCGACTAAATATTGGCAACGGCCGTGCACCTGAGGACATTAATTTAGACTGTCGTGGCTCAGGCCACCTGTAATCTTGATATAGGGACCTAACGCTAACTGCCGTTACTATAAGGCCCTTTTTGTTACAATTTAGTCTTTAACATTTAACTATGCCTAACCAACAGGCGCCTGTTAGTTACCTATCAGGCCTTAACAGGTGACTATATATAATTAACAGGCACCTGTTAGTCACACATCAGGCCTTAACAAATGACTTTGTGTAATTTACAGGCAACTGTTAGATACACATCAGGCCTTATTAGGTGACTACAACTAATCAACGGGCACCTGTAAGTTACACATCAGTCTTACTTAGGTGACTCAGCCTATGTGACAGGCACCTACAGGTTACACACCAGTCCAGCGCAGGCGTCTAAGCCTAATTCACAAGCACCAACTAGGTAATTATCGACAAAATAAGGCATTCTTTAACAACTGAAGGTGACTAATGCCTAACTGTCGTCATATGTATTTGCATAGCTTGACTACACGCGACTGTCACTGACTTCCAGCATTGTTATGTGCATGTGCTGTGTACATGTACCTGAAATGTGTACAGTGTCTCTCAGTCACTTGCCAAGGCTTGTAGTTCGATTATGTGACTCGAATGCAGTTCTGCTGTATATCATAGGGATGCAAGTATTGATGTGCATGAGCATAATGACGATTGACTGAGCTGGTTTAAGATGCACAACACTCAGTCACAAGAGCCTTGTAGCTATGTACACTACCAGCTAAACGGACTACCAACTGCGCTACAGCTCCTCTCCATCATCGCTGGTCTCGTCATTACGGAACAAAGCACCACGCGCTGGGGCCTGTGGAGGAGACGCCGGAGCTTGCTCTTCCTCCTCAAACGGTTGTGCCAGCCAATCAAATGCCGCTTCTGCCTCAGCGAGCGGGTCACGAGCTGCTGTCTCTTGCGGCCGGCGCCGATTGGGATCTTTCATGTATTCGACACAAGATGCAGTGCGGTGTTTCACAAGGGTGAATGGCTGGAGGGCTGCGTACCGTTGCCTCATCTCCCGCTTCATTGACATGATCATGGTGTTGATTTCGCTGAGGTACTCTTCATGTGTGTCTATACTGGCAGCTAGGAGAGGGTCTCCATCCTTGCCCTTTAGGATGCGCTCCACTTGCGTAGTTTACAGGCATGTCTTAGTGGCATCGAAAGTCACTATTCACTGCAACGCGTCTGCAAGCCTGTAGTTTGGGGCTACAGCATTCCTATATTGCTAATGATGGAGTTCAGAGTGCTCACCGTAAGCAACAGGTATGCGAGGTGGTTGACTGTCAGCTGCCGGCGACCAGGTGTAGTGACGGCGTAAGACCAGCATTGCACGATCATTTGCCAGATTATGGGATTGCCCCATTCATGGATGTATCTCTTCCGCTCCGGGTCTGCAGTGTCGGTCACCTCAAATGTCCGCCATGACTTGTCTGCGACAGTCATACCGACAAGGCATTAGGCACGAAATACATAGTTCAAGTTGAGCCTGCACCAGGCTAGAATAGTGCCTGTGACTTACTTTGGAGCGCGTTGCGCATCTGGGCTTTTTGGGTCTCGGGGTCCATTAGGGCGTCGATGTGCCTGATTGAATCGGTTACAATAGGCGAGATGAGTACGTGTGTATGGAGGCTGAGTAAGAAGGCAGTGTTGCATAGCAGACATGGTGGTGAGGGACCCAACTCACTTGCGCTTGTTGCTGTTAAACAGTGTCCACTTGTACTCCTTCTCAAGGACATGCTTGATCTTGGTGACGTTCTCAGACCGGACCTGCGTAGCTTTCTTCAGGGCGACACTCCAGTGGAAGGGGCACTCCTTGGGAGTCCAGTACACCTCATAGAACTTGGCCGCATCGGCCTCGTCGTCATGGTCGAAGCCAACTACCTGTCACGGGCAGGTTGGTCAGTGTCACGGTGCAGTGCGGTCATGAAGCATTCACAGCACCTGACACATGACGTTACGAATAGTGTCCTCCTTGGGATAAACGTGGCTCTCTACCCAGTGGCCGTTTATGATTTCAACGACGGCATCTCGCAAATGCTGTCCACAGAAGAACAATCCGTTACACACATACACACAGTGTCACAGTGTCACACAGTGCTTACCTCGTTGCCAATCTTCCACTTGCTTGGGGAAGGGTTGCTGACGGCCGAGGTTGCCACGTCACGGCCAAATGCGTTTGGGTTGGGGGTTCCAATCGACCCTCTGCAAGCACAACCACATGAGTCATGCTGCCAGCCATGAAAGATGCAACCCTCACAGTTGCAAAAGAAGAACAACGTGCACAGTGTATCCAGAACGCATGCAGTGAGTCACTGTGCTAGTCATGATAGAAGCAAGCATCCAAGTTAGAAGTTGAGCAAGAAGCAACGTGCACAGTGCATCAAGAACGCATGCATTCTAGCTTGCCCTTGCGACTGCGGTGTCAGGTGGAGTTGTTGTGATGTGCTGGGCGTTAGCGCGGGGTCCTGCTGCGATTGGTTGGCGACGGTTGCCTGGTTGAACACTGGGGGCAATGTGGACAACTGGCGCCGACCTCCACGACGAGGTGCACTTACGGATGGACCACGAGGCATCTCTCCAACTGATAGTCGGGTGCCGCCTGTTTAGCTGTAAGTGGCGCTGCCGCCTCCAACGCTGCCGCCGCCGGTTGGCCCGCCCGAATGTATGAGGCGCGAAAACGAAAATGAGGCGGTTTTGAACGTCTAGAGTCCCGCACTATAGTCGCACTTGTAGTGCGTCCTTGCTCCTATGGTTGATGGTACGACTAATACTTGATGGTACGACTTATGCATTCGTGCCATCCATGCTTCATACAACCATTGGTAACAATGGTTGTGTCGTAACATATATGATACGACAGAGGCATCTCTCGTCCAACCCCAGCAATTGACGTACAATGGCTCTGTCATACCATCCATGGTACGACAGAGGCATTGCTCGATCAGCCCAAATGGGAGTTAGCGTGCACTCACCCAAACACGCTGCATTGATGGCCGGATGATGGCACGCAGGGGCACCAGGTCGATGACGGGTCGAATGTCAGGCTTGATGGGCCTGGGTTCGATTAGGAGGTTGAGGACCAGGAGTCGGAGGAGGCGGCGGCGGCGGCGGCGTGGCACATTATGCGAGAAGTTGTGGTCGTAAGAGTTCAAGCAGCGAAGCCAGCTACTACCGGTCGCCACGTCATGAATCATGGCAGGCGTCAACAATGGGGCTGTCAAACATGCATCACCAACATTGGACAAACCAGCAGGCAAGCCATTAAAGACCATCTTCACACAGAGAGCTGCTTGGTGGCTCGCTTTCTGCAACAAGGAGTGGATCAGGAGTTGCAGTCCTTGGAGCCCCTTGTCACAACCATGCGGGACTGATTGCGGCTGTGGGAACAAGCACAAAGGAATGCAGAGGTACGCTCAACAGTCACATGCATTCCTTGCAAGAGCAATTTGTTTTTTAGCGCACTCCATGTGATATATGTAGCGTGGCTGCAGGCCTCCACTATTCACCCATACCCACCCTACAGTCAAGCCGACATTGCGGAAGCAAGAGCAGAAAGACAGAGCTGGGCGGCGGTATGTTGTTGCCAATCTCGCTGTGCATGTTGACTGCAATGTCGGCTCCAATGCATGCCTGCCTTTGCATGCTAGGATGTGCGTGAGCGTGCGAAGTCGCGCGCGCGTGCCGAACGAAGTAGGCTGGGTTTGAGCACAGGAGCGCGTGGCCATTCGTCCGGCATTCAACCAATAGTGCATCAACCAGCAATGACGCAGTCCATGCAATCATTCGTGCATCAACCAGCAATGCCGCAGGTGACTGTTCGAAGCAACCAACTGATGACGGTGTGACGCAGTTGACTATTGCAATTGCAGTGTCGCAAGCATGCAGCTAACCCACATGTGATTGGTTGACAGCACCACAGTGCACTAGGTCCTGTTGGAGCTCCTATGCAAGCCTGGATTCAATCCCATCAACTGGTCCTTCAATCCCACTTGCTGATGGGCGCGGCGGCAATGCGGCATCAGTTTAACATGCATGTTGGCCTATTGAATCCCGACATGTCCATTGGGGCAGTGGCGCATGATGTGCCCATGGCTCACGAGCTCCGTGACGAGTCTGCCTACGAGGGTGGCGGGGAGAGTGCAGCCAATACCATCTTGTCAGCCCCCATGGCTTCCCCTGCTCCATGCAGCCCACGGGCCATTGTTGTAAGTCGCTGTCTTTTATGCTCGTGCCTTGGTAACAATGCGTCAGGCACTGCATAAGCTTATATTCGTCCTTTGCAACATTGTGAGCCATCTTATCCTGGGTCCTGTATACAGCCCCCCTTGCTGCATGCACAAGTGGTCTCACCTGCAGCTCCTGCTCCCCTCTCAGCCAGAGCGCAACCACCTTCCGCGGCACCAGTCCTTCATACACTGCCATCTCCTCCACGAGCAGCACCGGTGATTGCGGGGCAACAATCCTTCTCGCCGCCACCGGCGAGACAGCAGCACAATGCAACAACCAATGTGGCTTCTGCACCTAACTTACCCCACCCGCTGCAAGTTGAAGCCGGCAGTCTGCCCCAAACTCAAGTACTTTATCAGTCACTGTGACTCTTGCCGTTCACAGTTGAACACACCATGTGAGTGCTGTATGCGCATGCAGCAGGGGTCACCACCTGCCAGCGAGTCATCAGAGGAGCTGGCCGCAACCCGCATACGGCCATCAGTCATGCTAGGTGGCCAGCTCGCCTCATGGGACCACTTCAATGCGCCAACGGATGGTAATTGCTTCTACCATTGTGTATTTCGCGCCAGGCCATCCATAGCGCAAAGTGTCCTGGATGATCACAAGTGCCCCAGCTCGAGCAGATTTTGGGCCATGCTGGACACCATGGACGACGACGGCAGGGGGCACACTCTCCGCAAAATCACCGCCAAGGCTGTCGATGCAGGCGTGGCGAGCAGAATCCTAGACTTCTGCAGAGCCACTGGTGCCGCGGGAGAGATGGCGCAGTATTACGACAAACTGCCTGCGACCATGTTGGCTGATATCAACTGCAACATTGACCTAGCCATGGCCAAGGTGCGACAGATCGTGCGGAGAAAAGATGTGTACGTCGAGCACCTGCAGATGACCATGTTTGCCAACAAGCTGGGCTTGTTGATTGGCTGCGTGACCGTTCAGCGCGAGCATGGGGAGTGGGTGCCACGGCCCGGCAGCGCAGTTTGGGTTGGAAATAAAGAAGCCCCCAACTCAGTCCTGGTGGTGGGCAACACTGCTCCTGATGAGCCAGAAGCACACTTTTGGCTCCTCAAGCCTGCAAGCACCGAACAGTGGTCGTGGCCTATGCATGAAGTGCCACCGGAGGTAACACACCTGATCGGAGAGTGGCGGAATGGCGTTGCCAATTCCCCGCTACCACCGGCTGTGACCCAAAGTGCTGCGCCAACGCCTCAGGCCTCGCCTTCGTGTGCTAGGCAAGAAGTAGCCGAGTGTTCTGCACATCCTGCCTCCCCTCAACCACAGCCACATGCTCGCAATCCCAATTCAGCACCCTCCCTTCCTGCCGCGGAGACTCACTTGCCACCGCACTCTGACCATCCGGAGGCATCTTCATCAAGAAGCAGCTGTAGCTCTCCCTCTCCCTCCAAGCTTGCCACATTGATCCCAGCCTGTCTTGTTGGTAAAGAGATTGATCGAGGTGTCCTGAAAGCTGCGCTGAAAGACAAAGGCTTCATGCTTGACCTCATGAAGCAACATGAGGTCGTGGAGAAACGGGAGGCAATCAACAAGCGCAAAGCTGTGGAGCAAGAAGATAACGCCTTACCTCCTCTGAGTGACAGTGCCACGGAGAGCGCCTGCCAGGATGTGCAGGGTGACAAAAAAAAAAAGAAGAAGGTTGTTGGAACAAAGGACGCTGACAGGACCAAAAAAGGAAAGGTGAGGCATCGTTACAACATTAGAAGAAGCACAGCACCTTGAAGCCTCACTGGGGCTGACTGTGTGTCCTGAGTAGACACAGGCGGGTTTACAGCGTCAAGTGGCTGCTCAGCATCGTCCAGAGAGACAGCCGGTGCGGCACGAGCTGCTTAAGCTCAAAGCACCGACACGCAGACGCTTTAAGGGGCTGACTCGTAGTGCAAAGGAGTTGATCACCCTACAGTACGCCCAAGACGCGCTGCATCACCGCATGCGGCATGCCTCGAGGTGGGTGACGAAAGTTTCCAATAAGTGGGAGCAAACGCGGAGAATGCGGTCTAAACAGACCTTTAGGGATTGGCCGTGGTTGGAACCCATACACGATATGGCCATCCGTAGTACGTTGTTGCCCCTCGCCGTCCTCGATATGATGGTGTTGTTGCTGCCACAGTAACCGGCAATGTGCAAGAGCTATCTGCGGAGCAGAACTTCGACCTGCTGCAGCAGATGTACCTGTCGATGTTGACCAATGCGGGTCGAGATGTGTGCCACTACCTGAGCAAACATACTGGGTGGCAAGTAAAACCATTCGAGCTGTACTTGGCATGCTTTGGCTGGCAGTGGCTGTATGTCATACGGCACGTCGAGCTGATTCTGTGGAAGCTCGAAGAAAATGACGATGCGGGGGAGTACACGAGTGACGACAGCCATGTCGAGGGCCTGGATGAACGCATGCTGGACGAGACCACCAAGACCAGCAGGTGGTGTATGGCGGCAGATGGGCGTCAGGTGATCGAGCAGGCAGTGGAGCGTTATGCTGCGCCATTCAGATGGGAGTCGCTACGCCTGCGACGCGATAACAGAGTTTGGTGGCAGAGGCAGCTTGCACACCCGCGTGCACCATGTGTGCTGATTTGTCGCATTGAAGAGCCACCCCCCCCAGCGGATGGGGAGACGCCCTGTTGCAAGAAAGCGATGTGCCATGTCTGCATCATAGCACATCAGAAGACTGTGGCAAATAAATCAAAGAATCTACAAGCGTGTCCATTCTGCAAGCAACCTCACCCGTTTTGGTCGCCACGCCTGATGCAAGACGCCAACGTGTCGGCGGTGATTTGGCCCCCGCCTTGATGCCAATTGTGCATGTATTGTAGTTTTGTGTTGGCTTCCTGTGAACCATGTAGGTACATGTATAGTTGCAGCATAGTGCAAGGTGCACCAGAGATCTGCTGTTGTTAGAAGCATTGGCTGTACATGTGTATGATGACTGCCCGGCGCATGAGTCAGTGCATGGCTTGCATACCTCGCTGGTTTAGAGCGTGGTTGACAGCAACAAACTCGGACAGCGCTCTGGGTTCCATGGCATGACAGCACAGTATTACTCTACGATCGTGGTAGTATGCGAGTATCCTTGTACTGTAGTACCATTAACAGATAGAGTACCATTCATGTTGATGTAGTACCATGCATGGTACTGCAATAGCGTATCAGGTACAGTCGTGCTTCACTTGAAGTTTGACCCATTTAGGTTCGTAAGCTGGCAACCCTAAATTGATGCCCATACCCTAAAGTCTCGCTCAGTTTGTGGGCAGTTGTGCCGATTCCTATTTTGCATGATGTCGGCGGCAGCAGTTGAATCACCCTCACCTAGGAGACCATGCTTGGTGTGCCCACAATGCAATGCGTACGTATGTGCCAATGGCCGTAGGCTGCAAATGCGAGCACACTTGATCGATTGCTAGCGAGTGCAGACAGTGTGCCACGATTTTAGTGCTGCTTGCTGGCATCACACCACACACAATGTCGACGTGTTTGGCTGCCGCCTCGGCCAAGTGCTGTGCAAGGAACCCGAGTTTTTCCATTGCGTGCAGTGCGTGTGCGAATCGTGCTCGCGCTCATGCTTCGAGTGGCGAGGGGAACCCATGCGCTTCTTCACATGGACAACACCGGGACATGTGGTTAGTGGACAGGTGGTGGATGCTGTGGAGGTAATCCACAAGAGTGGACCGCGACGTATCACTGCATGTTATGTTGGGCGTATGCTTATTTCATGCATGTTGAAGCTGTTGTCGCATTCAGAGCAGTCTTGCACGGTGTGGGCGTGGGCAGTTCCACCTGGCCGCTGTAGAGGAGGCAGACCATCGACCGCTGGACAGCGCACTGCATCGGCTGCGAAACGCGGTTAAGTTGAGATGCGAGCAGCTGATCGGTGTGAGTGTCATGGTGCATTGGCCGCTGGATGGGGAATGGTATGCGGGCGTTGTGGAATCATTCAAGCAAGCATCAGGTCAGCATCGCTTCGTGGCGTGCGAGATTGAGGACGCATCATATATGCATGGTGCAATGGAAAATGTCTTTGCAGGGCAGCACCGTATAGTATTCGATGATGGTGATCGACCACAAACCATCAACTTCAAAGGGCACAACGTATTCGCGTACACATCAGTTGACGGGGCACGCCATGTTCTGCGCGCCGGAGGGGAGAACGTCAGTCGCAATGTAAGCCCGGACGGCATCATTGTTAGTCCCTGGCCAGCACCACGGCCAGCCTTGACCACATACACGCCATTTGACAACAAGCTGGGACGCACACGCAGACCAAGGGCACTCGACCTATTCTGCGGCGGTGGCGGTGCCAGTGTCGGTCTATACCACGCAGGCTTTGACGTGACCGGGATGGACATAAGTCCCTCCTCTGAGTACCCGCTGCCCTTCATACATCGCAATGTATGCACCCTGAGTGCAGGAGAGCTGAGCGAGTACGAGCTCATCTGGGCCAGTCCACCATGCCAAGCCTATTCAGGTGCTATCCCGGCACCTCAACGGGCGGCACATGGCACATGCTGGAGACACCAGGATATGATACCGCTCGTCCGACGTCTGCTGCTTGCAAGCCAGGTCAAGTTTGTGATTGAGAATGTGCCAGGAGCAGCTTTCCGCATTCAGACCCAATCTGTCCCTTTGTGGCACGATGTTTGGCCTATCAACTTTCCGACACCGTCTGTTTGAGACATAGCCAGTGGTAGCTACCCCACCAGCACGCTGCTCGCACGCGGGCAAGGCAGTTGGACTGCTATCGCCGCACCTATCCGCTAGCGCGAAGAAGACAATCGTGACATCAAACACGCCACAGCAGATGTACCCGGTCTATGGCCTTCCAAGCACCAGGGGCGGCATTGCTGCGTGGCAATCAGCGCTGGGAGTGCCATGGATGACCTCGGCCGTTTTCATAGCGAATGCAGTTCCTCCCGAAATGGCGGAGGGCATAAGGCGTCTCATGCTTGAAACAATGGATATGCGCTGTGACTATCCTCCTGTGTCATGGAACCATCAGGCTTGAGTGTGGTGCACTGTATTGATGCTTAATGCCACACGGCGGACTGATTGTTGAATGTTGCATGGCATATTCGATTGTGGTGACAGTTGTGTAGTGACAGCTGCCCGGTATTGTACACGTCCACATGCAAAAGTCTTAGCATACGATTAGCAATGCCTAACTGACTGATATGCTCCAAACTCAGAGTAGTGAGACAACTACATGTGTCACGTGGAAGTGCAGTGAACGTTCACCCAATACTTGCCCTCTTGTACACGGGCGCTGTCCTTGTCAAACATGGGGAGCAGCTGGACAATGCCTTTTACTTGCTCCAGAGTCACGACATCGAGATGTGGACCGCCTCGACGCTTTTCCCATTCCAAAGCGATGCACTTTGTGTCGCTCGTCACATCCAGCTTCGTGTACCAGCGGACAAACACGACCTCCTTCCACACGCGCTCGCCGCTACCACCCCACACCACCACGCGCAGAAAAAGGAGTGCCTGAGCCCACCACGTCACGTTCACACCGTCCTCATAACCTTCCAACTCAAGTGTAGAGATTCAAGGCCGCCCATGGAACATCCCAGTTGCGCGCGCCATGCTGACTCCTGATGTCATGTACACCGCTGCGCCTCCGTTTACCACGCGAACAGCACGCCACCCGTCGGCCAACTCCAGTTGTTCCCTCCTCAACCAGCTGTCCAGGGTGGTAGGCAGCTTGTCGGCGAATGGAGTCTTCAAGGCGACTTGGCGGCTACGCGCAAATCCGCTCCAGTACGGGCTGGACTCCCTCCTTGCCAGCACATCCATCCGTAGCAACTTGTCCGTCTTCTCCATGACGTTACAGCACTGCTGCCGCGCCTGCGCCATGACGGATCGCATCTCGGGATCCATGACCATGCCATCCTCTCTCACATATTCCGCACAGCTCCATGCCTTCAGGATACGTGCCTGGTAGTCCCGGCTGTTGCCACCACGCGCCCACCGTTTGATATTTTGGGCGTGCGTCTGCTCCATGCGGTTGGCGCTGAACCAATCTGGGTGTCCACTGCTGACAATTACCGGCCCAAAATGAGTGAGCTGATGCATCTTCTAGATCTTCCAACCTGACTTCTGTGCAGAATATGACGACAGTAGTGGATGCAACACTGCAGCTTTGAAGGCAGCCAGCTCGTTGTCGGCTGTGGTCAGGGTCTCTCTTGTGTGTTCGTGCGCCTTGAGCAACTTCTTATTCCACTGGGCAAGCGATGCGGCAGCAATGGTGAAGACATCGTTGCCCTCATTGTCGAGCAGAAAATCGTCTGCGAGGACCGGCAGCAGCTGCAGCACCGCCACTCTCTCCACCATCTGGAAGAAGTGGTCGGACAGGAAGAAATCTACTGTGCTTGTGGGTGCCTTGAAGTGCGAAACCCACAGATTCGCCTTGCATACATTCAGCTTGTGCACATGTGCTCGTGAGCACGTGTCATTGGCTTTTGTGTTCAACACAAAAGCAACACCAAAGACGTGCCTGGCCTGCGGGATCTGTCTCGTGGATGAACGCGTTCGTTCCTTCGCGGCGTCGTACACAGCAGCAAGCAGGTGGTCAATGATGCCAGCACATGCATTGCGTCAGGGGCAAGACGAGAGTAGCAGTCAGCTCCCGGCACCCGCGAGTGTCGCCAACCCCACAGTGCATTCTGTTGCCAAACCACATTGCCTGGTTTCACGGAAAGCCATTCATCCTCACGAATGCCGATAATTTGACCATTACCTCCTCGACATGCATGGAGTGCTGCTCTTTAAAAGCCTTTGCTGTCTGGCGTGCATTCTTAACACCGCTATGCAGGTCCGCCCGCAGCTGACGTATTGCTGGTGTGTAGAAGGCCTCGGTTCTCAATTCCCGGTCCTCATCCATCTCCAATATATCTGATTTGGTGACGAGACAAACATCGCAAGGATGTCGTGTTTGGTTGCCCGACACAGTGCGTGCGAGTGTGGCAGCCTCCTACAACACGACAAACTCAGATGTTCTACTGACAACATCCTCCATGCACTGTGTGCTAGCAGGCTGCATCCGGTTACAACCATTCATGCCCACTACCTGCCAATCGCTGATGTAGTTGGCAAGCGCGGGAAACACACGACGCTCGATACCATTCGGGTTGATGAGCTGCAGACCTTCCCAACTTGCCCGCTTCACATCCCCTAACACTACATTCAAAGCGTCATGACAAATCTCACGTTTCCGAATGGAGAACGATTCCTTGCCCTGCGCCCAGGTGCGATGCCCGGCCACTGCGTGAACCACCGGAGAAGCGCTATCATAACAACCCCCATGTTGCTAGCATACATGTCCCAACTGTAGTTGGCAAGCAATGCCATCAGAGGGTAGCCAGAGCGCTTGCCCGCGCTGTCCAGCGTGGTCTTGTCACTGTACAGAATGGCAGGCGCCAAGTAGGACGCTTCCCCCACCTCTCTCCTCAAATCCACCTCCACATCCTTCCACCAATCGCCCGTGGAAGGATGGCCAAAGCTGTGCTCGTCACCAGTGTACTGGAGATTGAAGCCATTGGCGGCATGTGGATTGCCATACAACCGCGCGAGCCATACCTGCTCCGACCAAGAGCATTGCTTACTATGCTGGCCTCAGAATAGATACTGCATCGATACTGCATTAGGTTCTGCATTTCACAGATCTTGGCCGGCATATATGTGACGCAGATGTCCTGATCCTTTGGGTCTCCAGGCTTGCGCAGGTCAGCCGTCACGTAGTTTTGATACGGCAGCACACTCGCATGTGCATATGTGACATGGCTCTGATGGTTGAAGCACATGCACCGCACACCGTGAACACACCTAAGACTGAAAAAGCAATCGTGGTTCGGAGGTAGCTGGCCACATGCACACCGGTCTCCCACTGGAGCTCTTCCGTCAGGAAGTGTGCATTTCGGATGCACTTGATGATCCGCCCCATGTCGGAGGCCGACAGGCCTTGGCCGTTGTTGCACTGCACGAATGCCACTGCAAGAGCATGCTCCGAGCCATACCACCTGGATTCCGACGCGTGCGAAGGGACGCCTCCACTTCCATGTTGGCGTGCCACAGGTTTCTCAGGCACACGCACACATCGAAAGCCCTCGTTCACTTCCTCCTCCTCCTGTTGCTGCTGTGCGTGTGTCTCCTGGAGGAATCCTTCAGCATCAAGCATGTGAGCATCCTGGATCGAACTCCCCGGTTCAACATGACCCGCATCGTACTGTAATGGACGCTGGCCGACATACAGCTTGATCTGCTTGCACACCCTGCTGCTAATAATGTGCATGTAGACCGAGCTGCGTGTGGCGAAGCGCATGTGGCAATACGGACAAAGGACTCCCATATCTCACTACTAACGTCGACACAGGTGTCGCCAATGTAACCTGCATCATATCCAGCAACACGCACACCCGCCGCCGCCGCCGCCGCCGCCGCCGCCACCGCCACCGCCACCGCTACCGCTACCCTTGCATGCCAGAGGCGGGAAACTTGGCCGCCAGTCACTGGCTCCGTCGTACCATTATAATGGTACGATCGAGCCATTGCACGTCCAGGGTGAGTCTCTGGATATATATATATATATATATATACATATATATTCTGATTAAACCGTTTCAATGGTACGAAGATGCCTTTGCCAAAAGGTATAGGCATTGTACAAAGGTACCATTGAAATGGTACCTTTGTACAATGGCAATGGCAGTTCGTACCATTGACAACTCTGGCAATGTCAGTCCCCCTGCGCATGAAAACACCATTGATAGCTCCGCCAAGCTATGCCCTTACAGGGGCGTGATGCCGAGGGTATGTGGCGTTTGGAAGATCGTTGGCGGCGCTGCCAGGGGCGTAGTGGGCATTGTGGTCGAGGTCCGGGATGAATTCCATGTTCGCACAGGGCGGGCAGGGTGCCGGAGGGGTGTCCTCGGTGTCAAACCCCACCAAGACTACCAAGGGCACATCCAATGACAACAGTGACTCGGGCGATATCTTACAGGGCTCCCCCTCCGAGTGGGCAAAGGCACACCACAATACCGCCTCTAAGAATATCCGACCCACCAGCAGCTGCGACCACGGCGACATGATTGAAGGGACCAAACAAGGCTGGCATAACCAAGGTGGGTTACGATGCACTGTCAATGCCACATGCTAGGGTTCTTTTATCTTGCACATGCACAGCCTCAGGTATCTTGCACTTGACATACATTGTCAATACCACATGCACACCCTCATGCACAACCTCCAGTGTCATGCACATGAACAGCATGACCAATCTCGCAAATGCACAGCCTATTTCTACTTGCGGGAGCTCACAAGTCGCAAAAGAGAAGCTGCGGAGTCAAACGAACGGGTAATCCATGACCTAGTTTAATGTTCCCAGCGGTAATTAAGCAGTATGCTTGCAGATTGCCATGTTGGTCAGAGTGAACCAAGAGCAGCGCGGCAGCCTGACTGTCTGCCTGGCGGAGTGCAACAAAGCGGAAGACGAGGTAAGCGTGTGTATGCTGATGGGCTAGTCCTCTGGCAGTACGCCACTCTTACAGCATTACCAAATGCAGGTGGTCACTCTCAAAGCGACCATCAAGCGCATGCGCGTGCACGGCGAGGCGCTGACATTCAAGCTGAANGGAAGACGAGGTAAGCGTGTGTATGCTGATGGGCTAGTCCTCTGGCAGCACGCCACTCTTACAGCATTACCAAATGCAGGTGGTCACTCTCAAAGCGACCATCAAGCGCATGCGCGTGCACGACGAGGTGCTGACATTCAAGCTGAAGGACGAAGTAGCCGCTGTACTGTCAGCGAGCGAGGCAGCGGATGAAGATGACTCCGGCGTTGAAGCAGAAGACTCGTCGGAGGAGGAACAGGAGGAGGGGGTTTGAGGAGGAGTTCTGAGGCAGGCACCACGGGTTGACAAGCTGCGCATGAGTCCGACAGCTAGACTCAATGTTATAAGGTAGTTTCATGCGCAAGTCGGCTGCTCAGTTGTAAGTGGACATACTCTCACCACTGCCCGTACATTGTATATATTGTGGGCTTTTAGGTGCAAGACCAAACAATCAGTCCAAGGTTTGTACAAGCTGCATGGCATGTTAGTGTTGGCTTACGGCAAGAATTGCCAACTTTTGTCAAACGGCAAGGGTCACATATTAACAGCAGTGTAACGGCATCGAAACTGCCGGCTATTGCTGTCAGCTGTCCGTAACTACCGGCTAACGGCCGTCTATGCACATCGACCAAAGGGGTAACTGGTTGACAATTCTCGGCCGGTTAGTGCCACTGACAACCACTTTCGGCCCGCGGCCGTCTGCGTCAGTCCACTTAAGCCAACGGCACCCAATAGTCCAAAAGTAATATTTCGGGCAGCGACAGGCAGGCTCAGGCAGGCTCAAGCACCAGTCAGTCCCTCAGTCCTTAGCCAGTATCCGTGTAAAATTTGCGACGGTAGTCCCGAGACGGGGAGGGGATGCAAGCTGGTGTTGCGCGTGTTGAGGCTCGCGCAGACCATGTCACACTGCTGGCAGTCGCTGACGAACTCGCGCACCTGTTTGTGCACCCCATGCCACTATTATTGAGTCCTGACCAGAATAGCCGTGCGCTTGACATCGAAGTGTCCGAGCTCGGTGTAAAGGGCATCGATAATGCCTTCTCGTGCAGCTGGTGTTGGGACCTCCTTGTTCTCATTCTGTATCTGTTGATACGGTTTGTCGTCGACCCAGCGATAGCGCTAAGTGCGTTGACTGACGCGGTCCTTCTCGCGCGCGCTTATGCCTGTTGGAAATTTTCTAGTCCGGAGCAGTCGAAGGGATGGCTTGTTAAGCCAGATGTCCGATCGTGTGTTGGTGGGTGCCAACTCCTCATCGTCCACCTCAGGGTCGGTGCGAGCGCACCGGTAGAAATGGGTTTCGGCAAATCAGGTTGAATCCGCAACTTTCCAATAGACAAAGCCGAACTTGAATTGCGGATTTTGCAAGAATTATGACGGATCTGCATATATGTTGTAGCTGCAGCCGGAATTGTACTACCACCTGTCACAAACGGCAATCCGCCGGCGACGATCGTAAGTATCGGATCCCCAACAATGTTAAGAATTCGGTGTTTATGTGATCAAGGGTTCAGGCCGTGAGAAAAACGTGTGTAAGTCGCAATTACAGTTGTGACCAATTCGCTAACAATGCGTCTTTACTCCCTAACGCAATTGAGGACTCGACGATAACATCAAAATGCATTCAGGTTGCATGCTAAAGCTGTACACATCATCATTGAAATTGTGGCCGGTTCTATCGACGATACGCGACTTTATACTTAACAACCTTGGAACGCTATGATTGATCCTTCCATTCTTACAAACCATAATAATGTTACGACCTCATTATTGCCAAATTGCCGGTTCAACCCCGCAGCCTATTCAAGGCTTGCCCCGCGGCCTGCTAGTAGCAGGCCACGGGGCAAGCTAGTAGAAGGCTGCGACATGCATGTATAATCATTGGTAAACCGTAGTAGCACATGAGGTAAACATGTAAGGACTTGACCAGAACTCCGCAACCTTGCGCCAGCAGGTGACGCAGAGCGCATAATGTAAACATTTGCCGGTAATCTCGCGCTGTGATTGGACAAAACGGCAAGTCGAACAAAGTCTCCCTCCCCAAGTTATTTTTATAGTAGAAGTAAAATCCACCTTCACTTTTATCTTGTTGATACAAGTGGTATATATATATAAATACCGCGGTATATATATGTATATATAAAAATATATCTATATCTATATGTATGACCATATATGTATATGTATATGTATATGTATATGTATATATTTGTATATATACATATACCGATAGTGCCGTTGTATGCAGCTGTTGGTGCATGCGTGATGCATGCATTGCGGCACGTGAGACAATATAAGGTAGGCGTGTTAGGTTATATGCTTTACAAACGCGTTGCAGGGTGTATCGTGTCGTCGTAGTCTAGCTGGTCCATTGTTAGGTCATATAATGTTGCTTGCTAACCCAACAGGTCCTGCCGCGCAGATTCGAAACTCGGCAATGGAGAGACGAAAACCCGTGTGCACCTGTGGCTATTTTGGTTTGATCATGCATTAAGTTTAATCCCCTTAATACATGATCCAACCCAATAATAGTACATGTGGATATTATTAAGTTCAAGAAAAGACGGATACCGAACTTAATGCACACCAGCTAATTGACCTTAATGACAGCTCGATATCAAACAAAGTTGTGGCTGCAGCCGCAAAGAGTGCAAAAATGGATATGTTGCTTGCATATGAATCCCTAATTAAGTTATAGCTGGATTTCCAATTCATTTATGGGCAAGGCCGAACTGTTGGGGGGCCATTTCTATCGGTGGCGCTTCCTCTGTTAAGGGGTCTGTGACGGTGACGGTAGGCCTGAGAAGGCATGTCCTCGTCTGCTGCTGCCTCAATGGCCTGGGTCTTGCGTCTTTAATGTAATGCAGCGACAGCGAACATGGCCGCTACACATGGAAGTGCGGCTGCGCAGCCGCACTTCCATGTGTATGCATGCAGCACCGGAAGAAATGGCCCCCCCAACAGTTCGGCCTTGCCCTCAATTTAAATGGAGATTTAGCTATAAAATCTATTAGAGAACCGCATGTAAGCAACGTATCGGATTTTGCATTTCACCTGCTGCAGCCACAACTTAGTTTGGTATCTGACTGCCATGAAGGTCAAGTAGTTCGTGTGCATTAAGTTCGATATGCGTCTTTTTTTGAACTTGGAAAAAGTCCACATCATGTACTATTATTGGGTTGGATCATGTATTAAGGGGATTAAACTTAATGCGTGATCAAACCCCAAAATGTTAGGGCCACAGTTCGCGGCAAAAACCCAAACAGTCACAACGCAACGGGATTTGCGCCTATGTTGCCGGGTTGCGAACCTGTGCGGATGTGCCTGCCGGGTTTGCAAGCAACGACCTATGACTTAAACCCTGACCGACAAGACTAACCACAAAATACATAGGATATCGAGCGTAACAGCTATTACTTTTTTAACTGCCTCAATTGTCTAACGTGCCGCAAGAATTGTTGCATGGATTGCATGCATGGATATTGTAGTTAAACGTACATATGTATATGTACGTATAACTACTATACATATATATATGCACATATACTTATGCATATACACAATATATACATATATAAATATATATACATAAATACATACATATACATACATAAGCTGGTAGCCGTTTATGTATATACGGCTACCAGTACCTGTGTTTTTATTTCTGATACATAATCGTGAAGGAAATTACGGAGATGTAGGTGACTTGGGGATGAAGAATGTATTAGACCTGCCGTCCCGTCAAATCGCTTTATAACTAACAGATGTCGGCATTAAGTTTCCTACATCACCTGTTGGCCAGATTGTTTGCGTTGAGTTGGGGAAGTCTTTAACTCATGTGCTAGTTGTCGTGCCTGCCATGGTCGAGGGCAACTTTGTCTCGGACAGGCTGCGGAGGAGTGCTAGTGCTGCACGCATGCTAGTGCCGTGCATTGCATTGGAGTCATATAAGCAAAAGACAACCCCCCAATCGTGGGCATAGGCTTGAAGATGAGCCTACGCGGTGTTGAGTGCAGTGGATGAGCCGATGCCGCTCGCCACCTTTGTGTACAGACTGTGTCGTAGTGCACACAGTCAACAAGCCACTACGATAGGTAGTGCTGTGGACACAGTTCTTTGCATGAGTGGATAGAATGATACACTGTTAAGTGAGGTGAATGAGTGTGCAACACGTGGACAACACCCTGACTATTGAAACAACACACCACCGTCAAGCTCACAGCAATAACAGGCACAGCGCACAAGAGCATGCACCGTGTCTCACGCAGTAAGGGAATTCTTGGCAACCGGGGCAGCGTGCTTCCAGTTCAAGTCGCTTCACAAGCTCTTTAGAAACAGAGTCTTTACTTCTTAGTACTCCTAGTACTCACAGTACTCACTTACAGTGTCACCAGCCAGTCTGGTGACGTGACTTCCTACTTATACATGTCAAATCATGACTGTGCAGTGCCACGCGGGCACTAGGCCAACGGTCACATCGAGGCCTCATGCTATTTCGGAAATCTCCTAAGACTCGATATAGCACATTTGTTATTAACAGACTTACAACTGATCAGCTACGCGCAGTCCCTACAGACGGGTTTATAAAGTAGCCCTAGCTACATGCTACATGAGCGGTACAGTAGCTAGCAGTAGGCTGGGGCTCGCGCGGTCTTCATGCCGGTAGCCCGGGCGTGGGGCTGGGTGTAGGCATGCTCGAGAAGGACTGGCATGCGAGGGTAGATGGCATGACAGCTGTTGTGCCTGCCATGGTCGAGGGCAACCTTGTCTCGGACAGGCTGCGGAGGAGTGCTAGTGCTGCACGCATGCTAGTGCCGTGCATTGCATTGGAGTCATGTAAGCAAACGACACCCCCCCAATCGTGGGCATAGGCTTGAAGATGAGCCTACGCGGTGTTCAGTGCAGTGGACGAGCCGATGCCGCTCGCCACCTTGATGTACAGACTGTGTCGTAGTGCACACAGTCAACAAGCCAACCCCCCTGAGATTCTGGGGTAGCCCTCTGCTCCAGAACTCAGTTCCTACCGACTGTGTGGGGGACCGTTGATGCGGCAGTCATTGCACCAGTACTCCCACAAGGGTACTGCGTCCAGTGGAGGGTCAAGGCAGTAGCAGTGCATGCCTTGATTACAGCCGTCGCATAACATCATCAATGGGTCGTCGTCGGCGCTGCCACACTTCTCGCATCGGGTGCTGCGCAGCGGACGCGGGTGCTGGATCTTGGTGAAGCCAGCAATGTAGGGGAGATGACAGGGCGCGCAGTTGACCATGTTATCCTTAATGCGCTCGCCTCGTTGTCCCAACAGGTCCAGTACCCCTGTGGGGTGCACCTTCAATACCTTGTAGACAGCACGCCCGACGGAGGTATCGAGGGTGTCGCGTGTAGACGCCATACGGTAGACGAAGTCTCCTGACTCGAAGCGGCGCTCCCGCTCCTTGTAGAAACCACTGCGCACACGCTTGTAACGCAGCGTGTCGCGGTGCTGCGCGATGCGCAGGTTGTTGAAGGCCATGGGGACTGTGTGTTCGAACAGCGCACTGCGCACTGTCAGATCATACAACATCTCGTCGGGGTTGTCGAGATTGTCCACCACTTTGTCGACCTCCTGCTGTGCGCGGAAAGGGAGTAATGGCTGCCTTTCGAACAGTAGATAGTATGGGCTGTACTCTCGCAGGGCTGCCTGCTTGGACAGCCGGTAGCCCATTGCTACCCATGGGAGGTGATCATCCCAGGTATTCTTCTCGTAGGCAAGGACGTACTTGCGCAGTGCCTTCTTGATGGTCTGCACGGTACGCTCGGCGAGGCCGTCGGCCTGCGGGTGGTCGCGTGAGGTGCGACGGTGGTCGATGAAGCATCTGTCGATAAGCTTGTTGAAGGCTCCTCTGAACTTCGTACCCTGGTCGGTGATGACTTCAGCGCAGCTGCCGAAGCGTCCGCGTACATGGGAGAGGAAAGCCTGGGCTACTCCCTCGCTGCTCTTGTCGGGCAGGGGCACCAGCTCCACCCACTTGGAGAAGTGCTCGATCATGACGAGGATGTAGCGGTTGCCTCGCGCTGAGGGCGCTAGGTCTCCGAGGATGTCCAGTCCCCAGCGGTAGAACAACCCGGAAATGGGAAGGGGATGCAAGGTGGCATTGCGCGTGTTGAGGCTGGCGCGAACCATGTCACACTGCTGACAGTTGCTGACGAACTCCCGCACCTGTCTGTGCACCCCATACCACCAGTACTGGGTCCTGACCAGGCTGACCGTGCGCTTGACGCCGAAGTGCCCGAGCTTGGTGTGAAGGGAGGAGATGATGCCTTCACGTGCAGCTAGTGTGGGGACCTCCTGATCTGCATTTTGTATCCGTCGATACAGCCTGTCGTTGGCCCAGCGGTAACGCTGAGTGCGTTGCCGGACGCGGTCCTTCTCGCGTGCGCTCATGCCTGCTGGAAGTTGTCCAGTCTGAAGCAGTGCGAGGGATGGCTCGTCCAGCCAGATGTCTTGTCGCGTGTCGGTGGGTGCCAGCTCCTCATCATCCACCTCAGGGTCGGCAGCGACCGCTTCTTCTGATAAAGAAGCTGTGGTGATGATGGCGGGCTCGAGAGCGGGCATGTCCCCGTCTGTTGCTGCCTTAGCAATCTAAGTCCTGCGTCCTGAGCGTAGCGCAGCGACAGCGAACATGGTGGCCACACCTGAAGGTGCAGCTGTAGGACCCAACTCATATCGGGCGCCTGTGGCGTTGTTGGTGCTGAGGTGGGGGTTACAGCTGAGGCCATCCGCATCCTGGTTGGCAAGGCCTGCGCGGTGTTCCACCTCGAAGTCGTACTCCTGGAGCAGCAGCGCCCATCGTGCTAACTTTCCTGTCAAGTGCTGGTTGTTCATTAGCCACTTGAGGGGTTGATGGTCAGTGACCAGTTGGAACTGCCGTCCAAACAGGAAGGGTCGGAAGAAGAAGATGGCTGTTACGGCAGCAAGCGAGCTGGGCGTAATACATAAGAACAGAAGTAGCCATAATTACAACCATGGTCTTTTATGGCTAAGATGGCCGGACCCTTGTCGTAACAATTGGTATCGGGGCTGACAACCTAAAGGTCGTGGGCTCGACTCCCAAGGGGGATAGAGCGGCGATTTTATGGTTGACAAAGATCCGGGGATGAACCCGCGGCCTTGGGCAAGCCGCAGGTAGGAAAGACCCGCGACCTTGAGCAAGTCGCGGTTAGGGGACGGCAAGAACGCGACGCGGCATGGCCGGTCGCTAGAACGTTCGCCAGCATGCGAGCGAGAATGTTTGCCAGCGTGCGAACAAGAACGAGATCGAGGATCTCGAGAACGACAATGCGGGCTGGGCAAGTCGCGTTGAGTCGCGCAAGAGGCGCCGGCCGAGAGAAGCATTGGTCGAGACAGCTCGGTCGCCCGCGGGGCGGAGGGCTGAGAATCCCTATAAGGATACGCACGAGGGCGTGCTAAGTTCAAATGGGGAGGTGTGTTACGGCAGCAAGCGAGCTGGGCGTAATACATAAGAACAGAAATAGCCATAATTACAACCATGGTCTTTTATGGCTAAGATGGCCGGACCCTTGTCGTAACAATGGCCCACACTGCGGCGAGACACTCCCCTTCGTAGCTGCTGTAGTTGGCCTCAGCACTGTTGTTGCTGCGGCTGGCGTACGACACTACGCGCTCCTTCTTGTTGTTGTCGTGCTGTACGAGCATGGCCCCCATGCCGAGCTTGCTCCAGTCTGTGTGCAGGATGAACGACCTGGTGTAGTCAGGGCGTTGCAGAATGGGAGCTGTGGTGAGGCGGAGCTTCAGCTCCTGAAAGGCCTCATGTTGTGCCTCCTTTCACAAGAACTCGGTGTCCTTTTTCAGTAGTTCGTTGAGAGGCCTTGCAATCTTGGCAAAGTCCTTGACAAACCGGCGGTAATAGTAGGCAAGGCCGAGGAAGGCCCGCAGCCGCGTGAGGTCTGTGGGGGCAGGGATAGCCACCAGTGCCTCCACTTTGGCCTGCTGTACGTACACACCATGGGGCACAATCATGTGTCCTAGGTAGGGTACCTTGTGGGTGAAGAAGGTGCACTTGTCAGGGTGCACCGTCATCCCGACTTCCTTCAGCCTCTGTAGCACCTCTTCGATGTGCTGGAGATGCTCCTCATTGCTGTGACTGAAGATGAGGATGTCGTCGATGTAGCATCGTGCGAAGTGCAACCCCTTGAGGGCTTTGTCCATGACGCGCTGGAACTTGGCCGGAACGTTCTTCAGTCTGAAGGGCATGACCTTCCACTGGTACAGCTGCCGGTTTCCCCAAAAGGAAGTCTTGTGCTTGTTCTCCTCCTTGATGGCGATCTGGTTGTACCCTTGGCGCATATCCAGGATACTAAAGACCGCGCAGTCTCCTACATCGTCAAAGATGCCTTCTGCGGTAGGCATTGGATACCTGTCCTGCTTGGTCTTGTTGTTAAGGGGGCGATAGTCGCCACACATGCGCCGGTCTGTCAAGTTGCCTGCTGAATCTTTCTTCAGGGGCATGACGGTCGCGGCCGCAAAGTCCGATGTGGACTTCTCGATCAGGCCTGCATCTAGCAGCGCCTTGCACCTCTGTTCCACCAAGTCTTCTTCTAGCTTGGAGAGGCGGTACTGTCTTCTGAACACCGGTTCGGTGTCCACTAGTTCAATGTCCATCTGGTATGCTGTGCAGATGCCTAGCTCCTTCACACTGAAGCTGAATTGGCTCCTCCACTTGTTGAGGAGAGCCTCGAGTTGCTCTCGAGTCTGGCCTATGGTCAGCGGTCCAATGGCGTGGGACCACGAGGTAGCGTTGGCGACCACTGGAATGTCTTCCACAGTGACTGCTGCCTGCTCCTCCATATGGGCGGTCTCGAGGGCGGTGTGTGCTGCTTTGGTCTCTGAAAAGCGAGCAATCCACCCCCCCAGCCAAGTGTTCGAGCTCCTGAAAGGACACATGGCGGTCCTGGAGAGCAAAGCACATTTCCAAGTACCACACCATGCTGTTTTGATCCATGGCGCGCCCTAACAACTGACACTGCTGACTGGTTGTCAGCGTGGAGCCTGTGATGCTGCCTGAAAAGAATCCCATAGCACGCTCGCGCTCACGGGCATTGGGTTCTTCCAGCTGTCCAGTGTTGGAGTCTAACATCATGCCGCCGCCTCCATTGCGGAACGCGTAGGAGCCTGGATAGGACACAAGTGTGGGTAGTGCGCGGCGCGGCTGACCAGGCTGATTGCACTGGTAGAAGTGGTGGTGGTCAAGGCGTGTAACCGGTTGCGCTGTGCGTCCAGGGTCCAGGATGTCATCGACGGCGAGATTTCGTGGCCGATTGCTGTATAGGTATTCTGCCAGAAACAGGTCCTCCACAATGGCCAGGTTGGTCCACTTGGCGCGGACGCGGTGTGCGCGAGATCCATGACGCGCGGCGTTGATTTTGAGAGGATGCCCCAGCAAGGAGCATACTTGTCGATAGGCCTTGGCGACGTGATGCCGCTTGTCATCCTCGGAGTGCACATTCTCGATGATGTACCCCAAGGGCCTAGCGATCTGACTGGTCTGCAGGAGTTCGATGACTCTCATTAGCTCCCAGAACAGCTGTGAGCGAGGATCAGAGAGCTCATGGCCTCTGCCTGCCCTGGAGTGCCCTTGACACTCCCATCCTGCTATCAGCAGGTCAAGGTTGCCGACTGCCTGCAGGTGATCATTGGTAATCCAGCGGATGTCCTGCGGCAGAGCCTTCTGGCTCCCTTGCAGTGCCGACAGCGGTAGCTGCTGCGGGTAGCACTGGTGCAGCTGTCGTAAATGATGGCTCAGAGCCTCCTGTGCATGAGGGTCAGGGTCACAGTAGAGGTACTTGGTGACTGTTGTTCCAGTGTTGAGGACAGCCGCAAGCCCACTGCCTATGCCTCCAAACAGCTCTAGTACGGTGATGCCTTGTTGTCGGCGGAACATGTGGAACTCCACCACTCCTATAGCTATGTGGTACTGCTCCTGCACTGTAGCCTGGTCTTTGTAGACAGGGAAGTGTGCAGTGAGCTGAGGCCTGGTCAGTAGCATGTGTGCTGCTACTTGTGCGCTCCAACGACACTCGGATGGCTCCTGAAAGGCCACTTCTTTGGTGACAGTCTCCTGAGACTCATCGTGCGGAGTAGGAGAGTCCTCTTCAGCGTTTAGGCTCAGGCTCGAGCTCGTTGCAGTTGTCCTCGGCTGCGTTCGGGCACGAGGCACACGTGAGCTTTTTGTAGGATTGTAGGTGGCTGCTGCGGCCGACCTTTGTTGCGAGCGGGCCTTGGCCACCAGTTTAAGAGGTAGGAATCCCTGCTCCTCTCCATCATCCTCATCCCAATGCGGTCGAAACCATGCCTGCTCAGTCCAACAGTCCATCCCCATGCCGACAGGGAAGTTGCAGTCCTGTCCCAGCAGTAGGTCAAAGGACCCGGCATCGGTGACCACACACCTTTGTACAATCTCGGTGCTGTGGGAAGGGTTTAATCCGGTGAGGCGGATGCTCACAGCCTGCTTGGTAAGGCTGAGCACCTTGTCGCGGTTGCCGGTTGCGGTGTCCAGCTGGTAGGGACAGGGAAGCAGCTCAGCGCTGGTGATGCCGAGATCTCGTGCGAGGTAGCGCCCAATGATGACAGGCTGTGCTCCAGTGTCCAGCATCACGCGTTTAGGTGCCCGCCCATTGACGGTCACGTGCTTGCCTTGGTTGGCGATCATGGCTGCATTGGTGTTGTTGCGCAGCCTCTTGAAGCGACGGAACCTCTTGCGTGGAGAGACTGTTGCTTCACTATCATCTGCGGGGCCTGACCGTAGGGCAGCCAGGGCTCCTCTGCCTGATGGATCTTGTGGACCTCCTTGTCCTCGGCTTTGTCCAAACCGTCCTTGTCGCGGTTGCTGGTACACGCGTGGTGGCCTAGGCACTGGAGGTGCTGCTGCAACCTGTCCAAGTGGAGGTGCAGGAGGGTTGACCCTCTGTGCAGCTGTTGTCATGCCAGGAGGAGTGGCCAGTGGCTGTGGCGGGAACCCTGGAGGACCTGGTGTTTGCGGGACTGCCTCTCGTGCAGCCTGCTCCTCTGCATAGGTCCATCGCACAGCATGGGCTGCCTCTCTGACTAGTGTACCTTCCCATGTAGCCGTCGCATTGTTGTTCACGTCTATATAGCGATGGTTCTGAGGCATGGGCTGCAGGTACACTGTGCGTAGGAGCCGCGCTCTCATGTCGTGGGTGATGGTGGGCACCCTGAGGATCCCTGCCATGTAAGCATCCCATCTGCCGTTGACCACTCCCACTTCCAGCACTGTTATTGCTCGTGTGCGTACAGTGAGCTGGGTCTCTGGCTGTTGGACATGCTGCTCGTAAGCAGTGGCGATGCGCCTGCGCTGACGTCCTGCCTCCACCCCTGGCAAACTCAGTATCGCCTCCAGAGCTCCCTCCAGAGTGTCAGTGGCGGCGGAAGCCACTTCATCATAGGCTTGCCGTATGGAGCGAAGGAATGCGTCCACCCACGCTATTCTGGCGCCGAAAGCGAACAACGGGACTGCGGGATGGTTGGTAACCAGCCACGTCACTAACCGTGCGCGTGCCGCGTTGCCATTGTCTCGCATCCCAAGCATCTGCCGAAGTCCGATGCCTTCTTGCCGATGCAGCATGGTTGCTTGTCGCAACAGAGCAGTGCGTAGTTGTTGCTCTCCAACCAGTCCTGCTCCATCTCTTTGTGTACACCCTTGTGGTGTAAGGTAGCCCCTCCCTGGCTCCCTTTGGTCCTCAGGTAGATCCTCCACCAGCGCAGGCAGCAACGGGGCGATCACCCCCCTGGTTTGTTGAGCCAACGCCCTCGCTTGGTCAGAGTTGGTCTCGACGAAGAGCGGAGTGGTGCTGGAGGATGGACCAGCAGTTGGTGACTGAGGTATTGGTGCACGTGTAGCTTCAAGAGCTTGTTCACGTGCAGCAATGGCGGCAGCTTGATCCTGTCGCCAATGATATGCTTGTTCCAGTGCGTGGTAGCGCTGATGAAGACGAGCGGTTGTAGGAGGTCCGAGTGCTTCATCAGTGCCCAAAGGCAGGTCGGCTGCGTCGGCGATGCGCTGCTGGACGGCGTCTCGGCGGTCCCGATACGTGTCCAACGGGCTGGGTTCAAAGGTGGTGGTTGGCATGCGTGCAGGCTGGCGCGGGGCGGTCTGCATGTTGTTGTGCAACGCCCAGAACAGCTGCAGAGCCAACTCCAACACTACAGGTGGGCTGTAGCTGATCAAAAACACCCTGTCACGCATCGGAGGTGCAGTGCCAGCAAGGATCTCATCTTCTAACTGGTGTTGAGTGAGTGCTGGAAGGGTGTGAACCTCTGGTAGCGGGAAGACGCGATCATCGCGGGCGACACGCGTGGTGCGCTCCCCCCCCCCGGCCGAAGGCGATGGTAGTGGGGTCTGCTCCGCGCAGGATGGTTTCCCATGCTCGTTCAGCTTGCTGACCAGTTGGGACAGCCTGAGTGACGTCGAGAGCGGGCAGAGTGGCTGCGCGCGTCGCTGCAGAGACAGCGGGCTCGACGATGGCAATTGTGGCAGTTGCGTCGGTACCGGTCAGTGGTGCGAGAGTTGTCTCAACGCCTACGGACAGAGGCACTGCTGCAGTGGGAAGTGCACCGCTCGCTGGTGCAGATTCGGTAGAGATGGCGGCTGTTGCCATTGTGCTCACCAGTATCGGTGTCACGGTGTCCATCGGTGTACCAGGTTGTGGTGCAACTGGAGTGGGTGCTGCTGACGTTGGTGGAGCCGACGTTGTAGCCGGTGTGGCCGTTGCTGCGGAGGCAGCACCACTGGTGGCTTCGGAGGAGGTGCCTGCTGATGTTGTTGCAGTTTCCCCTCGTGCTCGTCGTGATGGTTGCACGCGGGACGGAGTGTTCTTGACTCTCTCGCGTTTTGCAGCCATCAGCGCCCATCGGGCAGTGTAGCAGGCGCGGTAGTCCTGCTCCTTGTCTTCCTCCAAGCGTGCCATACGCGCCATGAGGGCTGCCATATGGTCATCAGCTGGTGGGTTGGCTGAAGCCTTGGCGGCAACAGCAGCAGCGCGCGGACGTGTCTCTGGTCCCTTACGCTGAGGAGGTCTGTTCTTCCCCCTGTAGCCTTGCTCTTCCTTGCGAACACTGGCGTTGTTGTTGTTGTTACTGCCACAAGCGTTGTTGCTGTTGTGGGCTCCAGTGTTGTTGCTATTGTAGCCACTGAAGTGGTTGCCAGTGTGGCCTCCAGTGTTGTTGCTGTTGTAGCCACTGAAGTTGTTGCCATTGTGGCCTCCAGTGTTGTTGCTGTTGTAGCCACCGGAGTAGTTGTGGTTGTAGCTGTTGGCGGGCCTCAATTCTGGGAACTTGAGCCAGCAGACTGACTCCAAATGACCAGTCTTGTGACAGTGGTGGTCGCAAACCAAAGTTGAGTATTCTTCGGTGCACTCCTTTTGATAGTGCCCATGCCGTCCACAGCGATAACACAGCACATGGGCAGCAGATGCAGCACGAGCTGACCGTTTCCCTTTGTCGCGTGCTGGTGGAGCGTCCCGGCCACCTGTTGCCAGGTGTTGCTGGAGGTAGAGGAGTACCCCACTCTGCGGCTGCCGCTTGCTGTACAGCTCTTTGTTCCTCAGTGATGATGGCAGAACGGTCAAGGATGCGGACTCGACGTGTGGCCTCCTTGGACTCAACTTCTGCAGGGGTCAAGTTGACAAGTACCAACTCTGGTTCCTCCTCCTCTGCCTGCTTGAGAGCTGCAGCTATGGACAAGCCTGTTACTGCAACTGAAGCGGCAGGTGGAACGACACCTGCTGGACGGTGCAGAGATGCAGATGCTATGGTGCTGGCAAGCTCGCCATAGCCGTCTACTCGATGGAGTTCAGCAACGGACTTCCAGACATCGTGTGCTTCATGATCAAGATACTGAGCAGCAATGTAGAAAGAGATCTCATCTGACCAGTCTTTGTTCTTCAGAGCTTGCTGCCGCATCTTGAAGTGGAACTTGATGATGAACTCATCCAGCGAGGTGGTGCCGGCACGTCCGGAGGAAGCGCAGTGATGTGGTTGAACTGGAAGACTCCATCTCGTGGTCGTCGCTGTCCGATGATAGTGGAGAAGCTTGATGACGAGGAGTAGAGTGGAGCGGGGTGAAGCTGGAGATGGAGCGCGAGCCTCTGCTGCTGCGGTCGATGCTCCCGTCACTGGTCCGCTCGTAGGTGAGGTTGGTGGTTGGGCTCCAATTGCTGAGGTCACCCTCGTCTATTGGGGAGAACGGGGTGGGCCTGCTCATACACAGCTGGTCCAGAGGTGAAAGGGTAGAGTGCTTGTGCTCTACCGTCTATTCTGATGCTGTTACCACCCAACACACTAGTGCTTGTGCGCACTATGTGATGACAATGATAGCGAATGCCCAGCGATCTATCCCTGGGTGCAGACTGCACTATCTGATGCAGATTGCAACACACTCACTTGTGCAAAGAGGGTGACACTGTAAGTCAACAAGCCACTACGATAGGTAGTGCTGTGGACACAGTTCTTTGCATGAGTGGATAGAATGATACACTGTTA
The DNA here is from genome assembly GCA_009103225.1 of Chlorokybus atmophyticus. Taxonomy (NCBI): domain Eukaryota; kingdom Viridiplantae; phylum Streptophyta; class Chlorokybophyceae; order Chlorokybales; family Chlorokybaceae; genus Chlorokybus; species Chlorokybus atmophyticus. The sequence continues at coordinate 74,486 of RHPI01003169.1, forward strand.
AGTGAGGTGAATGAGTGTGCAACACGTGGATACAACACCCTGACTACTGAAACAACACACCACCGTCAAGCTCACAGCAATAACAAGCACAGCGCACAAGAGCATGCACCGTGTCTCACGCAGTAAGGGAATTCTTGGCAACCGGGGCAGCGTGCTTCCAGTTCAAGTCGCTTCACAAGCTCTTTAGAAACAGAGTCTTTACTTCTTAGTACTCCTAGTACTCACAGTACTCACTTACAGTGTCACCAGCCAGTCTGGTGACGTGACTTCCTACTTATACATGTCAAATCATGACTGTGCAGTGCCACGCGGGCACTAGGCCAACGGTCACATCGAGGCCTCATGCTATTTCGGAAATCTCCTAAGACTCGATATAGCACATGTGTTATTAACAGACTTACAACTGATCAGCTACGCGCGGTCCCTACAGACAGGTCTATAAAGTAGCCCTAGCTACATGCTACATAAGCGGTACAGTAGCTAGCAGTAGGCTGGGGCTCGCGCGGTCTTCATGCTGGTAGCTCGGGCGTGGGGCTAGGTGTAGGCATGCTCGAGAAGGACTGGCATGCGAGGGTAGATGGCATGACATAGTACTAATCATAGCACATGCAAGTAGCAGCCTTCTACATGTACTTGCTTGCCCTGCGGCCTGCTAGTAGCATAGATAGGTCGCGGGGTTGATCTTGGCAATGATGAGGTCATGAAATCATTAGGGTTTGTACCAGTGCAAAGTAATGATCGTAACACACACCTTTTTAAGTATACATCAGTGTACTATAAATGGAATCGTTCAACGTACATGATGATGTATAGCTTTAGCATGCAGCGTTAATGCATTTTTACACTGTCGCCGCGTCCTTAATTGCGTTGGGGAGTATAGTTGCGTCGTTCATAATTTGGTTACAACTGTGTTCACAATTTACTCATGCCTTTCTCACAACACAAACCATTAATGACGTCAACGCTGAATCCTCAACGTTGTTAAGGATTCGGTGCTTACGATTGTTACTAGCGGAGTGCCGTTTGTGACAGGTTGTAACAGTATTTTGGCTACAATCATGACATATATATGGATCTGCCGTGAAGTTTACAAAATCTGCAAATTATGTCCGGCTGCGTCCATTACAAAGTTGCGGATTCAGCGTGACTTGCCGAAACCCATTTCTATCGGTGCAGGACCCAACTCGTGTCAGGCTCCTGTCGCATCGTCGGTGCTGAGGTGAGGGTTGCGACTAAGCCCGTCTGCGTCCTGATTGGGCAGGCCTGCCCGATGCTGCGCCTCAAAGTTATACTCCTGCAGCAGTAGTGCTCACCGTGCCAGCTTGCATGTCAGGTGCTGGTTGGTCATGAGCCACTTTAGTGATCGGTGATCAGTTGGAACTGCCGTCTAAGCAGCAAGGGCGGAAAAAAAAGATGGCCCATACTGCGGCGAGACACTCCCCCTCAAAGCTGCTGTAATTGGCTTCAGTGCTGTTGTTGCTGCGGCTGGCATACAACACTACGCGCTCCTTCTTGTTGTCATCGTGCTGCACGAGCACTGCTCCCATGCCGAGCTTGCTCCAATTTGTGCAGGATGAATGACATGTCGTAGTCAGTTCGCTATAGAATGGGATCTGTGGTGAGTTGGAGCTTCAGCTCCTTGAAGGCCCCTTATTGCGCCTCTTTCCATAGGCACTTCGTGTCCTTCCTCAGCAGCTCGTTGAGTGGCCGCGCGATCTTCGTGAAATCCTTGACGAACTGTCTGTAGTAGTCGGCAAGGCCGAGGAAAGCATGCAGTCGCGTGAAATCTGTGGGGGCAGGAATGGCCACTGGTGCCTCCACTTTGGCCTGCTGTACATACACACCGTGGGGCACCATCATGTGCCCTAGGTAAGGTACCTTGTGGGTAAAGAAGGTGCACTTGCCGGGGTGCAACGTCATCCCTACTTCCTTCAGTCTCTGTAGCACCTCCTCGATGTGCCTAAAATGCTCCTTATTGCTGCAATTGAAGACGAGGGTGTTGTCGATGTAGCAGCGTGCGAAGTCCAATCCCTTAAGGGCTTTGTCCATGACGCGCTGGAACTTGGCAGGCGCATTCTTCAGTCCGAAGGGCATGACCTTCCACTGGTACAGCTGCCAGTTGCCCCAGAAAAAGGTCTTGTGCTTGTCCTCCTCTTTGATGGCAATCTAGTTGTACCCTTGGCGCATGTCCAGGACACTGAAGACTGTGCAGTCTCTTACATCTTCAAAGATACCTTCTGCAGTAGGCATTAAATACCTGTCATGTTGTTAATGGGGCGATAGTCACCGCACATACGCCGGTTTGCCCACTTGCCTGCGGAGTCCTTCTGCAGGGGCATGACGGTGGCCGCAAAGTCCGATGTGGACTCCTGGATCAAGCCTGCATGTAATGGAGCCTTGCACATCTGCTCCACCAAGTCTTCTTCCAACTTAAAGAGTCTGTATTGTCGTTGGAACACCGGTTCGGTGTCCACCAACTCGATGTCAATATGGTAAACTAAGCAGCTCCTTTACGTTGAAGCTAAAATAGCTTTTCCACTTGTTTAGGAGAGCCTCAAGTTCTTCTCGTGTCTGGCCTGTAGCCAGCGGTCCAATGGTTTGAGACCAGGAAGTAGCGTTGGCGACCACTGGATTGTCCTCGACAGCGACTGCTGTCTGCTCCTTTATGTGGGCGATCTCGAGGGCAGTGTGTGCCGCTTTAGTCTCTCGAACGCGATGTTACACCCCCCCCCCCCCCCCCCCC
>RHPI01003169.1:77288-108674 GCA_009103225.1 Chlorokybus atmophyticus
CCCCCCCCCCCCCCCCCCACACCAGGTGTTTCAGCTGCTTGAAAAGGACATGGCGGTCCTGGAGAGCAGAGCACATCTCCACAACAACCACACCATGCTGTTCTGGTTTATGGCGCGCCCCAACAACTGACAATGCTGACTGTCGATCAGCATGGAACCTGTGATACTAGCTGAACAGAATCCCATGGCGCCTTCACGCTCGCGAGCATTGGGTTCCTAGCCGGCCTGTGTTGGAATCCAACGCCATGCCGTCGCCTTTGTCACGAAAGGCGTATGACCCTGAGTAAGACACAAGAGTTGGGAGCGCACGGCGTGGCCGACCAGGCTGGTTGCATTGATACTCGTGTCGCGTGATCGGTTGTGCTGTGTGTCCATGTTCCGGGATAGCGTCGACGTTAAGATCGCGTGGATGATTGCTATGCAGATGCTTAGCAGCAAAGAGATGCTCCACTGTGGCCAGGTTGGTCCATTTGCGCGGACACGATGAGCACGAGATCCATGATGTGCTGCGTTGATTCTGAGAGGATGCTCAAGCAAGGAACACACATGTCAAAACCTGTTGGCCACGTGATTACGCTTATCGTCATAGGAGTGCACGTTCTCAACGATGTACCCCAGAGGCATGGAAATCTAGTTGCTCTGCAGGAGTTTGATGACGCGCATCAGCTCTGAAAAAAGTTACGAGCGAGGATCATAGAGTCCTTGGCGCCTGCTTGGGAGTGTCCTCGACACTCCCAACCTGCTATCAGCACGTCGATGTTGCTCACAGCCTACAGGTGATCCGCAATGATAAAATGGATGTCCTGTGGCAGTGCTTTTAGACTGCTTTGCAGTGCTGATACTGGCAGCTGCCGCGGGTAGCACTCATGTAGGCGGCGCATGTGGTGTGGCTCAGGGCAATCTGTGCCTGTGGATCAGGGTCACAATAGAAGTACTTGGTGACCGTCGCGCCGGTGTTGAGGACAGCGGCAAGGCCACTACCTATACCTCCAATGTTCCAACACGGTGATGCCTTGTTGTCGGCGAAACACGAGGAACTCCACTACTCCAGTGGCCACCTGGTATTGCTTCTGGAATGCAATGTAGTCCTTGTAGCGAGGGAACCGTGCAGTAAGCTGTGGTCTGGTCAGTAGTAGATGTGCAACCACTTGTGCGCGCCGGCGGCGTTCGGATGGTTTCTGTTGGGTCACTTCTTCAGTGGCGTCCTCCTGAGACTCAATGTATGGGATAGGAGAGTCCTTGTCATGGTTGTGGGTGGCCACTGCCGCTGACCTGATTATGGTTGTCAAAGCTGACCTGTAGGTGGCTGTTGCAGCTGATCTTTGGTGAGAGCGAGTGCGAGCCACCAGCTTGAGAGGCAGATATCCCTGAACTTCTCCATCCTCCTCATCCCTATGGGGACGAAACGATGCCTTCTCCGTCCAGCAGTCCAGCCCCATGCCAACAGGAAATTAAAAGTCCTGTTCCGGCAGCTAGTCGAAGGATCCCGCGGTGACCACACACTTTGGTATGAACTTGATGCTGTGGGGAAGGTCCAACCCTGTCAAGCGAATGCAGAAGGCCTGCTTGGTGATGCCAATCACCCTATCGCGGCTGCCGGATGCTGTGTCGAGCTCGTATGGGCAGGGCATCCGCTCAGCGCTGGTGATGCCGAGGTTGCGTGTGAGGTAGCGCCCGATAATGATAGGCTGGGCTTCAGAGTTCAGCATCACGCGCTTGGTTGCTCGACCATTGATGGTAACATGCTTTGGGGTTGTGGCGGGTGCGTTTGCTGCTACCTCTACTTTGTCTTGCTCTACTCCCTTGCTGCCGTTGCACTTAGTGTTGTCCTAACCTAGGCCCCTTGCCCCTGGTGCTAATGTATACATGAGATTGGCTGTGTATGTGAGCTTGTGCGTGGCTGGTGCATGGCTGTGTACTAAAGAGCACTGCATTGCACACCACCTGGCCCCTACTACTTGCTACCTGGCCCCTCAAGTGCTCAGATTTATGCTTGCCTGCGTTGGCAATCATGGCTGCATTGGCGTCGATGCGCATACGCTTGAATCGTCGGTAGCGTCTGCGTGGGGTGGCTGCTGCTGCTGTCTCCTCCGATGGTGTTGAGCGCAGTGCGGCAAGCGCCCCTCGACCGGCTGGGTCTTGAAAATCTTTTTGTTCGCGGCCTGGCTCGAATCGTTTAGGTCTTAGTTGTTAATATACTCGCTGCGGCCTGGGAGCTGGCGGTGCTGCTTGTGGCTGCTTTGGTTGTGGCGCAGAGGGATTGCGCCTCTGTGTGGCCGTAGTTATACCTGGCGGTGTAGCTAGAAGTTATGGAGGAAACCCTGGAGGACCAGGTGTTTGTAGGCCCGCCTCCTGTGCAGCCTGTTCTTGTACATAAGCCCAGCGTACAGCATGAGCCGCCTTCCTTGACCAATGTACCTTCCTATGTGGCTGTTGGATTGTTGACCACATCACCCCAGCGATGGTTCTGAGGCATGGGCTGAAGTTCCTTTGCGCGCAGGAGCCGCGCTCTTATGTCGTGGGTAATGATGGGAGCCCTTAGGATCCCTGCCATGTAGGCATCCCATCTGCCATTGATTACCCCCACTTCCAATACCGTTGTTGCTCGTGCACGCACAACGAGGTAGATCTCTGGTTCTTGGACATGCTGCTCGTATGCAGCTGCGATGCGCCATATTTTACATTTACTCTTCTTAAATTTTTAGTAAAGGAGATGCTGCCATAAGGCATCATATCGCGATGCGGGTAAAGGATAACTCAAAAAGCAAATGTCCATCTGTAATCGATGGAATAGGGTCAAATAGAGAATGATTAATTACACCAAAACCAGCTCAGAGCAGCAGCCTGGTTAAATGCGTAGTCTTGTTCTAATGTCTTTTTAGATTAATTGCAGAGTAAATCGATTTTTTATCGATTTTTTAGAGCAAAAAAGGAACTTCGCATCCAGTAAAGTAAGGCGCAATTTTAGTGCAGTTTAGAGCCAGACACACAAAGTATGCACTTTAACTGCTGTGCAACAAGTAGACGTCATTTCCTTCAAAACTGATTTTAGATGCCGCTCTGCAGTCTGTATTAAAACAAATCACACACGGGCTCAGTGCTGCTGCCTGTTTATCTTCGCTACAGTACAGGTAACTTAAGTTTTACCATCAACTACTGAATCAGCGCAGCAACAACGCAGCTGCGCACCTATGCAGGCGCAGTGCGGTAGATAACCCTCCTGCAGCCCAGCCCACGCAGTAAAGTAAAGTGACCGTGCTGTCTAATAAAAGTAGGATGCAGTCTGTTTCCAGACGCCAGAGCGAAGTTATTAAAATTGCATTCTCTTACCAATATGACCTACATCGAAAGGTGGCCCACTTGAGTTTAGGTGATCTAATTAAAAAGATTTATAAATTTCACCATTTCTAAAAAGAATTTGAGAGTTACAATTCCATCTACACACTAGGTAGTAATCGTGTTAGAAAATAGATTTGATTAAAACCTCAATAAAGTAAAGCGCAATGCTCACTCTCTTATTGTTCAGTCAAGCAGGTGCAGTTGATGGTGCAGTATGATGGGCCTTGCTTTACCTGGCAGTGCAGTGCTGTCAACATATTTTATCGGTACACGCTGCATCTGGTAGCTTCCTAAACTTTATAGTTTCTAATGAGTTACAAAAGTGTAAAGATGTATAGCCGCTGCGGTGTTACTAGTAACTGAGCTATTTTTAGACTTGGCGTATTTGAAACCTTTTATAAATAGATTGCTTGAGCCGTATGCTTGGAAACAAGCACGTACGGTTGTCGCGCTGCTTCCACTCCTGGCAACTTCAATATAGCCTCTTTAGCTCCTTCTAAGGTGTCAAAGGCTGCCGAGGCCACCTCGTCATAGGCTTGCCATAGCGAGCGAAGGAAGGCGTCCAACCATGACATTTTGGTGCCAAATGCGAACAAAGGGACTGCGGGGTGATTGGTGACCGGTTAAGTCACTAATCTCGTACACGATATATATATATTGCCACCTTCTCGCATCCCTATGATCTGTCTCAGGCCGATGCTTTCTTGTCAATGTAGCATGGTTGCTTGTCGCAACAAGGCAGTGCGAACTTGCAATCACTAGGCCTGCTCCATCCCGTTGTGTACACCCTTGTAGTGTAAGGTGGCCTCTCCATATCTCGTTGATCGTCAGGGAAATCTTCCATCATTGCGGGGCGATCACCACCTGGTTTGTTGGGCCAGCGCCCTTGCCTTGTCAATATCGATCTCGACGGCGAGAGGTGTTGTGCTGAACGATGGGCCAGCGATTGTTGGTTGAGAAACGGAAGCACGAGCAGCGGCAAGGGCTTGCGCTCGTGCATTGCAATTTGGTCCTACCGCCAAGTGAACGCTTGTTCCGCGCGAAGCGCTCGTCAAGCCGAGGAGTAGTGAGGGTCTTCGGTGCTTCGATGATACCCATAGGCATGCCAGCTGCATCGCTGGTGTGCTGCTGCACATTGGGTTGCCGGTCTCGATACGTGTACAGCGGACTTGCCTCAAATGGCTCGTAACGGACTTGTGCGGGCTGGCGTGGCGCGGTCTACATGTTGTCATACAGAGTCCAGAACAGCTGCAGGGCCAACGCCAACACAACATGTGTTCTAACCACAAAGACGCGGTCTCGCATGGGAGGTGCCGTGCTGGCAAGGATTTCATCCTCTAGTTGCCGCTGGGTCCGCTCTGGCAGGGTGTGATATTTATTTAGGGGAAAACCGCGATCACTGTGTTCAGCGCGCGTGGTGCGCTTTTTTTCTCGCCGAAAATAAATGGTAGTGGGATCTGCTCCACGCATGATGGTCTCCCATACGCGCTCAGCTTGCTGACCTTGCTGAATAGGCTTAATGGCGTTGAGGGCGGGCAACGTAGCTGCGCGCGTCGCTGCAGTGGCAGCAGACTCTACGATGGCACCGGCAGTGGTTGCGATAGTGCCGATAAGTGGCGCGAGAGTGGTCTCAATGCTCGCTGACACAAGTGATCCTGTAGCTGGAGCGGGACCGGTGCGATCTACTGCTACAGAGTCGGTGACAGCAGTGGCTGACGCCATCATGCTCACCAGTGTTGGCGTCACGGTGCCCATTGACGTACCAACTCCTGGTGCAACTCGAGTAGATGCTACTGACGTTGACGGAGTCTTTGTACACGGTGTGGCTGTTGCAGCACCACTGGTGGCTTCAAAGGAGGTAGCTGCTGACGATGTTGTAGCTTCCCCTCGTGCTCAATGGGATGGTTGAACGCGTGACGGAGCGCTCGTGACACGAGCCTCGTGACTCTCGCGCGCTTTGGAGCCATCAGTGCCCATCGGGCAGAGTAGTAGGCGCGGTAGTCCTGCTCCTTGGCTTCTTTTAAGTGTGCCATACGCGCCATGAGGGCAGCAATATCGTCATCAGTTGGCGGGTTAGCTGAAGCCTTGGCGGCAACAGCAGCAGCGCGCAGACGTCCTTCCAATCCTTTACACTGGGGAGGACGATTCTTCCCCCTGTAGCCTTGCTCTTCCTTGCGAGCGTCGGCGTAGTTGTTGTTGTCGTTATGATCTCCGGTGTGGTTGCTGTTGTAGCCCTTAGAGTGGTTGCCGTTGTGGCCTCCAGTGTTGTTGATGTAGCTATTAGCAGGTTTCAACTTAGGGATCTTGAGGCAGCACACTGACTCCAAGTAACTAGTCTTGTGACAATGGTCGCAAACCAGAGTTGAGTACTCCTCGGTGCACTCTTTTGGTAGTGCCCATACCGTCCACATCGATGATACAGCAAATCAATATGAGCTGACCGTTTCCCTGTGTCGCGTGCTGGTGGAGTGTCCCGGCCACGTTCGCGGCACCCAAGTAGTTGTGCTGGCTACAGGCCGTGAGGCGCTGCGGTTGGTGTCTAGCACTGCCTTTTTACACACCAAGCGCTTGTGGATGGCTTGTGCAGTCTCGAAAACTTCCTTGAGCGTGTGGCCAAGGGGCCTGCTGTAGTTCAGGGACAGGCGCGTCGACTCGCTCAGGGTGGCATCCAACTCATTGACATACACCACTGTAGCAGCCTCATTACTGACGATGTTATTAGTGTCCTTCAACAGCCCCCTCAGTCTGGAGTACAGGCGTGGAGGGTCCTCGTTGGGCTTGCGTCGAAACCGTTTTGGCTCCTCCACTTTGCTGGTGGTCTAAGGTGGGAAGGTGCGACGAAGTGCAGCGTATATGTCCGTGAGTGGAAGGTCAGAGATGGCGGACCTGCAGTGATGGCTGGTGCGCGCAGTGCAACTGATCCGAGGGTGAAAGCACTGCCTCCCCGCACGAGAGCCAGATGTTGCCAGAGGTAGAGGCGTGCCCACCTCAACGGCTGCAGCTCGTTGTTCTTCAAAGATAGCAGCAGAACGGTTCAAGATCCGAGCCCATCGTACGACCGTCTTAGTCTCAATCTTTGCAGGGGTCAGGTTGACGATCACCAACTTATGCTCCTCCTCCTCTGCCCTCTTTATGGCTGCAGCTATGGACAAGCCGGTGACTGCAGCTGGAGTGGCAGGAGCGATGGCTGCTGTGACGCAGATGCTATGGTGCTGTCGAGCTCGCCATAGCCATCAACTCGATGTCAGCAACAAATTTTTAGACATCGTGTGCATCATGGTCCAGATATTGAGCAGCAATGTGGAAAGAAATCTCACCTGATCAGTCTTTGTTCTTCAGAGCTTGCTATCGCATCTTGGGGCTGACTAAGATTTGATGATGAATTTGTCCAGCGAGGTGGTGCCAGCATGTCCGGAAAAGCGCAGGGATGTGGTTGAGCTGCAAGGCTCCATCTCATGATTGTCGCTGTTGGATAGTCGATAGTGGGGAAGCTTGATGGCGAGGAGTAAACCGGAATGGAGTGAAGCCGGTTACAGAACGCGAGCCTCTGCTGCTGCGATCGCTGCTCCCGTTGCTGGTTAGCTCGTCGGTGAGGTTGGAGGTTGGGCTCCAGCTGTCCAGGTCACCCTCGTCTATTGGAAAGAACGGGGTGGTCCTGCTCATACAGCTAGTCCACTGGTGAAAGTGTATGCATGGTAGAGTGTTTGTGCTCTACCGTTTATCTTAATGCTGCTACCACTCACCACACTAGTGCTTGTGTGCGTACTATGTGATGATAGTCATAACGAATGCACAGAGATATATCCCTAGATACAGACTGCACTATCTGATGCAGAATGCGACGCATTCATCTGAGCAAAGAGGGTGACATTTTGAGTAAACAAGCCACTACGATAAGTAGTGCTGTATACACAGTTCTTTGCATGAGTGGATGATGTATTACACTATTAAGTGAGGTGAATGAACAAGCAACTCAGGGATGCTATGTCTTAACTGATGCAGCAAACACACCACTGCCAAGCTCATAGCAATAACAAGCACAGCGCACAAGAGCATACACTGTGTCTCACGCAGCAAGGCAGTTATAAGCAACCGGGACGGTGTGCTTCTGGTTCAAGTCGCTTCACAAGCTCTTAAAGTCAAATTTTTTTCTTTTCTTACTCACTCAAAGTGTCACCAGCGAGTCTAGTGACATGACCTCCTACTTATGCATGTCAGATCATGACCGTGCAGTGCCACGCTGGCACTAGGCCAATGGTCACATCGAGGCCGTATGATACTACAGAGATCCCCTAAGACTCGATATAGCACATGAGCTGATAAAAGATTCCTAACTGATCAGCTACGCGCGGTTCCTACAGAGAGGTCTATAGAGCAGCCCTAGCTACATGCTACATAAAGTACGAAGTAGCAGTAGGCTGGGGCGCGCGCGGTCTTCATGCTGGTAGCCCGGGCTTGGGGCTGGATGCAGGCATGCTCGAGGAGGACTGGCATGCGAGGGCATCTGCCATGACAGATGCAAGCCATTGGTTAACGCGAGCCTATCAAGCAATGCTGCCGGTATGGCACGCATGGTGGGCGGAGATAGTGGGATTGGCAGCGGTGCACTGCAACTGAACTATGACAGATATGATGGCGTTTGCGAGACTCTAAAGCTTCAAGAACACCACACGCATGGCGGCACAAAAGCGGCAGCATCTGCTATTGCAAACTTTTGACTTTACATCACTATACACGGCCATCAATCATTACAACTTGCTGCAGCGTTTTCACTGGCTGGTGAATGCCACTCTCGATGTGCAATGGCATCAACACCGAGCCACACAGCGACATCTGTGTGATGCATCAGTACTGCAGATGGACGGCCGCAAGCACTTACAGAACAAACGACGCGGGCGTATGGCGTGTTAAAGATATTCCTACATCCAGGCGGACGGTCAGCTTGCCCTCTGAATAGGAATGGCCGCGAGAAGGCTCTAGGCGAGGACTCAAGTCAAAGGTTCCAGGCGCGGGCTCGAGTCCGGAGTCTGGCAACTTCCAGGCCTGCACGAGAATCGTTACATAACTCGGTGGGTACTGCACCGATTTGGGCGTTTCAGAGCTCAGTAGATAGCCCTTGGAAGTAGCTACATGATGCTTTTTGAACGCAGCAATCAAATAAGTGTAGCAAACGTGGTGGCTTTTTGAGTAGTCAGGTGTATTCCTGGCGGGTATAAAACCCGCGGACATGATGGCAATAGATGGTCTTAGTCTTGCTGTTGCAGCCTCTTGGCGTTGGTGTTGGGTGGCGTGCACACATGTGCATATGTAGTTTTGTCAACACATCTCAATATGGCGAACCTTCACACAGCAGGAGCTGCACGGCATGTTGGAGTTCTTGTTGCGCAATCTATGCATACGTACTGCTGCAGACGAAGTGTACCGGCAGCGCATCGGTGCACCAATGGGAAACAACGCCGGAGCCCACTTGGCCCACTTGGAATGGATACCAGTTGCGCCAACAAGGAGAGACGCAGCTGCTGCAACAGTACGCGCAAGGGGTGCTGCGATATATTGATGATTTGTGCGTGGTGGGAATGCCACGGATTCAAGGACTGCAGTACAAAGCGCCTGGAGTGCTAGGGGGCGGACTGTACCCGCAGCATATCCTCACAATCACGCGAACAGCAGCGGCAACCACACTGCCATTCCTCGACATGGCCATCTTTCAAACTGCAGACGGCCTGTGTACGAAGCTGTACTCCAAAAGGGATTTGCTAATGTACGCGGACATCCCTCGGCATCGTGCACCCCTACCCGCTTCAAACGTGTCCAGTAGCATCAAACTAGGCGTCATACAATCACAATACGTGCGCTTCACGAAGCTGTGCACGTACAGGTCGCACTTCATATACGCCATGGTGGAGCTGTTGGTGGCGATGTGGACAGATGGTCACCCCTTGAGACGCCTACTAGCGACACTGAGATAAAGAATGATGCGTGCGCAAGCGTATGTGTACTGCACACCGCCCGCTCTCCTCTACAAGCTAGTGTATGCAGCGCTGAAGCGTCACCCCAGAGCGCGACAACAAGAGCACGGGGAGCAGGCTGATTGGTGAACACAGCTTGCCAGTGCGAAGGACCCAGCCCCACCAGCCCCACCACCCAACCCAACCCGACCCTAACCAGAACATGCACTGCACAAGAGCACATGAGCGGTACAAGCCAAGTGCCAGCAGCACTGCGCGCACAGCACTGCAGACGTGGACTGCAAGGGTGCATGCAGCATCGCACTGCAATCAGTGACGCAGCAAGCAACAGAAGCGCAGGGAGGCGAAGGGGGAGGAGAGGGCGAGGGAGTCGTCATCGCTGCTGCTCATGTGCATGTTGTTAACACTTACAACGATCAACCAAGCCCGTGTGGCCAGGTACTACATGCATATGGTATAGCAGTCGGATGCATGTACTGCTATGGCTAACGGGGCGTTGGCAGAGTAGGTAGTGAAGTTAGCTAGTGACAGTAGCCCGGTGGTTTACATGAACGGTGTTGGAGGATGCGGACATGATGCTGGGTCCATTGCATGTGTCGCGCATGTGCATACGTGTTGCGCATTTTCTGTACACAGTCAATATACGTGCATCACACCATGCCAGTATGAACAGCAAGTAAGGTGTATCGCTCTGCAAGTGCCTGAAGCTACTGTACTTGCATATGCACAGTCTTGCCTATGCATGTAAGTCACTTACATCTTGCCACGACTTTGCCTACGAATGTATGATTAAGTGAGTGGGCACTAGTGGTGGCGGTACGTATGGTAAACAGACATGCGTGCATGCAGGTTGTTGTCCGTTTGGTTTGCCACTGCTCCTACTTCACCAACTTTGACCGCACACATTGCACGCGCGCATGCACATAGCTAGGTGAGGGTAGAGAGTAGGCTAAGCTGCGGCTATATGCCCTAGTGTAATAAGTCTTCCTGTGTGTACAACAATCTCTAGTCTACTATGTGTGTGTTTTGCTTGCCGCTAGGTGGATTGGGAGCATTGATTACTGCACCTCATATGTAATCTGGCCCAATGGTCGTGCATTGGCATAAGGTGCGTATTCGCATTGTAGTGGAATAGGTGGCATGGAAAGCATGATAACCATGTGCAAAGCACCTTGCACGCACCATCCTCGCATGACATAACCTGTAAACTGGCTTGACAATGGAGGCTTCATCATGGCATGCAAACAGCACACTCACTTCGCACAAGCAACCTCAAGCAAACTTGTTCCTGCACAACTGGCTCCATCACAGCCAAGGAAGCTCCAGCCTCCAAGTTATTTTGATATCTGCCATTATTTTGCACTGCAGCTCAGCCGACCAGCAACAGTCTTGATTGAAGGAATGAAACCTGCATTCTGGCATGGCAAACGAATGGTGGCTGCTGCGCAACCATGCATCAGCTCTCACAAATTGTGCAGGCAGCTGTATGGCAATCCACCTGCCTACTTCTTGGACTTTGCATGCTGTCGCCGGGCCTTGCCCGGCCTCGGCTTCGGCGGTCGTGCGGATTTCTGGCCTTTGGGACCACCAGCAAACTTGAGTTTGCTGGCCCTGTTGGGTCCCTTGAAGCCGCTCATGTCAGCAGCCGAATCTGCATCATTCTGCTTTCGCAACCTCGTGGGCCCACCGAAACCGTACTTCGTGTTCTTTTTCTTTGCCTTCTTTGATGGACCCTTCCCGTCTTTCATACGCTCACCAAGTGCGGGTGATGAAGACTGCAATGCATATTCTTCAATCCATCAAGCAATACTAAACGAGCAAAACGAAACTGCATGCTCAAGCACGTAAGCAGGTGACTACCTGTTTTCGTTTCTGTCCGCGTCCGGCTTCATTGGCCTCGAGGCCCACCGGAAACGCGCCGTCATCCGCATAACCTGAGTTCTCCCTCTGCTTGCGCCATTGTTTGATGGATTGAATGTCTTGCTTCTTTGCCTGCGCCCGCTCTTTGGTCTTCTCAACCTGCACCTCCTTTGCATACCGCTTCAACTCCCTTTGCCTTCGCCTTTCTTCAGCCCCCTCCACCTGCGCAGTTGAAGAGGCAACATTAGTAACAACTTAAACCAGCTTCAATGCTGTGACTTTGCCCATCCAACGTGCAATTTGAACAGCAACATGTATGCCTATGACATGTATCTTCCAATGCTGTAACAACTAAAGTCGGCTTATAGTGACAACAACAAAGGATGAAGCTCGGGTAAAGCTGAAGCTATACACCAATAGTACTGACCTGACGTTGCTCATATAACAACTTGTCCTTCACACGCTGCATGTGATCATCCGTCTTGACCATCTCAGCATAATAGTCGTCCGGCCGCTGCCAAGGCATGCCCGCCTTCACAAGGTTCACCACTGCCATTTTCGCGCTATCCAAAGCCTGATAGACAGAACGGCAAACCACAAAGTGATTTGGGTATCAAATATACGAAGTAACAACACAGCTGCGCAACAAAATGCAACTCAACCAATGTGTCTGTGACTAATACCTGAGTGTAGAACGCTAGCTCGCGTGCTTGGTCGTCGTTAACGTCCACTTTTGCGTCGGATGGCGGCGATACAACCGTGAGGGTATCCAGCCATGAGGTTGCGTTCTGCGTCCACTGAAAGTCATCCAGCTTCTGCAGAAGACCCTCTTTGTTGTAGATAGGCGGCCTTCTTACTGCGCCTTGGGTGTTGCCGGGCAAAATGCCGGCCGCCTCAAGCTCACTGTCATAACCGCTGTCGTCCGACTCGTCGCCCTCGGACGATCCGTATGGGTCAAGCTCTGCCATGCCGTCTGGAAAGCAGCAGTGTAATGTAACACCAATCTGCTTATCTGACTTCGCAACACGACTATGCAACACAAGCCAAACGAGCCCAAGTTGGGCTGGGCCCAACACAGCCAATGCTGCAGTTTCTGCGCAAAAGCTAGGGTTAAGGCGGTTGCATGCGGAGCGCTATGTCTAGCACAGTCGGTGCTCAGCAGAGCTGAAAGGCAGAGCTGGAGTCAAGTCCTTGTTCGTCTTCTGCTTCGACTACACCTGCTCCTCCTCGTTCGACCTCTAGCTCTCTTGCTTCAAGCTCTCCGTCGCCTTCTTGATCTGAGCTACTGCTGCAATCAGCAGATTCCCCAGCCAGCAAGTCGTCCCAGCTCCACTCAAAATCCTCCTCGTGGCCCCAGGCGCTCCGCAGCAGCTGAACGTACAGGATGAGAACCAAGACCTCTCCTTCAGAGGGCTGATAATTGGACATCCCCCATGCGCGTGACACACATACCGCCGCCGCCGCCACCGCCGCCGCTACGGTGAAGCAATTAGCCCTAATCTTCGTGCCTGGTACCTTTGGTATTGGCATAATATGCCAATACCAAAGGTACCCCCTACATGAATACAAGGTGACCAGATTTTGGACTCCAAATTGCCACGCAACCTGTTATCTTGCACTCACATGAACGCAACTGGATGCTTAAGGTTTATGCTGGTAGGAAGTGTAAGGATAATGCTTGTAAGAAGGATGCAGTCGGTGCTTAGGTTTTCAGGGTAACCCGAAGCAAACCGCAGTGGCGGGAAGTGGTGTTGGTGGCGGCGGTGAAGGAGGCGGCGGCGGTGGGGGAGATGGCTGCCGTTGACGCTGTTGAGTCAGGAGGTTGCCAAGCAGTGTACTTCGGGCGGTAGAACAGGCTTTGGCCGCATTGTCAGTTGACGGAGAGCTCTGCGGCATCCCGCCCTACCGCAGCTATGAAGCCTTTTGGGGGTTTTGGGCAGACAACCCCAGCTTTTGGCCAAAGCAGCAGTCGTAAGCACATCAATGCAATCGTTCTTGCATTTGTCTTTGCACTCGCTGCGATGGTGTTAAGGCATGAAAAGCTTGTTATTGGTCTCAAATAGTTCGTCAGCTTGAGCGGCGTTGCGATCTCCGACCCAGGGTGTTGGTTGCAATGTCGCTGGTATTCTGGCAGGTGCATACACAGCTTACTATCCACACCGTTGCTTCCCCTGCGTTGTTTTGTATACCATTCTATACTCTTCTGCAACTTTCAAGCAGGCATGTTGTCGTGTGGATGCCGTAAGTGTTGTTAGACTCTCTATTCCTGCAGATCTCCTGTGCATGCACTTAATAAGCGCAAGAACTTTCCACTTGCGCTTGGCATGCGGCTCGTTCTCCTGAGCTCAATTCCAACTGTTCTTGGCATTGCAATCGTCTCTGGTTGGACTGTGCACGTATCTGGCTGAAGCTTGGGGTAGTCACTTATTGCGCACTATTACAACACCTTGCACCTGCCGTAAATCTGTTCTTGCAGTCAACGCGTTGCTCGTATCAAATTTGACGGGTGCAACTTGGACAGCGTGACACCGCTGGTTTCCCACATTCCCACAAGCCAGTGCGTCTTCTGCTTGACACATGCAGAGTGTTCATATTAGCTAAAATGCCAACATGTGGCCGGATCAGTGTGGGTAAGTGTTGCGGACATATAGCAATCCTCTAAACTGTGGCTGTGGACAGCGTTTGGGGCAGCTGCAAGCGCGCCAGCTTTTGGAGCAAAGCCAGCTTTTGGTGCGACTCCTTTCGGTGCACAGAGTTCACCATTCGGGGCGAGCACGCCATCTCCATGGGGTGCCCAGACAACACCTGCTTTTGGAGCAACTGCAACTCCATCGTTTGGCATGAGCACACCAGCCTTTGGTGCGGCTAGCACACCAGCCTTTGGTGCTCAGCCTTTTGGCCAATCCGGTGAGCACATCAACAGGACATTACTTATGATTGTGACTACTCTGATGCTGTTGTGTCCAGCACGTTTACAGAAGTGCGGCTTGTTTGATGCATGATCTCTGCCGGCTGCATAGCTTCAGCTTATAGGATGGTGTGGACTGACTGTTTGCTTAACTCGTCGTGCGTGCAGCACCCACGCTCAGCTTTGGCCAGAGTGCTCCTGCCTTTGGAGCTGCGCCAGCTTTTGGAGCCACACCTGCCTTTGGTGCCACCACACCAGCCTTTGGGGCGTCAGCACCTGCCTTTGGTGCTTCAGCACCCGCTTTCGGGGCATCTACACCTGCTTTTGGCAACAGCACACTCTTTGGGGCGCAGTCATCTCCTAGTTTTGGTGAGTTTCAGCCATGCACGACATGGAAGACTGACTAGGACCGCCATTCCCAGGTAGGATAGTTGGCAACTTGCAGGCCCTAACTCCCGTGTCTATGTTAACAGGCGCGGCCACAACGCCAGCTTTTGGCACCACTGGCTTTGGTGCAATGGGCATGGGGCAGCAGCAGACTGGCACTCGGATTGCTCCTTACCAGCCAACGCAGGTGATCTGCTGATACTGTTGTATATACAATATTTGGGTAGTGCCAGGTTATGCAGGGTGATTTGTTTGCGTCACAGCCATAATCTTGACCACTTTGTGTGCAGGAGCAAGACAGCTCAGGCGGAGTTGCTGGGCAAATGAGCAAGTACATGTCAATGTCAGCTATGCCCCAGTACCGCAATAAATCCGTTGAAGAGCTCCGTTGGGAGGATTACCAAGCTGGCAACAAAGGCGGTAGGAATCAGTTTATCTGCATGCAAGCTTCGCTTCTAATGTTGCATGTGTCTGGTTGTCAGTAGTGGAAACAGAGCATGTTTGTGGTCACTGTTGGCAGTCAACTGGCGTCTTGTCCTTCAAGCATTGTAACTTGCTTGCTAACAAGTTGTCTCATGTGGCAGGACCTGCTTCTGCTCCAACACCTGCTCCTACCAGCGGCATGTTTGGGCAGGCACCTGCGGCGTCAGCGCCTTTCGGGGCGCCGGCAGCAGCACCGGCATTTGGTGCCAATTCAGCACCGGCTTTTGGCTTCGGTGCTGCCGCAGCTACATCTAGTCCATTCGGGCAAACCAGCACTCCTTTTGGAAGCACAACCCCAGCTTTTGGCACACCGGCCTCCACACCAGCATTTGGCTTTGGTGCGGCATCGACGCCAGCTTTTGGGAGCGCTTCATTTGCGCCACAAAGCACTCCAGCCTTTGGAGCAGCAACAACTACTCCAAGCTTTGGTTTTGGCGCCACAAGCACACCTGCATTTGGACAGGCCTCAACACCGTCGCTGTTCAGCACACCCGCATCCACACCTGCATTTGGCGGGAGTCCATTTCAGACACCGCAAACGACACCGTCTCTCTTTGGACAAGCGAGCGCACCAGCTTTTGGAGCACCGAGTACCCCAGCATTTGGAGCAAGCACAGGCTTTGGTGGCTTTGGGACTGCTGCGTCAACACCCAGCTTTGGCAGCCTGTTTTCAAGCTCAGCAGCAGCTACAACCGCAGGGTTTGGAAGCGCGTTCGGTGGCTTTCCCAAACCAGCTCAATCTGCAGCCAGCCCCTTTAGCTTTGGCATGACATCTGCGGCTGCACCTAGCACATTCAGCTTCCCATCCATGTCAACTGTGTCATTCCCATCTTCCACGTTGGCGGGTGGGGTGTTCGGAGCCCAACCCAGCGGCTTTTCTGGATTTGGGTCGCTGCAGCTACAGCAACCACAGCCGCAGCAGCTTCCGGCGCAGCAGCTGCCTATGGCCCAGAGCAATCCCTTTGGCACCATGCCACCCATGCCACTGCTGGGGCCCGCTGTTGTTAGTGGCATTGCACAGGCAACACCCGGACGGCAAGCGGCCCCTGTTGCACACATAGCACCTCGCACAATTACGCCCAGGTCTTCCGCGAGGGTACGCCCAAGACGAGCAACAACTGCATTAAACACCAGCAAGGTATGAAGTTTCGCTGTTGCAGAGGTGCATATTCAGTGTGATAAATTGCTGACGTGTGCCTGCAGTTTCCTCTCTTTGAAAGCGGCCCTGAAACACCTGCTGCAAAGCTGGATACCTTCACACCCCGTGAAAATCCACGGCGGCTTTTCATTCGCGACACGCCGCCCAGGGGCGACAACCTGCCAACACCTGCAAGAGGAGGTCGTATAGACGAGTCTCCATCCAACGGCCTGCAACATAGTAATAACGGCACACCACAACAGGCTGGAGAAACCACCCCTGCAGAAGGTGACACACACATAACAGATGGTGTAATTGGTTGTCAGTATACGCATGTTGGCGTGATGTCATCTGGTCCGTCATTAATGAACTTGTCCCTTATTCAAGTTGAAGCTACTTTCATTTGCTCCGCAGCAAATGGCGAGGCTACCCCTGGTCCCTCACAGAGGACTCCAACACTAACAGGACGATTGACACCAGAGCAAAAACGGCTGGTAGAGAGAGATTTTTCCATTGCTTCACCGCAGCCAACTTTGGGGAAGATAACTGTAGAGGACTCGCGTGTCGTGGGCCGCGCTCCATCGCAGCATGCAGAAAATGGCAATGGGGCGCCTGCCAGTTTGCCAACACTTCCTGATGATTCCTCATACTACATGGAGCCCAGCATAGAAGACCTGGCTGAAGCAGCTCGCACAGACCCCAGCGCGCTGAGGAGAGTGCACAACTTTACAGTTGGACGTCGTGAATATGGTGCCGTGACATTCCTTGGCGTGACCGACGTGCGTAATCTGGATCTGCGCAGGCTGATTCAGTTTGGACAGAATGAGGTTCATGTCTATCTTGATCAGGACGAAAAGCCTGCTGTTGGTCAAGGTCTCAACAAACCTGCGGAGGTGACATTATTGCATATCTACAAGCTGGATAAAAAAACGCGAAGGCCTGTCTCTGACCAGGCACAGATAGAAAAGTTCCAGAGGAAGTTGGAAAAATGCACTATTGAGCAGACCGGTGGTGAAGGTGAATTTTTAGAGTACAATCCTCAAGGCGGTGTATGGCGTTTCAAGGTTCCGCATTTCAGCCGCTACGGTTTGGATGTTTCAGACGACTCGGATGAATCTGATGCGGAGACATCAAGCAGCCAAAGCGAGGAGCAGGCATCAGACATGACCGATACCCCTGCGCCAGCTGTTGCTGCCAGAACTGGTGCCCGTTTAGAAAGCCGAGCGACGAGTGCCATGACAGACATGGACTCGGAGGACTTGCAAGCTGACTCCTATCAGAGTAACAGTTCAAGTGACTCCGAAGCACCTGCAGGTGCTCCAGCGCAAGATCTCACTCACTCACTGCCCATGCAGCTTGGCGTTGACGCAGTTAGCATGCAGCGGATGCGGGAGTCGCTGTTTGCATTGGATGATGACGATACGCCAGTACCTCCAATACCATATGTTGCGCCTGTTCGACCGCTTTCTGCCAGCACTCCTGGTCGCATTGCAACCAAAGCCGCAGCAGCCAGGTAGCTTGGTGTTGTATGAATATCAGACGCAGGGTAGTCATCAGGCAAGTTGCAGAATTATCAGACATGGACACCATATTGCAAAGTGTGGGGGAGGAGCTGCTGGTGTCACTGGTAGCGCTGTGTGTGCGGCAGGTGGTAGGTGTGTAGCTGTTGGGCTTATCAAACACGGATAGCTTGTGTCAGTAGTTCGTTGGTCGGTTTGCAGCAGTTGGCAGTTTTTGTGTCAGAAGGATGCGCTCAAGTAGTCAACCAGTAGTAGTTGAGAGCGCGTGGCATGTTGCAGCTGCACCTCACTGTATGCCTTGTTGCAGAACGCCTGGACGTAGACAGGCTGTCTCAAAGCAGTTTAAAATCCAGCAGCGGCAACAAGCAACACCACTGCATCCTTTGCCAGTCCAGATCTACAAGAAGCCTCGCCAGCCAAGCCCCGGATTTTGCATGCACTATTCCAGACCTGCTGTCCCAGATGGCCCTGAAGGCATTGTTGTAGATGCTGCTTTGTTCATGGGTCAGTCATATCGTGTCGGCTGGGCTGCAAATGGCTCGTACGCTTTTGCTGGCGATGGATTGCTAGGCTCCTCCCGAGTAACCATCAGCAAGCTTGAGACTGATCCTGAAGCACGCGGCATAGACACTATGGAAGTCTCCTCTCAAGCACCTGGTCAGATGCAACAGCGCTGCACGAAAGCATTGGAGATTGCTTTGAGGCACAGTCAATGCACATTTGTTCAAGATGGCGCACCAGAGTGGGCGCTTCAATGCGATCGTCAGCAACTGCAGTTGCTGTGTGAAGAGTACCAGCAAGCCTTACATGAAGAAGGTAAAAGTGTCGCTGCTGTTTTGTGTTGCTTGCTCGATGCGAATCGGTTAACCAACTTTCTATGCTCAGTCCCCAGTCAAGACGCTCAGAGTACCGTAATGCGGCAAGAAGAGCTGTCATGGCATCTTGTAAAGGTGCTCTATGCGAATTTACAGGGTGAGGGCCTCGGCATGAATATTGAGGAGGGCAGGGAGAGCCAAGTGGCAGTCAGCGATAAGCAAGTGGTTGTGTCTGCCATGAAGCGCAGAGCGGAACTCAGTCATTGGCTGCAGGTATCCAAAGTCAATCGTACTAAGCGTGTCTGCATACGTGGCATCACAGCCGTTTCATACCGCCTGACAACCAGGCCAACAGCAACATTGCTGTTTGTGCAGCTTGCAGTGCAAAGCACAGTTGAAGAGGAAGCAACAGCACCCGAACTGAATCCTATGCAGCAAATCTTCAGTCTTCTGACCGGACGCCAGGTACATCCTCATCTCACACCGTACAGTAACTAGAACTTGGCATGGTCCTCTGATTGACACCTTATTGCTGATCACTCTATCTGACACAACCTCCCGCTGATCTCAGCTTTACAAAGCAGTTGCTCTGGCATGCGACAGTGGAGACCCCAGGCTGGCAACTCTGCTGGCCCAAGGTGGATGCGCGTCTCAACATCGCCAGGATTTGTCGAATCAGCTGCAAATCTGGGAGCTGGAGCGGCTCAGTGAAGGTCACATAAGCCATGATCGACTTGATGTGTACCGCTTGTTAGCGGGCGACATCACTGGCGTGGATATGTCTAGGTTGGACTGGAGGCGGTCTTTTGGCCTCCAGCTGTGGTACGGTTGCCACCCAGTGACACCCGTCCCAAGTGTGGTGCAGCAGTTTTCACAAACTGTCCAGAGTGGGCGTGTTGCGCCACCTCTTCCCCTGTATCTGGAAGGCGGCTCAGTTGCAGCAAGGCAGCCCTCAAGGCACTTGGACGTCTGCTACCTCCTTATGCAGCTGCATGCTGGTTTGCCGGTGGAGTCGAGTGAACTTCTTCATCCTGCTGCATACACTGCAAACGTCCTGGACCACCATCTGGCCTGGCATCTGCACGCAGGTATGCCTTGTGGCTGTTGCAAACGTCTCCACTCACCTCTCATTGCTAAGTATAGTATCTGCTAGTGATAAAAATACAATGTGTGTTTGCAGTGCTACGAGCAATTGAGGCCATACAAGGGGAGGACGACATGTTTCAGTTGCACATGAACTACGCTGCACAGCTTGCTGGGTTGGGACTTCCTCAGTGGGCGCTCTTCGTGGCACTGCATTTGCCCAGCACTCCTGAGTATGCGAGCGTGCGAACTTCAGCAATTAAGGAGCTTCTTCAATTGCATTGCCTGCAGTGGAGTACAGGTGCGGATGACGATGCGCAGAACAACCAGCCAACACA
Organism: Chlorokybus atmophyticus; assembly: GCA_009103225.1. Classification (NCBI taxonomy): domain Eukaryota; kingdom Viridiplantae; phylum Streptophyta; class Chlorokybophyceae; order Chlorokybales; family Chlorokybaceae; genus Chlorokybus; species Chlorokybus atmophyticus. Next base: position 97,129 of record RHPI01003169.1, read on the forward strand.
ACGAGAGTGGGAAAGCTTCCTCACTGACACGCTGAACATACCGCTGCCCTGGTTGGAGGAAGCCAAGGCGCTGGTGGCGCAGTACTTTAGGCAGTCGGAGCAGCAGTTGAACCACCTGCTGGGAGGGCAACAGTGGTCGCAGGCGCATCAAGTGTTGATGGCGGGCGTGGCGTACAAGCTGTTCTTGAGGCAGAGACCTGACCAGCTTTGCACATATGCGCAAAAGCTGGCGGATCACAGCGCGGTTATTGCTAACTGGAGTGTTGGTGGTGGCCTGGTGCTGGACTACTTCACAGTCACTGAGCAACAAGGGAGCGACAGTGTGCCAGACACTGCCTCTGTGCTTTCACGTTTGCGTCAGGCTGTCGTCACATGGTCTGCTGGCGGCGTGTATGCTCGCGCCGTTTTTGCGCAGATGACAGACGCAGTACAACAGTTGCACGCACAACGTGCACCCAACGATTATTCCTCACTCGCAACAGCAGAGCTTGTTGAGGATGATCGCGCATGTCGTGTCCAGGACGCTGCCTCGCGCTTCATGCAGTGTCTACCAGCTGCGATGGTGTGAGTCTCCACTTCTGCCCAATGCTTCTCCTTCCAAGTGGAGGATGACGCATTGAAGTGGACGCTGGTGTAACTGACCATGAAAGCGCGGAGAGAGTGGTTGGGTGCAGAAGGTTTAGGTATTGTGCAGTGGTCTAAGAATTCATAAGCAGTTATGATTACGATATATCTGGCAGCTGCTGTTCGGGTAGAACTTGCGCCTGGCCTGTTCATATTGGTGACAATTACATCTTTGTTGAGATCTGCAAAGTAATTTTGCTTGTGAAGTGCGTGCAATATGTTGCTTTCAGTGCACACAAGAAATGAGCCATCTCAACCAACACGGTCATGACATTCTCTAACGATCATTGGGTGTTATGTATATGGTATAGCAATGGGGCCATTAGAATAATGCAACACACAGCCAGTTAGCCTTTGGCTTCTTGGTGGCAGCAAGCAGCACGAGCAGCAGACGGACTCCCACTTCCACTCTCCCGTTCTCTTCACCCACACCCTCACTCCCGCCGTCCCCCTGCAGTCCCGCATCCTGTAATCCTCGTTGAGGGCCCCTCTGCCCCGCCCCTCTGCCCTGCCCGTCTGCTCCACGTCTCCGCCTCACGTCACCCTCGCTGTGCAGTGCGATTGTCAGCACTGCAGCGTGTTCTGCCGCTGTGTCGTTGCTGGCAGTTAGGTGCTGCCGGTGGGGTTGGGTGGTGGGTTTGTGCGTGCCATGGCAACCGAGGATGGCAAGGAGTTGTAACAACAGCGGCGCAGCTACCTGCACAACGAGAGAGGCGCAGAGGGAGAAGGAGACAGGTTAGGCCTTGACCCGGACTACGAGACCAAAGTGCTCAACCAGCCCCCAACCGCCAGTGCGCTGCCACGACCTTATACTCTCTCACACCTGCTTAGATCAGTAATACGGCTGCAGGCATTCCATGCCACATAGCCGTTAGGCACATCAGTCCGTTACGTATAGGTAGCGCAACCCATGATCGTTTTGGCAGCATTGTTTTATCTCATAAAGCATGCATGCATGCATGCGCGCGCGCGCGAGAGAGAGAGAGAGAGAGAGAGAGAGAGAGAGAGAGAGAGAGAGAGAGAGAGAGAGAGAGAGAGANAGAGAGAGAGAGAGAGAGAGAGAGAGAGAGAGAGAGAGAGAGAGAGAGAGAGAGAGAGAGAGAGAGAGAGAGAGAGAGAGAGAGAGAGAGAGAGAGAGAGAGAGAGAGAGAGAGAGAGAGAGAGAGAGAGAGAGAGAGAGAGAGAGAGAGAGAGAGAGAAGCTTTATACTAGCCGCCCAGTTTGTGTTCTAAAACATTCCTGCAAGTGGTTTGCTGGCATACTATTTCGCACTCAATTGCTTTACAGGTATGTGTTGACATGTATGATACACCAAGGGCACGTTTATCGATATTTTATGTTAGTTGTTGCGCGGTTACTGACTGAAAGCATGACTTTATGTGAGACAGCGGCTTTGTCTTTGTTACAATTGAATACCTCAAGGTTTTCAACGGTACATATGATATCTTTTATTAATCTAATATCAATATGTTACATAATGTACCATATATGGTACATACATTATAAAAATTATCATAGACTTAATAACCCAATGGCGATGATGATTGCTGATGTGCTGCATGTTTAGTTGATGTCATGACTTTCACCGCTATATTCTTTGTTCATTTGGCATTGATACCCCATGTTGTGAATCAAGGATTGGGGCCGGACCTAGGTTTGGGCATGATTGAACGAACAAAGAACAAGAATCTGGACAACATGTTTACTTCGAGGTTCATACAACCTCATTTTATTCTTGCCGATCAAAACAAGCGACATTTATCAATGACTGCAAACGAACCATATGAAAAGAACAACTTGTACACTATATGGTTTTAAATATAAGTCTTACAAACCCATGTTTAAGTATCAAAGTTGCATACACAAACTGATATACACTTTTTAGCACAATTACATGTATCAACCAACACGACAAGTTGCATCATTAATGGCATATATTGTGCCGAACAACATGTAGACTTAGCTATAGCTTAGTTAGGCCCCCGCCCCGTAGCTTTTGGCTTGTTTTTGCCGTATTATTAAGCTTTATTAGTGCTTGCTTGCTTGGCTGATTGACCCCAATCCATCTCTTGTGTACTATATATATGAAGCGTGAATTGCACAATACTGTGACGTCAAGTCACACCGCGTCATGTGTCATGTGGAGCCGCACTGCATTGCAGCGTGACCATGCATGATACTGCGTGACTGCGAAAGGTTTGTTCCCTATATGCGCCATGTATGCAGAACGAACAAATAACGATCTATTCACAACCATATTCACAACCCTTATTTCGTGCTGTTGTGACCATCGACGTAAAACGATCAAAGATGGTTCAATATCTCAGAAGATGATTGTTATGTCCCAGCCCTATTTGTGAATGATACCTCACACATTTACCATAAAACTGAGTGGATTGTATATCCCATACAACCCTGGAATCCTATACTCCAAACCTTTGTGGCTACCATAAGCCATGGACTTGGATTGGACCAGATGGATTCAAGTTCAAAATCCTTGCTCCTTGTACCTTGCACTCTTGGCAGTCCGACAGCCCTCCACTGCCACCAACGGCAGGGGCAGTTGTGCTGGAGCTGCAATGCAGCAGGCGGCGGCGAGAGAGGGGCTTGCGGCGGAGGCGGTGGACGCGGGCAACGGCAACGCTAAGGGCAGCGGCGAGGAGCAGGCGGCGTTCCCGGCGAGCATAGGCGAGTCGGAGGCGGCGGCGGCGGCGGAGCGCAGGGCGGAGCTGGCCGCCCGCGTGGCAGACCTTAAACGGGACCTTGCTGATTGGCGAACCAGACTTGACTCTCAGGTGCAACATCAAAACGACAATTGCAATGACAGCTTTACGAGTTTGCCTGCTTCACGTTGCTTTACTGGAGTCCCTTTATTCTTATTATTCTGCCAGCAATTCCTGACGGTTATGTTTACGTGGAACTTGTTCACAATTGCTATTGGTCACTAATGAATGCCTCTTATCATAAGAGTCTTATGCGAGGCTGTGACATACAATGACGAGCAGCATTTCTCACCACGACCGAGTACTGCAATTTGCACAAGACAACATCGCCTCTATGCGACATATTCGCAGTGGAATGCTCTGCAACGCATCATTTGCATGCACATTATGCGTTAGTACTCTGTCGGACTGCAGCATGAGGCTGTCACACATTCCGTAGCAGCATCACCAGCAGCAGCAGCGACAACAGCAACAACAACAAATTGAGCCCTATTCCTGATGTGAATCTGTGGTGCGAAGGTGACGGGGTACAGGTCGGAGCTGTCGACGCTAAGGGAGTCGCTGGGCGGGGAGGTGAACGCGCTCAAGGCGGAGTTTGCAGAGTTGCGGTCCACCCTCACCGCCCAGCTCGAGCTCTCCACCCAACTCGCCGCCACGGTAAAACGGCACACTGCTACTACCAAAATGAGAACAATTCCCACTGAACTGCTGTGAACTTTAAGCATGCATGTACGCATGCATATGCGCACACACCGGCATGCAGACACACAGCCGCGCACGCACACACAAACAGTGCCCATGAGCTTTTGTCTTGCCTTGCCCGTTGATTGGTTTTGTTTCTGGGTGCGTGCCATTGCTTTGGCTTTGGACACTGTGTTGTGGTTCCTGTGTTCCTGTTCTCCCCTAGTGGTCCAGCATCTCTCGCAGATTGTTGTCATCGACATTGACCTTGTTCGCATAGGTCTTGTTATTTTCGTGCGGGGATACATTCATGTATTGGTATAAAAGGTAGACTTTGTGCTGGCCTGGCTTGCGCAGGACAAGAAAAGGGAGGCTGAGGGAATTGCAGAGGTGTAGCATCAAAGAGATCTGCAACTTACACCACTGCACCTGGCTGCATTCTATCTTCGTTGTGCCTTGCAACACGGCGAGTTTAGTCACTCCGCGCCTAGCAGCCATGTTGACAAAAGATGCAACGGGCATTGTGCTGGTGTCTGCCTACTCGTAGTTGTAATTACAGCATATACATTGTCACAATATGTAAATAGTATGCGCAGCTATCCTTTTGTCAGTCATAGGAAATGTGGTACACCAGCGTTTAGCGAGTGAAGATGTAGTCTTGGCAATTTCTTCCCGCATTGGATGTTGCAACATGCACCTTGCATGCAACAGTAGCTCCTAGGGATGTGTTACATGTAGCTTAGCGTCAAATAAAGGCCTGGTATATAAGCATGCGCGCATGCACCACAGCATACAAATCAATACCACAGTCCGGTAATCCCCTTCAATGCCACTAAGATGTAGGGACTTCTTAAACTGCTCTGCCCTCCTCGCTTGGCACACCATCAGCCATGAGGCCACTGCTTTCAAGATGAAGAAAGCACGGTGTCAACAGGAGCTACCTGCCAGTGCTCGATCTACAGTGCATGTCTGTCAAAAACTGGCAAATGGCGCCCACCACCAGCTTACCTCAGCTCCTGATGTGAGCATGCAGTGAAACATTGCAATACACAAACAACAACCTCTAGCACCCACTGGATGTTGTTACAGAACATATACGACTCAAAAATATGAATGGAGGCACATATACTGCGAAACTGTTTGCTGCAGCTGATAGCTGCATTCCATCTATCTTTCGAGGATGCCCTTGACATACACCTTGTCCTTCTCCATGAACTGCAGGGTCTTGCGGAAGCGCTCAATCTCCTCCTCATCGCCTTCCACGACGACATCCGTGGTCGAGTCGTCGTCCGCTGTTATCATCTTCACCCTCATCTGCTCCTTACGCGATGCCCGCTGCCAGTAGTAACCGCCGCTATGCACCAATGAAAGCATGTCAGCCTTAAGACGGGTTGATGGTGTCAAGGACATGACGCACATGCCAGGACTGGAACCAACTGGAACAATTGTAACCTTGGCCACTAACATGTGTATAACTAAGAGTGAGTCCGGCCAACGTAGTGAGCACACGAGTGTGTGCACGAGTAAGAGGGTGAATAGATTGGTAATAGATAGAAGCAATGCAGCAGATGAAAGGATGATTGCTTGTATAAAGGCTTGCATGCCGTTCATGGACGCAATCAACTGAAGGCTTACGCGAGAGGGGAGAAGAGGGTGAGGTAGTACGCATTGCTGCCAATGGCCGGCTGAGCGATAGACAGCACGAGGGCGGTAGAGCCCAGGCCCATGAAAGCGCAGAACGTGAGGAAGGCAGCCTGGCCCCTGGACGGCGCCACATTGCCCTCGAACACAATGGTCTCCCCAGCCTCTGCCACCCGATAATTGTTGGACAGGAAGAACGTAGATATGTCACGCGCCAGCGACTTCAGCGGCTTCATACTTGGCCCATCAACCTGCAATATGTACACTTGTCAATAATCGGTGCGTGCACATGCGTGCATGCCTGCAGGTGTTGCATGAGTATGTGTCTGCACTTGCGTGTATGCGTCTGCGTGTATGAAGACACATACACGCGTGAATGATGGGATCACATGTAACCACAACAGCTCTTCTTGTTACCATACTGAGTACAAACGTAAGCACAGCAACAGCTAACACAAACCATCACTCACTTGGAACACCCTTCGTTTGACTTTGCTCTTTGTTGAGCGCTTGATGAGAGACCATAGGCCTGGCAGGCTCAGCGCGAACAAGCCAAGAGCAGTCCAGTACGACGCGCCGATGTTAATGCCCCCCTCAGCTGCCTCTGTTGCCACGTCAGCTGCATGCGCCACCGCTGTGTCCTGCAGAGTCACATTAATAACACTGTGTCTTGCAAGTACACTTAACTGTAGCATAGCGCGAAAAAGTTTGGAAGTAATACAGATATGAATGAACGACGAGGCACATCCAATCACAGACCAATAATTGAATCAAATGCCATGTGATTGCTTCATGTGGACTAGACGCGTTCCTGGGTTGTTGACAAGTAGTTGGATGATGCTGCATGGGCCAACAGCATGCGGCCTTCTTGTTCGTTTCTGCGTGCATGCATGCAACACTACGAGAGATCTGCGTGAGATCAATTTGTACCAATATCTGGACACATGGAAACAGCAAATGCTATATTTCTTCATACTCTACCACTTGACTGAGACATAGAGGGAAACCACCAAAACTTGCCGCCAGCATAGTACACATGCAAATAGACATGCACGCAAGAAACTGTAAAAGCTACCACAATAGACAGGGCAGCAAGCGCACCACAAAAAGGGGCGTCAGAGCAGCTGCCAACGAAGCAGCGGCAGCAGTGGAGGCGGTGGGCCTGCTGTCCTCCTGGACGGAGGCGGAGCAAACCCTAGCTGCTGTCCGTGTGCGCCTTGTTGCGGAGGATAACACTGTCCGCGGTCGGCGCAGTCCCGTGCGCGGCGCAGACCTCGCAGACGGTACTTCGAACAACAGTAAGAGAGGCGCGCTGGCCCTCGCCGCCGCCACCGCCGTCGCCGCCGTCGCCGCCATGCTGGCACTGCACTGCTCTACATCGCAACACAGACACACTTCAGGGCTGTCCTTGGGAAGTTTAATGCTGATGGAAGTTCCTTTGTACCAGGCGCCGACCCCTGGTACTAGGTCGACAGCATGCTCAATGTCGGTGTGATTGTGGTTGAACGCGAAAAACTGTCGACGTTGCCAACCACTAGGGCATGCTGGAGGCAGCGGCGGTGGTGGCGGCGGCGGTGGTGTCGTTCTACTCGTTGTCCTTCCGTTTTGCCTGTATATAGTTCCTTTTGTGTGTCGAAGGCTTGCCGGGCGAGCTACGTGTAAATTCAAGCGTTGGAGCAGCGGCGAGATTGCTAGGTGAGCCGCGTTGCACCTGGCTAGGGTCACTTCATGGGGTGGGGAGTAGCCTTGTGTTAGTTGAGTTTTTCTGCCAGCACTGTGGCCCATGGATTCATGACTCTTGTCTATGCCATTTTGAGTTTGTTCTGAAGGTTGCGAGCAATACACGCACGCATTTGCTGCTTGTCCGCGGTTGCCAGATGTCAGTTGCATGACACTTGCCCTGCCTGCGTGCTGTTGGCCTGGATAAAGTAATATTGCAACTTTCACGCCACCTCATAGTTACGAAGACACATATCAGGAGGCCAAGGAGCTTGCATAAGCTGCAACCAACTTCTTTGCCATGCCGCTTACAGTGTGCATGCATGCACTCTGCCTTATTCGCGCCTTGGTTGTTAGCACTACACTCTAAGCATGGCGGCGGTGGCGGCTGCGCATGGCGAGGACAGAATGCGCGGTGGGCCGCACCGGGACAACCACTTGTCAGCGCAGCAGCACAGCAGGCCTGGAGCGCCTCGCTCGCAGGCCCAGGCCATCGCACTGAAGGAATCCGTGCCGGAAGTCGATCGAGAAAAGGTACTACTTGGCCGTGTGCTTATGCTTGTGCGTGCGCGCGTGCATGCGTCTGCAATTGTGCGCTTGCTGATGGTTATAGTAGTAGTGTGTAGACGCCTCCACAAACCACTACTTACTCGCTTCATGTCTTCCTCTCTCCCTGTCCTCTGTCAACCCTGACTAGTAATGTTGCTTTGCAGACATGTCCGCTGCTGCTGCGTGTATTCACTAAGGTGCGAAAACGCTGGGCATTGTTATGGATGTATACATGTCTTGATATAATGCAAACGCCCCGACTTCTTTGTAAGCAGCACGTGTCACGCAGACTGGCGGACATCACACAGTTGAAGACTTTGCCGTAAGAGGGAAAGAGCCCGCGCAAGAGGTACCATCATTATTCGAAGTGGCTCGCCTCTCACGCTGTGAACATATATGTGAATCGCTGTAGTTACATATTGTTTATCGTGCAGCTGCAAATTTACACCTGGCCGGATGCTACGCTGCGCGAGTTGACAGATCTGGTATGTGTATTCAACGGCCAATGCTGTTGCCTGCCAGGTGTTGCCACAGTTCTGTTAGGAATCAAAGAAAAGTAAACCGCAATTAAGCCTGATCCATACACAGGTAAAAGAGGTGGAGCCAAGTGCACGCAGGCGCGATGCACGGTTGTCTTTTGCCTTTGTGTATCCGGATCGGCGAGGGCGGAATGTAATCAGACAGGTATGTTGACTTGTGATTGAAGGTATTGTCTTGGTTCAGTTTTCATGCAATCGCAATCTTCAATCTTGCCATTGTTTGCCATTGTGTTGAACAACTCAGCACCACAATGATGACTAGTGGATGAGCTTGGTCCATGCACAACAGGTTGGATACACGTCTTCCATTCCTAGAAGGGGTGAAGACGACAACAAGATGTTGCAGCAGTTGAACTTTCAGGTACGTCATAGTCGCAGCAGGTTAGGAGACACAGTGCAGTCAAAAGATGCCTCTTCTTTTTCATTGGTCAGGATTGGTCAATGTTGTGGTTTTGTGGTGGCTCGCAGACAGGAGACTTTTTGGACGTGGCGATACTCACATCCTGACTGCTTCTGAGTAACGTGCCTGAGCATGTTTATACCTTGTACATGGCAATGAAACACACACGGTGGCGCATGCGGACATTAGCCGAGCTCAAGCAACCATGTCAATTATAAGAGGCGGTGGGTTGCATGCGCTTTGCGAGTCCATGGTTGCACCGACTACATGCGTAGTGTTTTTGACATACTCATCAAAGGCATTGGCGTAGACTTTGATGTAGTAAACAATGAATCAGACCTATTGTTGCACATATTGATGAGCTGACACATGTTGCTCCTTCCCACTCAAACTCCCTTTTTTCTGTGGTGTTAGCAAAAAACTGCGACCAAACGACTTGTGACATGAGGCATGTCATTTTGGAGCTGTACTCTTGTTCGCAGCTGCCCCTACAGCCCATGAAGCGCACAACTGCGGTGCATGTGGTCAAACTGACCATACATGCATGCACGCATAGGCTTTCCAATGATGCAAGAGTGCTCACGCGCAAGCAAACACAAGCAAGCACGCATGCACATCAGGAGAGATAAAACATGGGTTTACAATCACACACATACTCACAGTACATGCTCGAGACAGGCGCGCTCAGCTAGTATGAGACTCACCTAATATCACGCTTCCCACAAGCCAAACACACTCACACCCATCCACACACCCACACCAGCCAGCCAGCAGATCGGCGAGAGCAACTATCAGGGCATAGGCAAGGGCATGCTAGGCTATGTGTTGGTAGCTAATTGCAAGAGCGGGATGACTGCAAGGGGGCGGAGCAACAAGAAGCGGGGCAGCAAACAGCAAGCAGACCTGTTGGCACAGGGCCGAGGGTTTGGAGCAGGCGTGTATCACAGCGGCAACGCACAGCAACAGCGAAGGGTGAAGGTGGGGGCGGGGATGCTGTGCTGTTGTGCAACGGCAGCGACAATGAGGCCATGGCGGCTGGAGCTGAGTTTGTGGTGGTCCATACTCCGCGTGCTGTAACACCCGTAGCAGTTGCAGTACCGCGATCGACTGCAGCCTAGTTGACGGTCAAGTAGCCGTTGGTGCTAACAGGCAGCTTGTAGGCAGTTAGATTGTTAAGCATGCAGTGATGACACAAAGCTAACAGCAGATGCATGCATGTGCAGTCAGACACTCTGCTCCCCACACATGCGTAACCACTTTCCTCACTAACATATGACGAGGTTGAACGCCTAACTGCCACCAGGACGTACAGCTGTTGGTAAGTCATACCATACACTCGTCCTTCCATCATGTACATCTTCGCGCGCAACTCGTCTAGCGACATCCGCATGTCATAGCCTTTGGCAACCGTATCACGCAATAGCTGCACCATTTCCCACATGAAATGTTCTCGCAAGGTGCAAATGCGTATGAACCTTACGAAGTGTGACACTACCACCCCCAACTTGGCGGACTGAAAAATGAGGCTGTTCGGGGTGGGGTGCCCTGTGCCTCGGCAAGTATCTGAACGAGGTAGTGTTTAGTTTGTTGTACGCACGTGTGCAACACCCAAGACTTGTTTGCAAGATCATCAAGTCCAAAAAAGGTATGGTGACTTCTTGAGCTGTCTGAGATTGTGTGAGCATGTGCAATGGGTACAAGCCTCCCCCCGGCGCTGCTGAGTCCAGGTACTGACACGCTGCTAATTCCGAGAGGTCCACCACTAGCAAGTCGTCCATATACCTCAGGACATGCTTAGCAAAGTGAAATGCTAGAGGTTTTCAGCCCATTAGCCACCAACCCGTGCTTGAAGTCAAGCTTGGTAGATCATTGTTGGCAATATATACCTCAGCACGGTTGCCCATGGGTATACCAATAACCTGTTGGTGCAGTTAATCCTGCGCGATCTGAACAAACAAGTTATGCACAATGAATTGTAGCATGTGGTGCAAGTCTTGTACTGTCAACACTTTCGTTTGCCCCTCACGTGTCACTGCTGTGCCTTTGACCAATGTGTGTGTCACATCAAGCGCTTGCACATAAAAATGCAAATGTGTTTTACGTTATGTGCGCAACACACAAGCAAAAACTTTGTTTACCAAGCCTTGCATACGTTCCAGCAAGTCTTGGTGCTCAAGGTTGGTGTCTAGAGTGGTAAATTAAACAATTGCAATTTTTAACATATCATGCTTTTCGACGGCATTCTTGGATGTGTTGCAGTCAGGCAAATTCCCGTGAGCTTTGCATGATACAGCTCTGCATTTATTCTTCCAGTGCCTAACTTCACAGACAATCCACCACCTCTGTCATAGCCTTATACCCATGAGTTTTAGCCACAAAAATGCATTAGCCAGAGTGGTATAAAAAGCAGCAGCGATAACCATAAGCTTAGGTGGGTCTTTATGCAACTTAACTGACATGTATAAGTGAGGCAAACGTGCAGACACTCCCTTTTTGGTGTGTAGGAAGCCATGCTGTTGGTTGTAGGCTTGGTGTGCAATCATGCCTGCTTCCACCATGTGTGGCACTAAATGGTAGGTACGCGTGTGTAATGAACCACTGGCCACAAAACACGAAGTGTGTTTTGTGGCCATTGTGGCGTTATCATCGGATCGTTTCGTGACATCCCCC
>RHPI01003169.1:108753-143002 GCA_009103225.1 Chlorokybus atmophyticus
CCCCCACCACCCACCCACTCAGGCATCTAATGTCCTCATTAGATGTGAGTTTCACATGGCATCTCATCACGTAGCAGTGGAAGCGCTTTGCAATCATCACTGAGCAATCGCAGCGCGCATTACGCCGCTTAGTGACCGACTGTTAATTGCCATCAGGCAAGTCGCGCGGTACCACTCAGCGGCGGCTCCAAGTACGTGCAACGCGTTGGAATGACCAATTGTTGCCCAGCAAGTCGCGCGTTGCACCGAGCAAATGCGCGCAACCCATCATTTTTTGATCGATAATAACGATCTCAAAAATCCTTCTTGATCTGCCGCGAGGCGGTTTCGACCTCATGACCTTCGGGTCTCAAGCTCCGATGACCAATGTAACGTACCACTAGGCCACAAAAGCACGAAGTGTGTTTGTGGCCATTGTGGTGTTATTATCGGGTCATCCCGTGACAGCGTGGCCAACTCTGATCATGAGCACCTTGTGGATGACATCCTGGACCCTGCTCCTTGGTCATGTTTGTGCGCAACTGCTGCATATAGTATGCTTTGTAGACAATTGACAAATTACCCACACACTTGTCCACTTGTGTTATTACCATTGTTGTTTGTAAATCCTTACAACGTTCACGGTCAATGTTGGTGGGGCATGACCAAGGGCAGGATATATATACCACGAAACACAGCATCAAACAAACAGGCTACGTACTGAGCGTCCATGCCTATCATACACACACAAGTTACACCCAGCCAAACATTGGCAAAGGCAAGGCCAAGTTAATCGAACCTTATAAGCCCCCGAAGTCACTCACGGTGCCCGCCATGGCAATGTCCGCTTCGGAAGCTCTGGCGCCCACCTGCAAAGGACTCCAATCCGGCATGGCTGCCACGGCGGCCGCCCCCGTTCCACTAGCGCCAGACCTTGCGCTCGCTGCAGCGCCACCGCCACACGCTGCCTGAACAGCGCCATGTAGCCGCTGAGGCGCTGTGCGGCAACCCACGCGTGTACAGCGCCTGCCTTGCATATGATTTCAACACATTGGCAAACACCACCCCCACCGTAGATGTCTACCGCCAGCGGAAAGAACTTGTCCGCCAGTGGGTGGTCGCTGTACTTGCGGCGTATGAAATTCTCTGCATCACGTGGCGCAGCGCCTTGCGTCACGCCACAAGCTGTGACCGTGACGTTGAGCAGCTACCATTGATCACGCACGGGCTTTGAGGCCACCAGATCCACCCGCCGTCCTTGAGTTTCACCAGGGTGAATATGCATGAAGCCTGTGTGTTCACGTGACATTACACATACCCCACCTCACGCAGAATCACAAACATCTCATCACGCAAAGCGTCATGCGTCGCAGTGCGTCCTCGCCCAACCGGACAGCGCAGCAGATGCGACCCTTGCGGCGAGAGCGTGACGCCGCACACGCACTTCGTCACATACGCCAACATGGGATGCGGCAGACTGAGTAGATTGTGTAGCGCCGTACAACAAATTTCCGGTGACATGCGGAGAGCCGGGCAGGTCGGTAAAGCTGTCAGCCACGCCCCCGCGCCCGTGGTCGCCGCCGACAATCGATGCGACAACTCCTCCGCCGTCGCTCCACTCTCATAAGCCTTCAGCATTTTAGCAACGACAGTGGCGCTCAGATCTTCCTACAGCTTGACCGCCGCCGTGCGCGCCAGAGCCGAGAACGGCGGTAAAAGTGGGCACCGCCGGTGGCAGCAGGTCACAGGCGGCCCTCAAAGCCGTCTGAAAAGGAAGACCCCCGGTCTCCACTCGTCAATTGCCGAGACAAACGCCGCGAGGTAGTGTGTCAGCGTGTTAGTGGTAAATAGCCGTAGCCTGGTGGTGGCGTTGTGATATGAGTGGCTGCAGGTGCTGTGTGCTTGACACCATGCATGTTGGCTGAATGCTGCACACCGTGCATGCTTGCATTACAGCATACCACTTGTACACTAGCGTAGTGGGCCTACAGATGTCATGGTTGTGATGCAGGTATGACTGTTGTATTCAGCGCTTGTCCTACTGCACCACGTTGTGCATTTGTGCATGCACGTGGGTGTTCCATTGCCCTACCCACCAGCACTCGCATGGTGGACAGCCGAATATTGTCTGCAGTTATGTTGCATGCTTTCCGTCTGCACACGCTGCCAATCATCTGACATTGCTTGCATGTCATACAATTGTGAGCTATATCAACAAAATAGCTGATGGCGTTTACACAACTGACGCTCAACCAGGGTGGTGTCTGCGCTGCATGTGATGCCTGCAGCAGCAACTGGAACGTGTGTGAGGCATCCTGCTGCATTGGTACCCTGAATTTCTGTACACACATGAGAGATCACACTGTGTCCCAAGAGTACGGATGCTCTTACAGGTACACGGTTTGTCAAAACTACTGCAATGCCAGCACACCACATGACGGTTTGTGGGTGACCTAGAGATAATGTACTATAGATTGACGGGTGCAGCTGCAACAGTGCTGCGCGAGTTTGCGGCTAGCGAGATGAGGCTATGCGAGGCCTGCCACAACAGTTGTGAGAGATGAGGTTAACAAAACACTGGCCAAGAGGCACCCTGTTGTAAAAATGCGCGAGCATGCAATGTGCAAGCATGACGCAATCACGAAAGCATGAAAGGAATGCAAGAACTGCATGCAGTGCGCCATTATTGCGCAGCCTCATCACGCAGGGCGAAAAGGCAAGAAGGCTACTTCAGTGTCAATTAAGCACTGACACACTCTATGTGCATAAGTACCACCATGCATGCGACTGCTGCACGCAGTCCACCTTGACAAGTTGGAGCAGATGGAGTTCACAGGCATGCAGAGTGTTTGCATATATGCACATGCACAATACAATGGAGACGATGATGCCTTCTTGCCAATGACATGCAGACTAAGCACAATGCATGCATATGCAAAACTGCATGCTAAACGAACAAAGATGCACACATAATGATTGGTCCATCCAACCCACAGTCCAACCTGCAGGATGTCCAGACGGCAGGCTCGACCGTGCCACGAGGTGCAGACCGCAGCGGCGGCCCAAACATGGGAGACGCGAGCGCGAGAGGCGCGCACGAGGGCCACACGTGCGCGCGGTCGTACCGCCAGCACCTCTGCGTCCCCTGGGCCCGCACCTGAATGTGTTGTATACAGCTTGGCATGTGCCATGGCACCAAACCCACGAACCAATTTCTCAGCCTTCGTGCATGGCATGCACCAAGAACAGTAGAGCACTCGATTGTGTGCTTCATGTTCATGAAGCGACCAACTCATAGCAGCCCTTTGTGTGTAACCCTGTGTTGCTACATTTGAAAGAGCTAGTCGCTTCTGGCAGGTTCACTCTCCTGCACTGTCCCAGTGAAGGCTTGCAAGCTTGCACAACCGACAGCTGATTACATCTTGCACAGCAACGCGAGAAGCCATTAAGCTGCGAGCTATTGCAAGGAGCTGCAAGCTTACAACAGCCGGTTGCACGAGCTTTTAACGCCTTGCCGATGAAGGCCAGGAGCTATAAGCTTGTACAAGCTCCAAGAAACCAACGAGCTGCTGCTTGTCGATGCAAGTGATTCCTGTCTTACACCCAGAAGGGGTTGCTAGCTCGCACGAGAGAAGCGCTGTATGCGGGTTGCAGGCACACCAAGAAAGCAGCAGGGAGCAGCTATGAAGCTACAAGATACTGCGATGAGGTGCAAGTATGTACACGGCTTAGACAACTTGCAAGCTTACAAGAGCTGCAAGAAAGCATGCACACAAGCAGCAACGAGTTGCTGCTTGTGTGCATGCTTTCAGCTACTTACAGTTGAGACCTGAAAGCTTTACAAGCTAGATCTGGCTGGTCACGCAGTTGCTTCCGTGGCCGCGCAATGCACAGTGAAGCGAGGCTGGGCATGGAGGTCTACGGAGGAAGGAAACATTACCTGCGAGGCCGAGCTGGCGAAGGGCGTAGTCAAGGACAAGGGCGGCAGTGTCCTGGCTGAAGGGCTCCACACCCGGCCCGGAGTACTTCACCAGCAGATAGCAGTGCGGGCTTCGCAGCGTCACCGTCCTCTGCGGCGGACCTTGCCACTGCTTCCCCTCCTGCTCCCCCTCTTCCTCCTGCTTGGTGTCCTGTTCTTCCTGCCTGTTGTCGTCCTCGTCCGCCGCCTCTGCTGCGCTGTCCATCAGCTTGATCTCCCGCTGGACCTCTACTTAGGACAAATTAGCAGCGACACTTTTCTGTCCGTTAGGGTTTTGGCGCCAAAGGCGCCGGCGGCGGCGGCGGCGGCGACGACGCTGGCGTGGGTGTCGTAGTTGTCAGGGCCGTGAATCTGGGTGTCGGTAGTGAGGTTGTCGGCGTGGGTGTTGCGTGAGAGTTTTGGGCATGTAGGTAGGTTGGGCCTTGGGTTGGAGGTTAGTGGAGGCTAGCATGGTGCGCAGCTGCAGACGAGGAGCGGGTGTTGCAGGGTTGCTGCTGCTGCTGGTGCTGCTGGTAGTGCAGCTGTCTTTGCCGTCGCATGGAGCTCCGGTGCGGCTTTCACCACCGAAAGGCATGTCGTCAGCGTCTTAATCAGTGCTAACGGCGTCGTTCGCTTTGGCACGATATTAAAGACGGCTTGCATGTTGCAGAGGAAGAGTTTAGTGGTTACTTATGGTCGCTTCGGGTTGCATGTGTAGAGCGCACGTAAAGTTTTGGCAAAGAGTTTCCGAGTGTGCGAACTACCACGCACGCACAATCTCACCTCGCACAACGGTCATCTGGCGCAGGCTTGGTCACCTTTGGTTTTCATAGTATCTTTCAGGAGTGTCCATCGTATATTGGTCTGTGCGGTATTTCTTGGATGCAGTCCCGTGGCAGGCTGCAGTATTTCTTGCACGCAGACCATAATTGCTGATATCAAGCACCATCAGCACTAGGTGCATGCAAGCTTGTGTCTCGAGCGTCAGTATCGTGCATATCATGGCGTAATTGTTCGGGTGGCACTTGCACCAGGCTGATGTGATATGCTATTGTTGAACTGCCACATTTACTGTGCACGTCTTACATGCGCACACCTTTCTTGCACAAGCAATGCACAAGCTCACTGGTGAGGTGGGTGCTTGCAGAGGTTCACATAAGGGGTCAACTTCAGCCATTGGTGCGTTCGGATGAAATTGCAACCGCGAAGGGGAATCTCTTGCACAGCTATGTCATTCCTCGAAAATATCGTCTGAGGCAGCCCTGGCGTCTGTTTCATGAGGTACACGTGCGCGTGCACGTTTCCATATTACACAACATATCCAGGACAAGACAACACGTTCACCTGCGGCTGTTGCTGCTGCTGACTTGCCGTTGTGCATAGTTACGAATAAGTACGTCAGAAGTGGCGGAAACCCTACGACCTAAGATTGAAGGAGTAAGCATTACGTGGCTTGGTTGAGCTCGACTGCATTGCCTTGCTGGCTATGAGGTGCTGATCCTGCAGCCCCTTTGTTGCACCAGATTTGCGTAAGCACAAATGCCAGTGCAGCAGAGGGCGGGTGCGTCCGGTTGTCAGCACGCCGTGATGTATATCATGGCAAAGCGGCATTCAGCGAGTCGCCATACGGAGATCCTCTGTACTTGGACATCACCTTGAACGGTGCTTCGGGTTACTACCACCTCGGAGTTGTGGAGGGTACGCATGCTGCTAGTGTTGAGTATACGCGGTGGGGGACAGGATGCCAAACCATCACCTTGCTGCTTTGCAGAGTTCGCTAGATGGCGGTTGCTAAGTCTTGTTGGAGGGATGGCGCTTCTTGCGTTGGCTCCTGTCCTGTCGGCTTCCACGCCATTTTATTACACGTCCGGCATGACGTTCACAATTGTTGCTTTGGGCCTCATCATCCTGTATCAGGTGCGTGCAGCCTCCTCCAAACCTCAAGCAACCTACCTGCATTGCGCCAAGCCACTATGCTCATACACGCATCTGTTGTTCGTATACAGGTTCTTAGGTCCATACCCGGTGTTGGTAAGCGGCCAGCCTTTGTTATCACCAGCGGCGCCATGGTAAGAGTCTTAGTTGTTGCCAGGGTGTGAAGCCCTTGCAGCAAGCCGTCGCTTTTCATTGGTTCAGGTGTCCATGGCAGCCATGTGACTGGTGTGCATTGGGTCAGGTCACAATTTGTA
Source organism: Chlorokybus atmophyticus (assembly GCA_009103225.1). Lineage (NCBI taxonomy): Eukaryota > Viridiplantae > Streptophyta > Chlorokybophyceae > Chlorokybales > Chlorokybaceae > Chlorokybus > Chlorokybus atmophyticus. The sequence goes on from RHPI01003169.1 coordinate 114,880, forward strand.
GCTAATCATTGTTTTCACTGTTTAGACAGCAGGTGTGGCGTGGCTTAAACGCAACTACCTTTGGGTACTGCACCAATTGGGTTGGGAGGACTTGCCAAGCTACGCTATCTATGTCATCTTTGCGTTTCTGTTCATTGGGGCAGCGATCGGCTTCTGGCTGGTCAACAAGTACGTAGCTGCCTGGTGCTTTAGAACATTCACTCAAGCCACAGGAACAGACTCATCTGCTCTGGAGTGTGACTGTTGGGGCATGCTTGGTAGGTTTCTGATGGATAAGGACGGTCCCAAGCGGGAAGTGCAGGACTTTGTCAAGTGGGGAATGCGATCGCTCGCGCTCTTGTTCATGTTCCAGTCGACTGCGGACACACCTGCAGCTGTGGCGATTGTTACAATAGCGCTTACTAGTATGATTCCATACGCGAACTCGATCTACGGCCTCATGTTTGGCGCTGGGTCGAGGATTATGGCAACACTGGAAAGGCCTAAGGCGAAAGAGCATTACCCGCCCCCAGAAGCAGCTGCTGCGGCCAATGGACATTGGCTTTCAGAAGAGGAGTGGCGAGAGCAGGGCGAGGTAACGCAAGTGATACTTGTGTTGCTTACCATTCAGCCTATCAAGGAGTGCTGAGTAGTTAGCTGAGTATGTGGCAAAAGCATTGCTGCCGACCGACACAATGCAATGCATGTGCGGCTGGCCAAGCTGGTTTCATGACAATAGAGATGAAGTATGGCTGATGCGTGGGTTGGTGCTGCAGATATGCACCGCTGCGCAGGTGGAGAAGCTGATTGCATCCCCAGAGTTTGTCAGATGGGCCAAGAAACACCATCGTCGCATAAGTACCACACGCGATTCATTAAACGATGACTCCAGAGCACTGTTCAAAGAGGACTCGTGACAGTGTGTAAGGTTGTCCTGTGGCCATGCAGACCTTGTATAGGTGAATATTCAAGCATACGCCTATTTGCCTCCGGTGGCATGGGTGAGCATATTTGCCAGCAGTGCTTGCAGTGGCCACTCATGCATGCAGTGTTATTGCATATGCATGCGCATGGCCGTTTTTAGCGTTAACAGGACCGCGGCGTGTGGTTCAAAGGCGGCTTTGCAACTCCTGGTTTACCTCCTGCTTATAATTCTCATCAGTTGATTATCATTCCAAAATCCGTGTGGAATCGAGTTGTGAAGGCATGCATGTCCATTGCATGCGTCTGTACTAGCAGTGCAGGACTTGTAGATGTTGGCAATTACCTTGCCATGTTACAATGCTTAGAACTTGTTACAATTAGTACGCTGTAGGGTATAACAGAGGGGCCACAAGCAAACAAGCAGACACGCAACAACCAAAGCAGTATAGACCACCACAAGGCACATACAACTAGCTAGCTATGGGGCTGGACCTATGTGCATGCAAGGCAGGCAGTGAGGCAGGCAGTAGGCAGGCAGTAGCAGCTATGATCGCCCTGCCAAACTACCTGCACAAGGTAGGAGGCAGGCAAAGGCTTGGGTGAGGCAGTGTGACACCGGACGGCAAGGATGGCAAGGATGACAAGGACGACGACGATAGTGCTGATGCATTTGGGGTGTCGAGTCAAGTGCATTGCACCTGAAAATCACATCACTGTGGCGACCAGCTTCACGTATGCAGTACGTGTGAACGAGAGGAAAGGTGAAATGAATAAAAACAGATTTTCTATATGTTGGTGATACTCACAGTGACAGTAAGTGATGATGACTGCAAGAGACCGAGCTACGTACGGCAGGATGCAACAACGTTGAGCGTGCGTCACATCGCTGTACGAAATGCGGGTGATAAGGCTCGGATTAGGTCAGAGGTGAGGTGATCGGGTGATCGCGCGACACGGATAGGGCAGGCCGCTTGGGACCTCTGTACAGACGGTACCTACAAATGCTTCAACGTACATGCATTCACACTCCAACCCTGTAATTACAGTCTAACCTTATAGATAGATGTATATTCGAGAAGTGCATATCCACGATAAGTGCATGGTTTTGCCAAACACCAATGCACTCTATTGTTGGTACAAGGCAATGTAAGTGCATATCCCAGATAAGTGCATAGAAAGCGGTCGTCTCGATGGTATGCACTTATCGGAAATACATTGTACACTCGTTTCAAGCACAACCTCGATCCAAGCACATGCTTTGCGGGAACCAACGTGCACAAGGCAAATCACTCCCCTATCTTAGCACTATCACACTCGATGTAAGCACCCTCGATCACTGCCTTTTGTGACTTCAATGAGAGTAACAAAGTTATAATGCATTGTTTATAGATGAATTGTTGTTTACGCGCAGTTGTGTGTACACAGATGCACAACATATAGGCTATGTGCACGAACATGCATGTGCATACACATACATACTCACGTGTGTGTATGTGTGCGTGCGTGCGTGCGTGCGTGTGTGTGTGTAGGTTTTATGAGTGTAGCAAACATTTGAGTTACACCCTATCTAAGTATGACATATATACAAATTCAAAAAAATGTGCATTATACAGATTGATATGTATACATGTATTTCGCATACTATTACATATACATATACCACGATTTATATAGCTTTGTATACATATGTGAATACATATATACATATATGTGTACATAAACAGATATATACGTGTGTGCACACATATGTGCACATATATACATATATGTGCATAGGCATGTAATGGATTCCCTCGATCTGGGCACACAATGTGCTTAACAAGGTTCTTGCAGTAGTCACAATGTGCTGAGTTTGAAGGTGTCAAACCTCGCTGTAAGCACAAAGTGGTTGATTACCAACGATGTGCTTTAATCGAGAGCAGACTGTATGTGAAAGCCTCTACAATACAATACCTGTGTAATATGGTAGGTGTGTATGAGCTCTCACGCGATGCAAGATGTATATAAAAAAGGTTGCTAACTTTAATCTTACATTAGTGTGCAAAGTTGGGCATGTATTGTAACACTACGCTATGTCCTCTTTAGTGGTAGAAGTTGTAACAGGTTCAGCATTTGTCTGTACTTGTGTTGGCTGCGAAGGGCGTACCGATGGCAAGAAAACGATATTCCGAAAAGCAGACCAGGGTGTTTCGCGTAACCTTACAATCAGATGCATAGTACGGTCAAGACAATGTTAGAACACAGGTGCCATGTAACCGTGTGATTGCTACATGAATGCAATTGGACGGTAATGATCAACTAAAGTTGCGCAATCGAGACAACACAACGCTTACGCGCGACGGCGTGATTGATGTATTATACACATTGTAAGTTAGGGTATGGTGGGAGGGTCAACAACAAGCTCAGCGCCGCCGCCGCCGCCGCCGCCGCCGCCGTCGATGTTGCTCTGCTCAAACACAACAACTACTACTACTACGACGACGGCGTGCAAGCTTGCAGCTCCGGCGCTCTGCAAGGTACGTTGCGTCAGCTACCGAGTGCGCGGCTCGGGGCTGTGACATTGACAGAGGGTGCAGGCTTAGGGCGCGTTCAACGCCAATGTAACGAGAAGGTACACTAGATTACCACAAATCGACCATAAAAGCACCAAGTCTTTTGTGGTCGAGTGGGCTGTGACATTGGTCATCGGAGCTTGAGACCCGGGTTCGATTCCTGCCTTGCACACGAATTCCGCGGTCGTTGTTTCTCGATCCAATAACATCGTGAATGGTCACTTTATAAGTGCCATCATCGATGGGTCGCAACTTGCATAATGGCAGTCGCACCGAACTGACCAGTTCAGTCGGCGCGGCAGGGCACGACCTGCCTATCGCGGCGACGCGACCTGTTGGGCCGGCAGCGGCGCGCTATGCGCGCGTTGACCGGTATGGGCCTAAATTGGCCGGTCCTTGGGTGGTGGGGCCGGTAACCGACCCTGAATCAGACCCCTGGGAACATTCCCCAGCTGATGAGCGCCAGCTGCCGAGGACGTCAGCGTTCTTGAATGGGGGGGAATGTAACGGGAAGGTACATTAAATTACCACAAATCGACCATAAAAGCACCAAGTCTTTTGTGGTCGAGTGGGCTGTGACAGCCCGCCTACATCCTCTGCGGTGGCAAATTCACTGACTGCCAATGTCACGCGCTGTCAGCCAGTGACGTCGGCAGGAGTATTGGCCAGTGTATGAGCTCTCACGCGATGCAAGATGTAAATCATAATGGTTGCTAATTATAACCTTACACTAGTGTGCAAAGTCGGGCATGTACCATGACACTACCGTCTGTCCTCTTCAGTGGTAGGAGTTGTAACAGGTTTGGCAATCGTCTGCACTTGTATTGACTGCTACCCTCCCTCTCAATGTAAATTAGTAGACAACACTACTTGGAGGGAACAAACGCGTTCTAACCAATACTCGATTGCCCACATCACTGGCTGACAGCGCGTGACATGTACGTGTATGAGCTCTCACGCGATGCAAGATGTAAATAACAATAGTTGCCAGCTGAAATCTTACACTAGTGTGCAAAGTCGGGCATGTCCTATGACACTACGATTTGTCCTCTTTAGTGGTAGAAGTTGTAACAGGTTTAGCAATCGTCTGTATTTGTGTTTACTGCTACCCTCCCTCCCCCAATATAAGTTAGTAAACAACACTGCTAAAAGAGAACAATTGCGTCGGTACATGCCCCAAAGCTATCTGTCGAGACATTGCATCAAAGTTCACATGAGCGGTTGCGTCCACCAGCAATCGTTTTTATTTGTATTGACTGCTACCCTCCCACGCAATACAAATTAGTAGACAACACTGCTAGAAGAGAACAATTGCGTCTGCACATGCCCAAAAGTTATCTGTCGAGACATTGCATCAAAGTTCACATGAGCAGTTGCGTCCACCATCAGTGTTACTCACGTCACATGCGCAGGCACGGACTTTCCACAGTCCCTTTAAGCCAATGCGAAGCGCGACGCACACGGCAATTGCACGTCGGCAATGGGACTCTACTGCAGCGCAACATGCAGCAACGGGCCATGCTCGCCTTGGCCGATGTGGAGCGCATCAGTGCTGGAGCTACTCATGAGAATACACACGCTCGGCGGGAGCTTGTGTGGCAGGAGTTCATGGGCTACTTGCAAGCACTACATGTTGCCATAGAAGATGTCACTCCTACAGTGGTGACGACCTTTTTAGCCGGGCATTGGAACAATGTGCACATCGACAAAACCCAGCGCAAGGATAAGGATGGTGCACTTAAAATATTCAGCAGCACCACCAGAGAAACCATTATGCATTTGAGCGCTGGTTTCAGGTGGCATGGTGGAGTGGGCCCGTGGAGCACAAATCATCCCGCAGGCAACCCTTGCGAGTCTGTGGTTATGCATGAGTATCGCGCTGGCTATGCCAAAGTGACCGCTCAAGCTGGCGTGCAGCCCGTGCCTGCCATACCTTTAGCTCATGCCGACATGCACATACTGGTATGCTACTTTCAGCAGCAAGTGCAGAGTACTGGACTAGTGCGGGCCACCTAAAAGCGCAGTCCTCTGTCGTAACTACGCATTGTGCATGCTTGTGGTGCATATGGCAAAGAGGTAGTGGAGGTGCCCGCATAAAAATGGAACATAAACTGATGGACGGCACAGAAGTCTTTACACAAGCCACCCATCTTAAGAACTATAGTACAGGGCGGGTACCACCTATTAAAATTCGCAAGAGCGACTTGGGTGTGGAGTTCTGCGAAGTACTGGAGCTGAACTTGAGCCAGGTACATGAGAGCCCCTTTAGCATCAAGAAAGGCCCCATCTTTCGTCCGCTAGCCCGCAACAAAAAATAATGGGAGGAGCGCAGTATCAGCGGTGATTGCGCATCTCATGCATTCGTTAAGCATTGCCAAAGATGTGGCATCTATCGCCCTCACCTGGGACTGCACTTATTCTGACGAGGTGGTGCGCAGCATGCGCTACGCACGGGTGTATTTTTGGAAAACATCTAAGCTCAGGGGTTGTAGTACTACTCCTTGGTAATGAGCGCAAAGTATGCATTTGTACTTGCACAACAGGTATGTACCTCTGGTTCCCATGTGATGTAAGCCACAACATACGGATAGGATGCCGGGTTGATGGTATTGTCGGTTACTCTAGCGCCTTTCACAAACCAGTCCTTGTGCTTGCCCACATGACGCATGTCTTGCTTGCGCCAAGCCGTGCCAGCAAGCCACCATACAGCAAAGTGCCATTCTGGCAGTAGCACAATAGCTAGCATTTGATAATGCTGAAATAATGCGATTACTTGCAAGAGGGCGAACGGAGGGTGAAATTATAACAGTCCCTTGCCTGCCTTTATCCAAGCTTGCCTCCAATCGGAGGTGAGTACATTGCCCACGCTGCCCGGCATCGGCACAGCTGACATGCACGCTGCAGATTTGGCATTGCAGTCCGCTGCAAACACATCCAGACACGCTTGCCTAATATGAACAGAATCCACGTTGTGGGTGTGTATGCCGGTGCCCAATCCCTTATGCCCGGTAGCTTAGAGAGCGCATCCTCAGGTGCCAAACTCGCACGTGGCTCTCAAACCATAAAGACCGCAAAATCTCTTTGTTAAATGTTGCCATCAACGGTGGAATGCCAATTGCACAACTGGGTGCGATGCTATTAACTTTGTCAGATTGGCCACGGCGGGCTACAATCGCCAACAATCCTCATAGTGGCATGATGCAACGCTAGTTGCTATCGTATTAACTCCAAACTGGCAGCTACACATGCCGATGCCTCCTTCACTGCTGAAGGCAGCCCTTGTTGCCAAGGAGCAAAGTTCCCCACCATCGCCGCCCATGGGCTTGTAGCACCCCAGCCCACGGTGCCAGATGCATCCACGTGCAACTTGTGTGCCACTAGCGGCTTCTAGCACGCCGAGCCATTATATGCCGGCATGCGTCGCTGCAGCCACAACAAGAAGTCTATTAAGAACGGTAGTGGTGTAAACTCCTCATCCCAGTTACTCAGATCAGTGGTAGCAGCCAGCGCGCTTACAAGTATGCGGGAGCAAAGGCGAAGTTCATTGCCACCAGTTTGCATGTTACCTTTGCCAACATGCGCTCGGTGATCACATTTGCGTTCATCATCTTGTGCGTCAGCTCTAATAGTTTTCGTAGCTTGTCAGGGGGTATGCTGAACACACCACGCTTGGTGTCCAAGATCGGCCCAGCCGCTTGACACACAGTTGCAGCTAGAGCACGCACTTCTTTAGGGTGACAAACATGCTTAGATCTTTCAGCAGCCGCAATAATCGCAAGATGCGCCAGCAAATATAGCGACGATTGGCATGGTTGAGGTGCATGTCAGCAATGTATGATAAACAGCCTATGCCGAGGCTGGGCAGCCCAGCTTGCGCAAGGGTGAAAAGATTGTGGACATCAGCTTTGTAAACAGCCAACAGGCTTGGTTGAGGCCAAACGATAGCATATGCTGTTTACAGAGCTGATGTCCACAATTTCAACGATATTCAACTCTTTCCAACTCCATTGCGAAATAGGGCTTGCTACCTGCATGTGTTGGCACATAATGATGGCCTGACTTCAAGTCCGCTGTTATATGGTAATAGCCTTTGCATGTGCAGCAACGCATCCTCCAAGTGCTGAACTGAAGGAAATGTGTGCCAAAAAGGCATTAATGTATCTCAGATCCATGATGAGGCGCAGGCGCTTGCCGCTTTCGTTGTCACCCACTTCAATTTCGGTAATCACCTTCACATCTCAAGGGTGTATAGCGAAAATCGCTCCTGAGCGCATCAAATTGTTCTCCTCGTGCACAAATGCTCGGTGCTGTGTAGCTGCCTATCGCGCAATCTATCTACTTGAAGTTGGAGCTTCCCTTTGCATCATTGCCTCTACATAATCGGGAATGCAATCCTCTTGCAGCAACATCTGCTTCACCTTTGCCCATTTCTTCGGCTAGGTTGCTGATGTGCCCACCCAATCCAACTTGTGTCCTTGACTCGACCAGTGTAGCACATGACGCTTGTTATCTTGCCCAGTGATAGTCAACCACGTGCCCCACGCTGCTTGCCGTTGACAAGGTGTAGCAGCCATAAAGTGATGGCTATTTAAAGTTGCTGAGCGCACACCGTGCTGCCACTGTTGCTTGTCACACTTAGGATCCATAGGCTCATCCTGCACCATATTAAGCTCACGCCAGAGGTCACGCACCAAGTGCTCTTGCTCAACATCTGAGCACAACACCTTCGCATTGGCGGCTCCGCAAGCTGTAACAGTCAAGGCCGAATTCTGTGATTTTCATTGCCGTTTTAGGCCTTATTTGTAAGGTACATGTTTTTAATGACTTGTGGCGGATATCGGCGAGTTATGAGTCTGCCGCGGATATCGACCGGGGCCCCAAGACCAGTCCGGAAGGTGCCAGAAAACGGAGGGCCAGTCGAGAAGGGCTCGACCAGATTTTTGGAAGGGCCTGGCGCCAAGTAGTATAACTTGACCAAATGAGCAGCAAATTAGGAGATCTTTGGTGCGTTGGAAAGGTCTAGAAGTGTACTACAAGATTCTGCAAGAATATCTTAGCTTCTAGTTCCGTCTAGCGCTAGAATCGTCTAGACAGTAGCATGTGCAGACTGGTAGGTATAAAAGTGACATTCTACAACTTGCAATACAACCTTTAGCTCCCTAGTTTCTTGTGTGCAAGCTTGGTGGTGGTTAGCAGGGGTTGCTAGCGTGTGCCCAGCGGTGTGTGCTTGCTTGTGTGACGATCCAAGGCGATACACAAGTCGGTGTGTAGCTTCGAGCGCATGCGCGTGCGTACGCGAGTGGCGGGGCGTGCGTGTGTGCTTGGCAGAGGGGGCAAGGTTCCGGTGTGAATACCGTGTCTTGGTGAGAGGGTTGTGGATTGGACCAACTCACAGGTGACAAGGCACGAGCACCGTCACAACTGGTATCGGAGCACAGTTTACGAAGGTGAGAGAGAAAGTGTGTGGGCGTTTACACTTTTCATCCGGAAGCGGAGTGTAGTGTGTTAGTAGAGATGGAGGATGCTCGCATGGAAGAGCTTCAAGCTGCCATCTTGGCACTGAGGGAAGAGCTTCATCACACTCTAGCTGTAACAGTCAAGGCCAAATTCTGTGATTTTCATGGCCGTTTTAGGTCCTATTTGTAAGGTACATGTTTTAATGACTTGTGGCGGATATCGGCGAGTTATGAGTCTGCCGCGGATATCGACCGGGGCCCCAAGACCAGTCCGGAAGGTGCCAGAAAACGGAGGGCCAGTCGAGAAGGGCTCGACCAGATTTCTGGAAGGGCCTAGCGCCAAGTAGTATAACTTGACCATATGAGCAGCAAATTAGGAGATCTTTGGTGCGTTGGAAAGGTCTAGAAGTGTACTACAAGATTCTGCAAGAATATCTTAGCTTCTAGTTTCGTCTAGCGCTAGAATCGTCTAGACAGTAGCATGTGCAGACTGGTAGGTATAAAAGTGACATTCTACAATTTGCAATACAACCTTTAGCTCCCTAGTTTCTGGTGTGCAAGCTTGGTGGTGGTTAGCAGGGGTTGCTAGCGTGTGCCCACCGGTGTGTGCTTGCTTGTGTGACGATCCAAGGCGCTACACAAATCGGTGTGTAGCTTCGAGCGCATGCGCGTGCGTACGCGAGTGGCGGGGCGCGCGTGTGTGCTTGGCAGAGGGGGCAAGGTTCCGGTGTGAATACCGTGTCTTGGTGAGAGGGTTGTGGATTGGACCAACTCACAGGTGACAAGGCACGAGCACCGTCACAAATGGTATCGGAGCACGGTTTACGAAGGTGAGAGAGGAAGTGTGTGGGCGTTTACACTTTTCATTCGGAAGCGGAGTGTAGTGTGTTAGTGGAGATGGAGGATGCTCGCATGGAAGAGCTTCAAGCTGCCATCTTGGCACTGAGGGAAGAGCTTCATCACACTCAAGCGGCGGCACAAGCACAACGCGAGGCGTATGAGCATGCGATGGCGCGTGTACAAATTCCCATGGCATCAAGCTCGCGCGTGCATGTGAAGGTGCCAAAGCCCAAGCCATTCAAGGGTCAACGTGATGGAGATGCAGTGGATGAATGGATCTTTCAAGTATCGTCTTGGTTGAAGCTCACGGAGGTGCCCACGCATCTGCACGCGGAGGTTGCAGCGACATTGCTTGAAGGTGCAGCACTTGTGTGGTGGAGGCATCGATGTACGCGAGTTGCAAACGGGTTGGCGCTACCATTGACCACCATGGAAGAGTTGGCACTGGAGGTCAGGCATCAATTTGTTCCCGTTGAGAGCGTGAAGGCCGCACGCGACAAACTTGCAGCCCTTGTGCAAATGGGGTCGGTGATGGCGTACACGGCCGCGTTTCAGCGATTGGTGATGTCCATACCCAATATGACCGAGGAGGAGCAGTTGGACAGGTATACACGTGGTTTAAAACCTTTGGGGCGTAAAGAAGTGGAGCTACGGGACCCGAAGACACTCGCGGAGGCTATACGCATCGCGGAGCGTCTCGACGCGTTGTACTTCAAGTCCACCACAAGAAACACTGACTGGAGGCAAAGGCATGGTGATCAGCCCCGGGGAGGCTTTCAACATGCATGGAGACGAGGAGAACCAAGTTCAGCACTTGCCAATGGAGGTGGAGCTGACTCTGGGCCTGCACCAATGGAGGTGGGTGCCATACACACACAGGGAAGTGGGGCGAAGCACGGCTGACGTGGTGAAAGAGGTAAAGGTGTGCGCAAGTGTTATGCGTGTGGGTCGACGGAGCATTTGGCGTACGGATGCCCCAAACGAAGCACGCAAAGGCCAACACCGGATGGCAACCCTCGCCGTGATCGTCGCGTCAACACCATGGAGCAAAATGGCGTGGAGCAGGAAAACGACTTCCCCCAGTAGGTGAGGAGGCTACTGCTGGGGATAGGAAGGAGCCTCATGCACGGACGGATGCTGTGACATTTCCATTAAAGAAGCAAGAGGAGATGGCTTTGAACGCGCCAATGGTGGTGAGTTATGCAAACGAGGAGACAACAAAGTACTTCGGGCTTCGAGCACACATTTGCGATGACCAAGGACGATGGAGAGAGTGTAAGCTCATGATTGATAGCGGTGCCAACAGCAACTTCATGAGTATTGATATCGCGCGGCGTTACGGTTGGCTTTCGTCATTACGAGGAGGTGAAGTGAAGCTCGCTGATGGAGAGCCACCCTCTGGAGGTGATGGCGCTGCGTTTATGACCAAAGAGTTGTGCGTTCGCATTGGGAAGATGAAGGAGAGCATGCGATTTTGCTGCATCACCCTACGGAACGGGTTTGATGGGATTTTGGGACTACCGTGGCTATGGCAACATAATCCAGCCATCAATTGGAGGAAGCGCGTGCTCACCATCGAGCGAAACGGTGGAGAGTCCATTCAAGCTGCATCGGACGTCATCGAGGCGCGGCACGCACAATTAGGTGGTACGACAATTGCCCAGATCTCTTATGTGCAATTGAGGAAGTTATTGTCTCCACGGAAGGCAAAGGCTGCATGGTTGTGCGTGGTGCGCGAAAACACTGCAAAGTCAGCACCGGAGCTGAGTGACGATGTTCAGACGGCTACTATGGACCCCGAGGTGTGTAAACTTGTTAAAGAATACCAAGATATCATGGTGGACGGACTTCCATCTGGTCTACCACCTCCACGGAGCGTAGACCACCGTGTGGAGCTGATTGAGGGCGTGCACAAGCCACCGTATCGACCCGTATACAAGTTGTCACCTTTGGAACTGGAAGAGGCCGAGAGGCAGGTGGCGGACTTGCTGAAAAGAGGCTACATCAGGCCTAGTAAGTCCCCCTATGGTGCACCTATTTTGTTTGTACGAAAGAAGAACGGGAGCTTGCGCATGTGCGTCGACTACCGAGCTCTCAACAACATCACGAAGAGGAATTGCTTTCCACTCCCACGTATCGACGAGTTGCTGGAGCAATTGCAAGGTGCGCAGTACTTCACAACACTTGATCTTGCTGGAGGTTATCACCAAATTCGCATCGCGCCCGAGGATGTGGAGAAAACAGCTTTTAACACACGTTATGGGCACTACGAGTGGTTGGTCATGTCCTTCGGACTTACGAACGCACCGGCAACATTTCAAACGCTTATGAACAGCGTTTTTGCTGACTTGATTGGTAAGGGAGTCCTCGTGTACCTCGACGACATTTTGGTGTACGCGACAACAAAGGAGGAGCACGTGGCACTTCTACGGCGCGTGTTGCAGCGTTTGCGCGAACACAAGTTGTACGCCCAGCTACAAAAGTGCAAATTCTTGCTTCGAGAGGTGGAGTACCTAGGCCACATTGTGTCGCATGAAGGCATCAAGCCGGACCCCAACAAAGTGCAGGTGGTGCGCGAGTGGGCTGCCCCGACCAATGTAAAGGAGGTGATGTCCTTTTTAGGCCTTGCGGGGTATTATCGCAAGTTTATCATGGGGTTTTCGCGCATAGCTGCTCCCTTGACTACCCTACTCAAGAAGGGAAAGCATTGGAGCTGGTCAGCAACAGAGGAACATGCATTTGCTGCGTTGAAGAAGGCGCTGACGGAGGCACCAGTCCTGGCTCACCCCGACATGGAAAAGACATTTATTTTGGCTTGCGACGCGTCCGACACAGCCGTAGGAGCTGTTTTGCAGCAAGACCATGGCAACGGCCTTCAACCAGTAGCATTCTTCAGCAAGAAGATGAGTGGTGCGGAGCTGAATTACCCCGTGCACGAGAAGGAACTTTTAGCGCAAGTCATGGCGCTACGACAATGGCGTTGTTTTCTGGAAGGCAAAAAGTTCGTGCTTGAGACGGATCACTCTCCACTGAGGTACTTACAAACACAACCTCATCTGAGTCGCAGACAAGCTCGATGGCTTGAGTTCTTTCAACTTTTTGACTTCGATATCAAGTACAAGCCCGGTACGTCAAATGGTGTTGCTGACGCGCTGAGCCGGCTTAATGCAATTGAGGCACTCGCTCAAGTGCAGCCCGAGTGGACCGACCAGATTCGGCAAGTGCTTCGTGAAGACACGGAGGGTATGAAAGTGTTGCAAGAGCTGGAAAATACAGCTACGGACACAAGTGGGCACTGGTCAATGCGCGACGGGCTGCTGTGGCACCATGGGCGCTTGTACATCCCCAACGTCGCGCATATCCGTGTGAAGTTGCTGAAGGAAGCTCATGACGTGCCCATTGCTGGTCACCAAGGGTTGGAAAGGACTTTGGCAAGCTTAAAACAGCGTTTTTACTGGCGAGAGATGCATCGCGATGTGCGCGACTACGTGGCGTTGTGCGACGCATGCCAAAGGGTGAAGGCAAGCAACCAAAAGCCAGGTGGGTTGCTGCAACCTCTCCCTGTGCCATTGTCCAAGTGGGAGCAAGTTACCATGGACTTTATCACGGGGCTACCAAAGACAAAAGAAGGGTACGACGCTATACTTGTGTTCGTCGATAAAACCAGCAAAATGGTACGCTTGGCACCGTGTAGTGAGTCTTGCACGGCACCGGAGGCAGCACGCTTGTTCGTGAAGCATGTATTTCGTTCTCATGGATTACCACGAAGCATTGTGAGTGATCGCGACCCGCGCTTTACAAGTAAGTTTTGGGAGGCGCTGCATAGTGCACTGGGTACCACACTGAAGTTTAGCACGGCATTCCACCCGCAAACTGATGGGCAAACGGAGCGGGCCAACCGTGTGATCGAGGACATGCTGCGTTGCTACGTTAACGCGCGACAAGACAATTGGGAGGAGCTGCTTGAGTTGGTTGAGTTTGCGATCAACAACCACCACAATGCAAGCACAGGTGTCACTCCCTTCCTTATGAACTACGGGCAACATCCATTGACACCGTTGACGGCATGGACACCGCGACGACATGACGTGCGTGTGGAGGCAGCTAATGACTTCCTTACAAAGTGCGCGGACATTAACAAGGCAGCTAGGGATGCGTTATTGGTGGCACAAAATCGGCAGAAGCAGTACGCGGACGCGCATCGCCGACACCTCACGTTTCAGGAAGGCGACATTGTGTTACTCTCCGCGAAGCACGTCCAGGTGCGTACGGGAGTTCGCAAGCTGAATGAACGCTGGTTGGGACCATTTAAGGTCAGCAAAGTTATCTCGGACGTGGCGTACAAGTTGGAGCTACCCGACACCATGCGTGTGCACCCCGTTTTTCACGTCTCCCTTCTGAAAACATATCGAGGACAACCGCCAGAAAGGCCACCCCCCGAAGTTGGCACGGACGATGAACCCGAGTGGGAGGTAGAAGACATCCTTGGTGAAAAGTTTGTGCATGGCGTACGCAAGTTCTTAGTGAAATGGAAGGGCTATCCGTTGCATGAAGCATCCTGGGAGCCAGAGGCACATTTGACTAATGCTCAAGACATTGTGCGTGCCTATCTTGCTCGACGACAACCTCGCGAGCTTCGAGGACGAAGCTCACCTTGGGGAGGAGGAGTGTAACAGTCAAGGCCAAATTCTGTGATTTTCATTGCCGTTTTAGGCCTTATTTGTAAGGTACATGTTTTCAATGACTTGTGGCGGATATCGGCGAGTTATGAGTCTGCCGCGGATATCGACCGGGGCCCCAAGACCAGTCCGGAAGGTGCCAGAAAACGGAGGGCCAGTCGAGAAGGGCTCGACCAGATTTTTGGAAGGGCCTGGCGCCAGGTAGTATAACTTGACCAAATGAGCAGCAAATTAGGAGATCTTTGGTGCGTTGGAAAGGTCTAAAAGTGTACTACAAGATTCTGCAAGAGTATCTTAGCTTCTAGTTCCGTCTAGCGCTAGAATCGTCTAGACAGTAGCATGTGCAGACTGGTAGGTATAAAAGTGACATTCTACAACTTGCAATACAACCTTTAGCTCCCTAGTTTCTTGTGTGCAAGCTTGGTGGTGGTTAGCAGGGGTTGCTAGCGTGTGCCCACCGGTGTGTGCTTGCTTGTGTGACGATCCAAGGCGCTACACAAGTCGGTGTGTAGCTTCGAGCGCATGCGCGTGCGTACGCGAGTGGCGGGGCGCGCGTGTGTGCTTGGCAGAGGGGGCAAGGTTCCGGTGTGAATACCGTGTCTTGGTGAGAGGGTTGTGGATTGGACCAACTCACAGGTGACAAGGCACGAGCACCGTCACACAAGCTCAGCGGGTAGTAATACTGGCATCTGCATGCGATGCTGCTATGGTTGTATCAAAGCGTTCAGCAAGTTTAGGACTTCAAGGACTGTAATTGCAGGCACGTCTGCATGCGTGGCATGCTTGTCACAATGGATTGGTTGCTCGCTTGAAGCCGTTAAGGCAATGCTCGTCAGCATGCCGCTCAATGGGCGTTTGCCTGTAGTAGTCGCCTTTAAACATGGCAAATTGCCGTCCTGCGTAGCACATGGCATTGCAACGGTAGTACATTGTTGTGAAGCAGGCTGCAAGTCGTGGTGATTGATAGACAATAGCAGCACCGGGCTTAATGGAGCTGGCATAGTTATGTCGTGTGCCACAAGCCCATCTTAATTTTGGTCATGGCTATCATTAAGTGTCCTACTTGCACAACACGGGCTCAGCACACTCTCATCTCACAGCGCAATGTATTACACTTGGGGTTGATAGCGCTTATTGATGCCCTGCGCAAAGTGTATGTCATTTATAGTATTGAACATGTGTGCACGCGTGTTCGCATCTTAGCACACACTCAACAACAAGCTCAGTGCCGCCGCCGTCGCTGCTGCTCTGCGCAAGCACAACAACAACAACTACTACTATGGTGTGCAAGCTGCAGGCGCCGGCGCCCTGCAAGGTACGCTGCGTCAGCTACCGAGTGCGCGGCTCGGGGCTGAGGGCGCGTTCAACGCCCGCCTGCATCCTCTGCGGTGGCAAATTGAATAACTGCCGATGTCACGCGCTGTCTGCCAGTGACGTCGGCAGTCAAGTATTGGCCAGAGTACGACTCGTACCAATGCAGCGTACAGTGTAGGGCGTAGGTGGGGTGCGCCATTAGCCTTGCCTGGCGTTGCGGCGACAGCGCGGATGAGCCGGCGAAGCTGCAGTAGGGTATGCGTAAGAACTGCGTGAGAGCTTGCCCTGGGGAGGCGGTTTGGCGCCGCCGCTGTCGCTACCAAGCAGGTGAGCGTGGGTGGGCTACAATGAACAAACGCTAGCTTTGCGGGGGTGCGTAGGCGTGGGTGCATATGTGTCTTGACAGAGTACACAGTCCACTACTCTGCCGCTGACGCACTCTACTAGTCTGCTGACACATGCACGCGTGCTTTTGTCTTGGGGAGCAGTGCGTTTGCTGCCACCGGCTTCAGTCTTTGCTGCGTATGTGTGTGTGCATTGCGTGTACATGAGCTTGACAGGTCTGCATGCCCTTTGAAGTTGACAGCTGCGAGCACAGTGTCTCCTCTCTTGTCTACTACTGCCTGCCTTATCATCGTTGCAGCTGTGTACCTATCATGCTGCTATCCTGCTATCCTCTGGTAGAAACCAACCTCCACCTCTTTGCTCGCTTGACAGCGCTTCACGAAGATGAGGTCAGCTTCTCATTCTCCGCTGCCGGCATGGATGCAACTGTCTTTGGCGCTGGCGCTGACGCTGGCGCTTGTGACCACCTGCACATCCGCCCTCAGCGTGGATGACCCCGTCATGTAGGATTTCTGCTTGCTACTGACACAACGGCAACAACAACAACACGTGTGCTCACAGAGTGGACGGGCCGTATGAGGTGGAGCTCTGCGGTGACGTTACACGCTCAAGGCAACCGAGTTAGTTACGGTCTATCAGCGTTTGTGCGCCAACCCCCTGGCGTGTACAAAATTAGGGGTCGAGGGCCGCAGCAAACCCCCTTGTCCAGGCTCGCCGACCAGAGTGGTGGGAAGTACCACTCTCGCTGTCAAGCAGCCATGCTACCGGCTCTAATCCACAGCGTGGAGGCGTACACGGCAGCCACCAGCGGGGCCATCGTAACCCCGGGAGTAGATGTGTACATTGTGGAATATAGCTCCATGGTGGACTGCTTGCCCAAAATCCTAACTGTCGATTGCGGCCCGGACAGTGTGGTGAGTGAGTGAGTACTGAGCTTTGCGAGTTGTATGTGTGAGAATGACTGCCACTTTACACAAGCATGTATCACACCAAAGAGAGAATGCTCGACGGCAGGGCGACCGGGGAGGCCTCTGTCGCTACAATAGCGTTGGCGCTAAATTGGTCATGGTGACACTGGAACAGCTTGGCGTCGTTGTGTTTAGCAGCATCAACATCGCCGTCGTGGAGTTCGAGTAAGCGTGTGCTTATGCATTGTCAACTCGCACGCAGCACACAGCAGTGCATGACAACCTTCAAGGTGTGCATATGTCATGCACACACGCACACGCACACATGGGCACGCGCACGGGCGTGCACGCATCTAAGCATGTGCATACACACACATGAACGCACGCAGACATAACAGCACACGCACGCGCGCACGCACGCTCACCTGCGCCAACACACGCACGAGCGGACGTGCGTAAGTGCAGCTACGCACGCAAACATGTGCATGCACACCAAGGCACCAACAAATACAACTGCACCCACACGGGCACGCGCACCCGCACACCTGCACGTGTGCACACTACATGCGCGCACGACGGACTAAGAACTGACGCAGCACATCCTCGCAGCACGGGAGGGCCGTATAGCGTGGACGTGTGCAGCAGTGTACGCTTGAGTTCCACTGCGAACATAGACGCGTGCGGGATGTATTAAGCGTTGAATTGCGATTTCAATGGCGATGGCGTGTTTGACGACGCGGTAGGCAACACACCTGTCTTCGAACCCATTCTGTTGGGCCTCAACCCGGGAATCCACACAATAAGCGTGCAGACTGTCACACGAGTGTCCTGTCCAAACTCTCCTCCCAAAGTGTTCAACACAGCCGTCCACGTCACCACATACGTGTCCGCCGTCTACAGCATAGGTATTTCATTGGCGAGTGGAAACCCTCTTGCGAGCGTTGGGGAGCGCATCCTTGTGGAGTATCGTCGATATGCGGCAGAGTGCGCTCCTTACAGCGTCACGAGAGATTACGGGCCAGACATCATTGTGGTGAGAAAGGCGTGTGTGCGTGTTGTGTCGGTGTGTATGCTCGCAAGCACTGCGGTACTAAGGCACACGACTTGTGTGGTGTGTCGTCAGGAGGACATTCCAAGTGATGTGCGGCCTCCAGTCAAGTATGGGGATTATGTTCGGTACACAAGCCCTGGACAGAAGACGTTCACCTGTACACTCACGCAATCTGGCGTCACAGTCACGAGGACGCACAACATCACAGTCACCACTTTCTAGTAAGTGATGGCTGCAATCATGTCATGTCCGATTGCCTGGCTGACACAACTTAAACGTCATATTGTATGTGTGTGATACGCAGATTGGGAGGGCCGTACATTGTTCCCCCGTGCACATGGGTCACGTTTCCAACTCCTAGAGTCGTCAACGCGTGCGGTAGAGAGCGTGTCCTCGCGTGGGACTTTAACAACGACGGCGTGTTTGAAAGCGGGTTGCCTTACATCCAAACCGACGTCTTACAGCTCCGTTCCGTGTGTCTGCTAATAGACCGAACGTGTACCCAATACACGTTCGGTCTATTAGCAGCCCAACATGCCCGGCCTCACCCGACGATGTGTACGCCTTCAACGTGACTGTCACCAAGGGTCCCAAACCGTTCATCAGGCAAATATTGATAACGCCGGAGAGTGGCAACCCCGCTGCTCGTGTGGGAGAGGACATCTTTCAAAGTTGTCGACGTGTTTTTCAACCAATGTCTTGCCTCCCTTGCAATGTCGTCATTGACTGCGGCGCAGACAGTGTGGTGAGTGTGCGCCAAGTGTTGTTGCAGCAATGCAGCCGAGCCCCGCGCGCGCGCGCGTGTGGCTCTCATTCTATGCAAGTTCGTGTGCGTGCTCAAGTACACACGCATGCATATAGTGTGTCATTGCGTGCGTGTGTGTGCAGGGGAACGTGACGGGTATTGGAGGGGTACTTTCGGTACAGCACCCCTGGACAGAAGGTCATCTACGTTACCGTGATGGTGGATGGTGTGTTGGTCTTCCGCACTTAGAACATTACGATCATATCTTTATTGTAAGTCGGCAACAATGCAACAATAGATTGTTATGTGCGTGCGTGTTGTGCTTCCAGCACGCCTTCTATGCGTGCAGCATCAGAGGGCCGTACAGCGTGCCTCTTTGCAGCAGTGTCTTTGTGGGAGCTGCAGGTGGCGTCGACGAGTGCATAAACACGCGAACCCAACTAGCTTGGGACTTAACAATGACGGGGTCTTTGATGATGCGACAGGGCCGAGACCACTCTTCAATGCGTCCACAATGCAGCTCCATCCGGGGGTGTATCCAACAAGCATGCAAGCCAGAGCTGAGACTGGCACCTGGCCAGGCTCTGTCACTATCATTCTAACTACCGATGTCACCGTCACTGGTGGCAACACTGTTGGAGAGCGCATTCAGATTAGTGTATCGGACAAGAAAGTTAAATGTTTCCCTTTCAACGTGACCATTGATTGCGGGTTGGATCATGTGGTAAGTGCATGCGTGTTGTTGTTATGTGCATGCAGTGTGGCAGTGTCTCTACAAAGTGTGACTTGCTGTTGCTGGGCGTTACAGGGGCAACAAGGCGGGCTTTTGTCAGTATGGCACTGTCGGCGTGAATGCATGTCAGTCACGCTTTCGCAGAGCGGTGTTGAGGTGTCCCGCACACTCAACGTGACGATGATCGCCACCACACCATCTTGCATGACGTAAGCGCAAGTTGGGTCTTGTGCACACATGTGCACGCGCGCACGAGTGCGCTGGCACACAAACACGTTCTTATCAACATGTGGGCAGGCCGGCGTTTCCAGAGGGGAGAGTACGCGGGCAACGCGGGGTTGTGGGCAGGACGTGTGGCTAGGACTGTTAGCGTGCAATAGACAACCTGACTATATCAAACCTGACTCGTAGCTTTATGATGCATTTGCAAGCCGAGCTAGCAATGACGCATGGGTAAAGGACGCTTGCTTTCTTGCTGGGATGTGCAAGTTACGACAACCACTTACTTGCCGTACATTGACAACGCATGTTTGTGTTTGCAGCGTATCAAGCACTTCTTTAGCAACCTCACCATTATTGAAGTTTTGATGATGCTCGACGAAATTTGTATAAACAGAAACAATCACGACTACCGCCTGGTACGTGTCTGTGGGTGCGCGCTTGTGCGCGTGCACATGTGCATGTGTGAATCGTAAAATGAAACTCTTGTTACAGTTCTTGTGCATCCAGTCAATAGTAAATCGGGTGGGTGCAATTGAACAAGTTGGCAAAAGCGGCCACAGCACTGCTCAACGCACAATACGTATATTATGCTCAGGTTGGTTGTCCCACGGCAATATGTTTTCCACGAGTTCTTTTTCATTGCCTCCATGACGTGTGCCCGCTTGCAGATGCTTGTGATTATTGGACTATGTTGACAATTGACACGAATTGTACTTGTGATTGTCATGCGACTTCAGTGTCCCCTACCTGTCAAGTTGGGCTTCTGGCATGCATTATACGCTGCGCATAACAAGAACAGGGGTAAATGGGCATGATTGTGGTTGCACACATGCACAACATCAGCGGTGTTTCAACGTGCGCATGCGTGGGTGGGTGTGCAATGAGTTATGCAAAAGTTCAACAAGATGTCGAATGAGCATGGGTATTCAATCAATTGTCCCCTACCATACCTACTCTATAGGGCTGATTGTAGAAGAGTGTTAACTTGACGAACTTTCTTTCTTTGCTAGCTTGGAGCTTAAAACAAAGGAACTTGTATCAATAAGACTTTCCAAGACATGACAAGCCTTGAAATGCATAACGTTTTCATGTAATTATGTGATATGATTTGTTGTATAGTTCTACTTAACTTGATCTCCCCTCGAAAAGGTTTACGCCATATATATTATATATTGTTCAAGATGATCAAGCTCTGTGCAAAGATCATTAGTTATTAGCATGTAGAAATAAGACATTTGTTGTAAAATAGAAAGATTAAATGAAAACTTGCATGTTAAAGTGATCATCTTGGAATGGCCTTTAAAAATTCACCTCTATCTCACAGATAGTATCTAGCTATAACTACCATGTGTCGGCTGAGGCGGTGCACATAGCAAAAGGCCTACATGCTATAGGCGCCTGCCATGCAGGTAGCACAACGTCATTACCTACGTATCGTGCTGCTGTGCCATCGTCGTCGTCGTCGTCATCGTGGTCATCTGTCTGTCGACGCCATTACTGCTACCGCTGCTTGCAGTGCATTGCATTATGCATCGAGCACACCATAATATGTATATTGTTGTTAGTTTTTGGGCCTTCTTAATGAGGCTTTTTGGGCCTTCTTAATGAGGCTTTCTTTCGATGTGCAAATGCTTCCGTATGGCTGCGATGTGTGGCACGATTTTTTAATGAATGCTAGCCTGAGTACGTTGGGGTTTTAGCGTGTTGGCGTTAGTGATGTAGCTAGCAACTACACACTTAACACAAACGGGTTGTGTTGAGTTGCTACGTGTGTAGCACTATGACTTCCACATTAAGAGAGTCTTGCAAATATGCCTCATACCATGATTTATGTCTGTAAATGAATGTCGAAGGTATTAGCTGCGTACAACGCATGCTACACAGTGTGTACGTACAAAAGTAGCACCTGTATTTCAGCCTCATCCTGGTTGTGCAAGCTTGCCGGCGTATGCAAGACCCATACACATTGTCTTGCATGCTTGTTACCTTCCTGGCATAGTCCATGTTCATGGTCATGCCACAGTCTTTGCCTATACATTTAAAGTAAAAGCTGGCAAGCTCGCTGGATGGCGAAGTAAACTCCCCACTGCATCGGCACAGCTACAATATGTCTATATGAGAGAGAGAGAGAGAGAGAGAGAGAGAGAGAGAGAGAGAGAGAGAGAGAGAGAGAGAGAGAGAGAGAGAGAGAGAGAGAGAGANGAGAGAGAGAGAGAGAGAGAGAGAGAGAGAGAGAGAGAGAGAGAGAGAGAGAGAGAGAGAGAGAGAGAGAGAGAGAGAGAGAGAGAGAGAGAGAGAGAGAGAGAGAGAGAGAGAGAGAGAGAGAGAGAGAGAGAGAGAGAGAGAGAGAGAGAGAGAGAGAGAGAGAGAGAGAGAGAGAGAGAGAGAGAGAGAGAGAGAGAGAGAGAGAGAGAGAGAGAGAGAGAGAAAGAGAGAGAGAGAGAGAGAGAGAGAGAGAGAGAGAGAGAGAGAGAGAGAGAGAGAGAGAGAGAGAGGTGCAATTGTCTGACTACAGTACACTCAGACCGCAACTTACATAACTCAACTTAACCACACGGCTGTATGTTTCAGTTGAAGGGTTGCTCTATGCTGCAGATGACGTGCACATGTCAGTGAGAGCGTGTACATGTACTACTCTCAAAGTTCTCAAGACGCCACATCACAAACAGACTAGTCTGTCCATATATCGTGCTTTGGTTATCTTTTGTCACAGACGAATTGTGCAAGATGGAGTTCAAACTGGTAATACAACGGCAGCTGGTTTGAAATAGATGTGCCGATGGACGGATGCATGCCGCTACTGTACCTACATTGCTTCAACCCCTGCAAAAATGACAAACATTCATCTTGGTAAGAGGAAACGAGGAGGCGGATGTCAAGGCAGATTGGATATATCACAAGCTCTATATTACAGTGGCTATGCGCGTCAGAGTTTGATTAATTACCATACAAAATTAAATAATAACCTAAAGCCGTGAATGAGGCTGCGAGGGTGTCTTACCCAGCTCCTTGGCATTGACGATGCTTGGACACGCGCGGGGCAGCTCCTTGCTCTCATCCAGGAACGGCGTCACATCATTTGAGTTTGACCACACAGGCGCACCCACCAAACGCATCTGTTGCAATGAATGTGAGTTCAGCACTCAGCAACACAGCAACGGCCAAGCCCTCAATTTACATTGACATCCAGCACCACATTAAACCATGGTGACTTACCCCCACGTTGAGGGCTGCTAGCAGTGACATGCCCTGCCTTGTCCACTATTGCAAGAGCAGGGATGCGATCAGTACGGCTCAGTGACGACACATGTGTATCATTTTTGTGATGATGAACTACTGACGTTTGTTGATGTACCTGTGATGCGGAGGCGATGTGAGGCACGATCACGGCGTTATCGAGCTCAGCAAGGCCAGGCTTCATGTAGGGCTCATCCTATGCAAAGGCCGATGAGTACAGCCTGCTGGCTTCTATATGTGACGTATAAACGCTATTCACATTGAGTGGCTGGACAGTGTACGCACAGTTCAAAAACCAGCCACACATATGCACAACAATTGTCGTAGGTCTACGTGTATTACAATGCTGTGCTCGTTGTGCCCGACGGACACAATCACATTGTACCTCAAAGACGTCCAGGCCGACTCGGAACTCGGGGTTGGCCTTCAAGTGCTCCACAAGGTCCGTCTCGTTGATGACAGGGCCGCGAGCAGCGTTGACCAACACGGCATTCTGTTCGTTACCACAATCAGATGCTAAACACTAAACTGCTGCTACAAAATGTGCAACGAACTGACCTTCTTCATCATCGCAAGTGTGTTCTTGTTAATCATGTGGCGCGTGGAGTCGTTCAGCACCGGATGCAAGCTGACCACGTCTGCTTCCCGCAAGACTTCCTCTGTCGATGACGCCTTCTTGAATGTGACGGGCTGCTCGCCCAGCTTTTGCAGCGTGGCACCGTACTCTGACCACATCATACCAATGAGCCTTGTGCATGCATGCAATGCAGCAATGTAGAACTCCCCAATTCTGTGATTTTGTGATTTTGTACCTGTGACAAAGCTCTCCAACAGCTTGGCCTGGTGGAGGTCGTAGTAGATGAGGTTCATCTTGAAGCCACCAATCTGTTGCAAGAAAATGCATCAATTGGTTGTTGTCATGACGGGAGGTTTATACATGGGCAGTGCATTCAATTCATTCATCATAAAGCCGACCATCATGCGGGCGTACGCGGAACCGATGCGGCCGGCGCCAATTATGCCCACGGTCTTGCCATTGAGCAATGCGCCAACAAACCTGTCAACACCAATGTTTACACAATGTACAGACGCACATTTGCATACACCTTTAGCATACCGCACTACAAATTATCTTCCGACGGCGTCAATGATTGTACTAAAACTCAGGACCACCAGCTCAGTGCACCAGCAGGCTTGCAAAGACAAGACACTACTACTTACAGTGAGGGCAGCCATCCCTCATATTTCCCTGCCCGCATGAACTTGTCCGCTTCCACCACGCGCCTCGCTGCCGCCAGCGTCAGTGCGGCGGCCAACTCCGCTGTGGTCTCGGTGAGCACACCCTGTGCACACAAGTACATAAACGAATGAACAAATGAATCGTTCAGATCAAGGACCATGTGCATGGATATGCATTAGCACATGCGAAATTGAGGAGGTTGCCCGCATGATTGCATCAATGAGTGAGCAACTGGATGTAGGGTTGGTTGAATGAAGCATAGGCACGCAAATCAACCAGCGCAATACTCAATGTGATCTAGCACTGACTGCATGTACACTGACGCAGAGACTCCTTACAGGTGTGTTGCCGACGGAGATGCCATGCTTGGTTGCAGCCTCAACATCGACATTGTTGTATCCAACAGCCATGTTGCTGTAGGCGCGCCCGCCCGCGGCCTTCAGCTTGCCAAAGAGACGGTCTCCCCAGTTCTCTGTTAGCTGTGCACAGAGACGGACCACATTACCAAGTTGGATTCGCTGTCGAACACACATAATGTGTGATTGATGTGTATGACATTCTGTTAGCTGTGCACAGAGACGGACCACATTACCAAGTCGGATTCGCTATCGAACACACATAATGTGTGATTGATGTGTATGACATTGGCACATACACACCTGGCCGATGACTCCATCGCACTTGTCGCCAATTAGCTGCTCAATATCGTCCTCGTCAAGGATGACCTTCTCCGCTGTGCAGATCTGACCAACAGCACACAGAAACAATCAATCCCACAAGTGCTTCACTACACTGAGATGTGTCATGCCACTGCATGCTGTGCTAAGCTACACACTATGCTATGCCTCACCATACTATATTACACCATCCTATGCTATGCTGTGCTGTGCCACACTGTAGTATGCCATGCCAACCTCTGCTCTACACTATGCTTGGTTATGCTGTGCTTCGCTGTGCCATGCTATGCCATTTCTTGCACAGGCGTAGCATGCTGGCATGCAATGACCAACAAGCCGGCAAGCAGATGAACAGACACTGACGAACAGACACAGAACAACCAGAAGGACAGACAGAGGTGCCTCAACGCAACTCACCTCCACACGGCATCCGGCATCCGTCAACACATCCACCCACTTAGTACCTGCATTGCCAAGTGAGCAACCCAGCAACGCGACTCAGCTCGCCAACCAGCCAACAGACAGGCTATCAACCATCAAACCGAACAAGCATACACACAAGCAACAGAGCTGAGCTGAGCTGAGCTGAGCTGAGGTGTTGCTGGGCGCCTCACCCGGCATGTCTTTGGTGGAAACCACGCGGAGCTTGCCGTCGGGGTTGACGACGCGGACGGGGAGGTTCCTGGCCATGGCGGCGGCGGCGGTGACGAAGGTGGCGTAATAGTGTGCTGCCTGTGCAGGTCTCCCTGGCTGAAAGTGGCGCTGAAGCTGAGGCTGGTAGCACAAAGATCCCTTACTGGCAGCTAAGCCGCGCGCAATGCAGCGTCCAGACGGTCCAAGAAGGAGCGGAAGCAGCAGGCCATGCACCATGCACACGACGCCGCCAACGACCACGGCAACACTACCGTCCACACCCCTCACTATGCCCTGTCTGTGTTGGTCCACTCTTATGCCTGGATTACGCCATAAGCTACGGTCTTGCCGATGACGCATCCACCGGCAATCTCTCGCCGCCGCAAATGCAGCAACACTCCGTACGGCTCCGAGCGAGACGTATCACGTTACGACCAAAGCGTACAGGCACACGTAACTCGCGGTCATCTGCATCCACAAAGCGCAACGCCTGTACGGAGATCGGGGCCTATGCGCAGAAAGCGCTGATATCAACATTGTGGCGTTGACATCCAATTGCAATTTCGGCGGCCCGTTGACATCAAGCTATGGCCACGTGGACGACGAAGTTGCCGGCATTGTGGGCGGCGGCGGCAGGATTGGCGGCATGGCTGGAGCAGTGCAGTGTCTCGCTGGATTGTCTGCGGGTTGCAGTGGTAGGACGCCTCTGAGGAATAGGGGGAGGAGGGAGCCATGCGGCGCTGTGAGGATAGCTACCGCGCCACGTGGCGTCCGATGCGTGCTGGACGACCCCTCTGCCGCCGCCGCCACCGCCGCCAAAGTGGTGTTCGAGCCTCAGCTTGACCCGAAATTAGCAATAGCTGCAGTCGGTAAGCTCAAAAAGAGGAAACGCATGCATGGCCAGTGGGGGATCGTTGCAATGAGTTGTTAAGTCCAGAACTGCTACTGTCGTACAGAGTGCCACAGTGACTAGAGTTGAAGTGGAGATATTCAATCCACAAACGTGACGCCTGAGCTAGCATCTATCCTTCGCGCTATACATTGCGAGCTTTGCACGCACGCGCGCGAAGCTCTCAACATGTGTTGTGTGTATGCTTTACAAATAACACACACACACAATCTGCTTTTCAACTGCATACACACGCACATATAAGCATGCAAGCAAATGCGCACATGCAGGCAGACGCACGTACGCACGCACAGCGCACGTGTGCGCGCGCAGAGGACATTGTGGATTGCATTCTGCATGTGTCATATCTCGTGACCGATTTCTGTTTGTTGACAGCTGGCGCGACACCGTTTGTGGTGGCTGCGGTGCTCTTCTCCCAGCGCATAGTAAGTGTCAAAAGGCTACATTTGCAAAAAGCAATCATCGCTGTGCGTGACTGTTGTCCCACATTGTTAACAGCATGCAACCCTCATATTGGGCCTGCCCTTTACAGAACACAGTGCGCTTTGCAGCATGTTGTTGCTTGCTGATCGTGTGCCCGGTTGAGTATCAAGTAGTGTTGTGTGTTAGTGTTGTATGTATAAGTGTGGGGATGGACACGCAGGCTGCGCAGCTGAACTGCCTGCTGTGCCGAGGCACAGGACTTGTACTCAAAGGGAGGTTTTACCGCCGCTGCAACGCTTGTGGTGAGTAAAGGCACACTCACATCCACGTTCATGCATGCAGACATGCACATGCACACACACGAGCACGCACACGCGCGAGCGCGCAGGCACACCCCAAAGCATGTCCACATTGATGCGTGTGCATACTCAGTACCAGCACTTGCAGGGTCAGTCTTTGTACATTGGTCGTTGCACAGGATGTAGCGCTCAATTCCCCGTCTGGTCCTCATTGCACTCAAGTCAGTTAGTAATGTTGCATCCCGCTGTGGATAGCCTGACATACGGTGTCGCCGATTGACTGTTGTAACTCATGATTGCTTGCAGGCGGTTTCTTGCCATTCCAATCATGGCGAAGGTTTTTCACGGGCTGAAGCAGTTACTATTGCTCCCTGCAGCGAATACTGCACAATGGTGTAACTGTAGTTAGTTGGATGACACTACGCTGGGCATCCGTTGTACATGGCATTGTTTAAGCTTAGTAGTACTTATTTTTATTATCCGCTTGCTAGATTACAAGTCATGTAGTGGTTGCGTCAAGAGCAGAGTTACTACATATGAACACTTCAAACCTGAAATCTCAATTGCAACAAAGGGCTTGCAAGGTTAAATGATTGGAATATTGCAAAAGCTTTTTCTTGGTACACAAGCTTACTGGTCGTTTGGCACTGTGCCATGGCCCAGTTGACGTCTCGCACAGTTACACCATACGCAGCCCCCCTATGCAAGACCCATACACATTGTCTTGCATGCTTGTTACCTTCCTGGCATAGTCCATGTTCATGGTCATGCCACAGTCTTTGCCTATACATTTAAAGTAAAAGCTGGCAAGCTCGCTGGATGGCGAAGTAAACTCCCCACTGCATCGGCACAGCTACAATATGTCTATATGAGAGAGAGAGAGAGAGAGAGAGAGAGAGAGAGAGAGAGAGAGAGAGAGAGAGAGAGAGAGAGAGAGAGAGAGAGAGAGAGAGAGA
>RHPI01003169.1:143173-163941 GCA_009103225.1 Chlorokybus atmophyticus
GCCCCCCCCCCCCCGCACAGTACCACATGCTGACACCCGTCATGACATGCATGTGGCAAGTACATCATTGCCAGTTTGTAGTATTGGTACACGGCAGTGTCAACGGGTACATTGACATATTGCCTCTACGCAATGGCTGCACAAACGACATCCAGAAGCAGCCTACTTACACTGATCTAAGCTAAGCAGCGTGCACGGACTCTTGCTCTAACGACACGTGCGCTGGCAAGATCTGCTTTTGCAACGCAACAGCCGTTTCGAGGATTGCATCTAGCTCAGCTCGGAAGCGCGCGAGCTCGGCATTCTTCGCCTCCATTGTCAAAGCGTGCCGATGGCGCTCCAGCGAGCCTTCCATTTCCGCCACCCTCTTTGTCTCCTGCCACAACCACAAGTTGTGCATGCGTGCAAGTGTGCGTACATTCCTTTGCGCTGTATGTGGTTTGTTTGAAGCTCATTCGCGTACAATCAATGACTCTCATCCAGATGCCGTCATCCGGTTATGTTACGTGCACTGAGCTATATCCACACCAGTGATTGTGCGTAAAGGCGTACCTCCAATATCCCTCGCCACTGCTCCTCCCTTGCCTGCTGCCTCGCGTCCATCTCAGAAATGCGCTTCTCCAGTGCTCGATACTGCGACAAGTGTGCAGATGATTGCCGTCAACGCGTACGTAAGCAACGTGAGCACAGTAGCGAGCTGACCACTTTGAGGGTTGCTGCTCTGCCATACAAGCTGAAGAAAGCACAGCTTGTGTACGACAAAGTTACCTGTGCAGGCATGGGTCCATCCTTCAACTGCATGCGCAGGTCTTCCAACTCCGACTCTGCCTTCTCACAGCGCTGCCGCCAGGCCCTCAGCTCCTTGCGCAGCTGTTGCTGCTCTACCTGCGCACCGGAACCCTCTCCTTGGACCTCCTGCAGCTGCTGGAGCACCTGAATATTCCAAACTCCATCAAGCACTGCGGGGTGACCGCTGTGCTTCATCGAGTTTGGAATATTCATATACACGTGCATACATACATCGTGATGGCGTCCGTTGCATGCCATACAAACAAAGACTGCTTTTGTTATTGAAGCATGACAGTGCGGGAGAATATGTTCAATCGCAGGCACGTCATGGCAAGCGCGATGTATGAGCAACGTGCAAGCAGGACATACCATACACACGAGGTAGCAAGCGTAAAGGACTGCCATACTGCTTGATTTCCGCAGCTATTGCCATGGACTGCTCACCTGCTCATATTCATGTTTCAGGCCAGCAGATCTCTCGACAGCCTCTTCATATGAACGTTGCAGCATTTCACGGCTGAGCTCGGACGCCTCAAGGCTTCGCTGCAGCCTCGCAACATCCTCGTCAAGCGGCTGCTGATGCCGTCCCGAGCTCGGCCGCGAGTCTGACTGATGTGAAGGCGACGACGCCCTATGGCTTGTTGCATTGTGGGCCATTGTGTGGTCAGCATGCGTGGACTCTGCCACTCGCTCATGCAATGCTTGCAACTCTGCCTGCAGAGCCTGCCATAGCCAACAGATCGTTGTAGCTGACAGTGTCTGGGTGCGTGCGTGCGTGCATGCATGACCATGGGAGCGTGCGTGCGTGCGTGTGTGTGTGTGTGTGCGCGACCACCATACCTTGTTGTCTGAAATGGCCTGAACTCAATTTTAAAACGGATGCAGCTAGGGTGACGTACATGTAGACCCAGCGTGCTGCGCATAGAGCACCAACCATACCTCAATGGACGCGTCTTTGGCGGCAAGCATGTCCTCCAGGTGTTTCATTTTGTCCCGAGCGCGAGCAAGGGCTTGTTTGGTTGCACCGCCTTTCACACCGCCCTTGGTCACCTCTTGCTTGGGGTTCTCCTTCGTCGTACTTTGCGTTGCCTCCTTGAGCTTCTTACTATAGAATGTTCGAAGCTCTTCAATCTATACACGCACAGAGGATTTGCATTGGCCATACACAAATTGCTTTGACATTTGGTACATTGCGATGCCATAGCTGTGCAAGCGTACGCAGGAGGGCCAAATGTGGTGATCATGCAGCTGCTGCCACAAGTGAATTACTTGTTACGGCGTTGAGGCTGGTGCAGAATGCGGTAGAATGCAAACCCACCTGTTTCTCAAGCTCTTGCACCCTTCGTACAGTGGCCACAGGCTGATCAAGCTTGGACTGATGTTGTGATAAGCGCTTCTCGTACTGGCGCTTCATGCGTTCGTGTTCCTGCTGGAGGCCAAGTAGGCTCTGCACCCAATGTCATGTTGGGGACAACCAAAGAAAACCAATATAGCTTGCTGATGCAGAAGAACAACAATGCGTTGTTTACTGGGCTCAACTCAACTTTGTTGCATCCCACTGTGAGTTGCAACACGCACCCTTGTGGCCTCTTCCTCTTGTAGGCGGTTGGCTGTTGTCAATGCAGCGAGCTGCTGTTGAAGGGTCTGTAGCTTATTATTCTCAATTGAGCCAGCTTGTTGCTCCTGCAGCGTGCGCACCTGCCAAACAGTGCTCATTAGTACTGCAGATTGTGGCTTGACATAACGGACCCAGCTGCAAGGGTTTTACAACACCACAGAAAGTGAACCCGCAACGCTTGGCTTGCCTCACTCTGTGCATTACTACCTGCGCCTCCAAGTCATGAATGCGCCGGTTGGCTCTGGCTAGCTTGCTCGCGTACTGTATGCGGCCCTCTCCACCATTGGAAGCTATGAGCTGTTGCTCAAGTTCAATTGCACGCTGCTCTGATGCTTGAAGCCGTTCCTGCAAGCATTTATTTAGGCCTAAAGCTGTATATACCCATTTATGCTGCGTGATGCATGCACGCAAGTGCTCAACTGTGCAAACGTGCAGGACAAAGTCCTGACTAGAGTGCAGCAGACAAGGCTCACACTGTGGGGATGGTATGATGGCATGATACCAGTCACCATGCACATCAGCAATGTTGCGTGCGGTCTGCTGCTCACCTGCTGTTCTGCTGCATGCGACTGCATCTTGAGTGTCAGTTCTTCCACAATGCGGCTCAACTCCTTGTTTCTGGCGGTGAGGTGGGCAGTGGTTGTCGCGGATTCGGCTTCATGCTTAGCCTGGAGCAGCCAAATCATGTAAGACTCACCATGGCACAGCATGACACTGTCATGGATGGAAATTGTGTCTACTTGTGGCAAAAGCTTTTACATCGTTGCAGAGCCCACACCATTTGTGCGTGCTGAGTCCACGTTTACACAACCACATGACGCTGGAACCACTTTAGTTGTGCGCATTACTTCAGGACCAAAAGTACCTTCTGCAGCTGCTCCCGCAGTTCATCTTCTCGCATGGCGGCCTCCTCCCTTGCACTAGCTAACTCAGCCTGCATTGCATAGGACCATCACTAAACTGTAGCTGTTAGCATGTGACCATCAGCCATCGTCTGACCAACCTCTAAGGCCAGCACTCTATGAAACGAGGAAGCCTGGCTCTTGACACCTCCATGGGTGCGTTCGAGCTGAGATGCTAGCCTGGCGTTTTCTTGCGCAAGCATAGACTCCCTGCATGCAACAGACATGGGATCTATGTATTGGTCTGGCGCACGTAGGCATTACTGTGCCTTGCAGTGCACAGTACCTCTCTTTCAACTGCGCTTGCACTTCTTTCAGCTTCTCTGTCATGCGCTCGTTTTCGGTCTGGTACCCTGAGATCAGTAACTCCTGGTCCTGCATATCTCGTCGCAGAGCCGCCAACTCGTGTGCTTCAAGAACAACCTACAACGCGTTGTGCATACATCAGCAACCAGTTTAACAAGTAAGCTGAAAGAATTGCACGAAGATAGTGTACCTTGTCTTTGCTCGCAAGAATGCGCTGGCGCGGGTCTGCGTGCTCCAGTTCCTGAAGGCGCAGCGCCAGTGCGTTCTTTTCTTTCTGCAGCTCGCGCACCCGAGCCTCGTAGCTCTCGCGTATGCGTTTTTCATTGAGTTCCACGGCTCGCTTCTGCTCGAGGAGCTTCCGTGTCAAGTCCTTGCGCAGAGCTGATTCTTCTGCCAGCTTCGCCTTGAGCTCCTCCGCCATGGATTGCCAATCTGTCACCCTTGGCAGCGCGCCACGATTGTCCTTCTTGTGATCTGCCGCTGTCATTGCACTGACCTGCATGTTGCATGAGAATGTTACCAGGCATGTTTCAACAAAGATTGACCATGCGCCGATTGTTAGTGGCCATAACTACATGCTGTTGCAGTAAAAACCTCGTACCGCTCACCTGCTCCTGCAGTTGCGCAAATTGCTGACTGAGCTGTAGCGTGGAAGAACTGGCAAGAGGAGTGCTCGCTGCGGTGCCTCTGGAACTGGGAGATATGAAATCTGACCGTGTGTTTTGTCTGCTAGGCGCTCGCTTTGGCAATGCCTTCGACTGTGGGTGTGCATGTGGTGTTTTACTGCTGGTGCGCTCAGTTGCAGCACCATGCCGCGCTTCGGCTTGTGAATACTGTTGCGCGTGTGCCTGCAAGTCTGCGAGTGTTTGACCTTGCAGTTCGCTGGGCTCTGATTTATTTTGCTGCGGGCTTGGCAATGGAAGTGATATCCTGACGGCGTTGTCACGCTCTCCATGTCTGGCAGCATTCACTTGTAGGCCATGAGACTCTGCATGTTGGTCAGATAGCCCTTGCAAGGCTGCGTGCATTGTCAATGGTGCGGCCGGTGCTGCTGATGATGAGAGTGTGATTGACGCACGGCTGACAGCGGCCTGTTCAACTACAGTTGGGGCAGCACCTGAGGCACATGCAGGCGGTAAACCAGGGCAAGGTCGACATATGTTGGCACAGCCATACGCAGATACTTTACCTGTTGCAGGTGTTGTGACAACTGTGGCAGCCACAGCTTCGGTGACCAGAGCCTCCGCCCTGTCAGCAACAACATTTGATCGCAAACACTCACATGCATGCACACTTGATGCTTTTGCCACCACCAATAGACAACTATCGTCCAGTCAACTGACCACTTGTGACTTAGATACATACTGGCAGCGACCAGTCTGCTGCAGCAATGCTGCTGTAGCCATGCACGGGATGCAAAGCACAGCGTTGCAGACCTGTTGTCGTCACGCGCTGGCAATGTGTCCAAGCTGCTTGCTGTGCTGTGTCTGTATTGCGCTTGCGCAGCATCTGGAGCATCCTTCCTGAGACAGAATTGATGTGTGAGTGCATATCCACCGAGACACAGTCGTAAGCTGTAATCAGCAAAAGACACGGAAACGCAGCATACCGTTCGAGTCTGGCAAAGAACTCGCGCTTGGAAGCCTCTTCTGCCTCAGAATCCGTGCCCAGGTCAACTGAGCTCAGCAACGTGGACACGGCTGGAAGCGTCTTCAACAGGGCAGCTGGTCCTAAAGGCATTGCAACATTAACTGGTCAGTCCATCAAGCCAGCACCAAGTCAGTCAGCATTTTGGTCTACCTGCAGCCAGTGGTTGGCCAAAATCTAAGGAGCGCTGCACCGTGTTGGGGCCTGGCAGTGCAGACGCTGCACAATCACTCAGACATATCAGTACTAAGTCCGCAGTCACGGGAGCATCAACCTTATGCATGGCCGTGGCCGCCAGTATTAGTTGTTACAGCAATCCTGTCAGTTGCACATCCATGGTCAACCTAGAGGCTTTGTTGTAGCATCTGCTTTGGATTCAGCGTTGACAAGTGACCTCCGCTGACTGTGCCGCATGTCTGGTGTCAATGTCAGCTCAGGAGAACGCAATCCACCCAACAACTGCGCGCACAGCTAACCTTTCAGCAACAACAGCAGTGCGAACCTGACAACAAGTCACAAGCAACTCGTGTACTACCGTCAGTTGGTAAAGTGAGATCCAACAATAACGATGTAGTGCTGTCACAAGTGCATGCTGGCGGATGAACAACCCGATGCTGCGCATTGAGCTGCTAACCTGAGTACCCATGCTGCCTGTTGCTTCTCTTGAGGGAACGTCTGTTGGGGAAGATTCAAAAGAAGAGTAGTTCTCGTCTCCAGAAGTGACATCATCCACAACAAGCTGTGAAATGGCCTGAGGCCGATGCGAAGCAGCGGAGGTGGAGACTGCGTTCTCCTTTACAGCAGTTGTTGCCGTGCTTGTAGATGGCAAGGGCAGTCTTTGCTTGTTCAACATTGGCACCTCTCCTGGCGATTGCGCATCACTGTCCCACAGCGATCTGGAAGAATTCACCTCCGTGCTCACAGCTGAAGCCTTGAAAAAGGATGATGCGCCATGCCGCTGTGCTGATTGCCTGACGGGAGGCGTATGCTTCCGCAGCCGCGAGCTGCATTGCAAAGTCAACACTGAACTTGAGTCCATGCATGCTTTGCTGTTTGGAATATTGGTGTCCAAGCTAGTTGTGTTCCGAGCGTTGTGCTGACCACTTGGATGGCATCAAGTGCTGCGTGCATATGCTGAACTGAATATATGTCCGCTGCGTGCAACGAAGCAATGAGACCCTAGTTGCAGCGCTGCAATGCAGCAATGCTGAACGAGCAAGCAGCACTGTGAAGTAAGGCAGCCTACAGTTTGGAAGCTAAGTGACAAGAATGCTAACCAACAGACGCCTCCCATGCAGCAGCGGCAACCAAGCTTCACGCTACGTCTTTGCTGTACCTGTACGTATTGTCCGGATCGTCTTCATCGTCGTCATCAGAGACAGGTGCAGCCATGAAAGCCTCAAAGCTGGGGTGCACATGCTGCCCTGGAGAGCGCTCCCTGCCGCCTGCGCTGTAAACCTGCCGCCGAGGCCGAGGAACGTTCGCAGCGGCCACCGACCCGGCCCTCAAGCTCTGCGCTAACATGTTAAAGGACCACGACAGCGGGACTCAACCCCACCCCACCAGCACGTCGCCCACGCCGCCCACGCCGCCAATCCCGGCAGCCATACGCACATTTTGCCCACCAATTTTGAATTCCAGACGTTAGGGTTTTGCTGAATTAACCCGACCACGTTTAATTGAAACAAAGGATTGGTTGGTTTTTAGTCAGGGTTCTGTTGCGGCGCAAGGCCTTAATGCCTGAACGGCACGTTAACCAGTGCCTTAATCGCAGTTTGCGGGGCAGCTTGTTGGCGGCGTCAGGGGCAGCGTTGTTTGAACGACAGGGTTGCTAGCATAATCTGCAAGAATGGTTGCTCATCCAGCAAGGCCCGGTACGACACGCGGACAGCTATTTTCTCGCCGGAGGGGTGGCTATGCAAGGTGCGCAAGATGCTTGATGAGCGCAGTTTGTGTGTGGCATGTATACTACATAGCTGTATGCTTGCATTGCCGTGAGTATTGTATTATGTACTGTCATGCTAAGGCTCAACTCTTTAAACATTCATAACATTCATAACATTCAGCAATATGTCATGCCTATTGCCCGCGCATACCAGCCTTCATCGAGCACGCCTACATCGAAACCATCGCCGGCCTACCAGCATACCAGCGCGCGCGCGTCATCCACCAGTAGCTAGGTCATGACTTCGAAGTAGCTCACGACCATAGCCTACATAGGCACCGCGCGTGCCTTTTTAGTTGTGAGTTCAATTATAAGTTGTGTTCTATATCGAGTGGTGATTGCTGTGGAAATAGCCTCGATATGATCGTTAGCTTATGTTTTGAACAGTCATGATTTGACTTGTATAAGTAGTCACAGTGTTCACCAGATCAGCTGGTGACACAATGAGTGAGAAAGCTAAGAGCTTATGAAACCACTTGAACTGCGAAAACGTCATCCCGGTTACCAAGAACCCCCTCACTGTGTGAGAGCCTGTGCATGCTCGTGTGCATGCTTGTCATTGCTATGAGCTTGGTGTGCCTGGTTGCAGTGTGTTTGTTGGCATCAGTTAGGGCATAGTATCCATGTGTTGCTTGCTCATTCACTTCACTTAACAGT
Source organism: Chlorokybus atmophyticus (assembly GCA_009103225.1). NCBI lineage: Eukaryota > Viridiplantae > Streptophyta > Chlorokybophyceae > Chlorokybales > Chlorokybaceae > Chlorokybus > Chlorokybus atmophyticus. The sequence continues at coordinate 151,038 of RHPI01003169.1, forward strand.
ATAATACATTTTCCGCTGATGCAAAGAACTGTGTAAACAGCACTACCTATAGTAGTGGCTTGTTAACTCACAGTGTCACCCTCTTTGCTCAAGTGAGTGCGTTGCATTCCGCATCGGATATTGCAGTCTGTATCTAGGGACACATCCATGTGCATTCGTTATCACTGTCATTACATAGTGCACACACAAGTACTAGTGTGGTGAGTGGTAGCGGCATCGAGACAGGCAGTAGAGCACAAACACTGTACCCTGCATACACTTTCACCTGTGGACTAGCTGTATGAGCAGGCCCACCGGGTTCTCTCCAATAGACGTGGGTGACCTCAGTAGCTGAAGCCCAACCTCCAATCTCACCTATGAGCGGACCAGCGACGGGAGCAACGATCATAGCAGCAGAGGCTCGCGTTCTGTCTCCGACTTCACTCTGTTCCTGTCCACTCCTCCGCATCGAGCTTCCCCACTCTCGTCCGACAGTGACAACTACGAAATGGAGTCTTCCAGCTCAACCACGTCCATACGCTTCTCCGGACGTGCTGGCACTACCTCGCGGGACGAATTCATTATCAAGTTTTACTCCAAGATGCGACAGCAGGCTCTGAAGAATAAAGATTGGTCAGATGAGATTTCTTTTCACATTGCTGCTCAGTATCTGGACCATGAAGCACATGATGACTGGAAGTCTGTTGCTGAATTGCATCGAGTTGATGGCTATGGCGAGCTTGCCAGTACCATAGCATCCGCGTCACTGCACAGCCCAGCAACCGTCTTTGCACCTGCCACTCCCGCTGCAGTCATCGCGCTGTCCATAGCGGCAGCCACTGACAGAGCAGAGGAGGAGGAACCTGAGTTGATGATCGTCAACCTGACCCCTGCAGAGATTGAAATAAAGACGGCCGCGCGACAGGCCCGGATCTTGGACCGCTCTGCTGCCATCCTTGAAGAACAGCGAACTGCAGCTGTTGAGGTGGGCACACCTCTACCTTTGGCAACACCTGGCTCTCGTGCGGGAGGCAGTGCTTTCACCCTCGGGTCAGTCGCACTGTGCGCACCAGCCATCATTGTAGGTGCCGTCATCTCTAACTCTCCCCTCAAGGATCAATACGCTGCACTTCGTCGCATCTTCCCACCGCAGACCACTAGTAAAGTGGAGGAGTTGAGGCGGTTCCGACGCAAGCCCAATGAGGACCCCCTACGCCTGTACTCCAGACTGGAAGGGCTGTTGAAGGACACTGACTATAAGATCGTCAGTGACGAGGCTGCTGCAATGGTATATGTCAATGAGTTGGATGCCACCTTGAGCGAGTCGACGCGCCTGACCCTGAACTACAGCAGGCCCCTTGGCTACACGCTCAAGGAAGCTTTCAAGACTGCACAAGCCATCCATAAGCGCTTGGTGTATGACAAGGCAGTGCTAGATACCAACCGCAGCGCCTCACGGCTTGTAGCCAGCACAACCGGCGAGCCTCCTCGCCGCGAATGTGGCCGGGACGCTCCACCAGCACGCGACAAAGGGAAACGGTCAGCGCATACTGCTTTGCCTGCCCCTGTGCTGGGGCGCTTGCCGCACTGCGCTCAACACCACCAGAGGAGACTGCAGCAGCAGTTACCCCACACACACGCTACCGACGATGTAAGCGGCTGCGCATCCACGCCAACGCAGCCATGATCGCCAAACAAGGCAAGCATGTCACTATCAATGGACGAGCACCCAAGCGTTTGATGCTGGACTCTGAAGCCCAGCCTGTCATCATCGGACTTTACCTCGCACGCGACCTTGGCGTCACCAGCGCTGAGCTGATGACGTGCCCATACGTGCTCGACACAGCAACCGGCAGCCGTGACAAGGTGATTCATCGCCATCGCATCGCCAAGCAAGCCCTCTGCATTCGCTTGATAGGGGTAAACTTTTCCCACAGCACCGAGGTCATATAGAAGTGTGTGGTCACCGACGCAGGATCCTTCGACCTGTGCTGTGCTGGGACAGGACTTCAACTTCCCTGATGGCATGGGGCTAGATTGCTGGACAGAGAAGGCATGGTTTCGTCCCCTTTGGGATGAGGAGGATGGAGAGGTTCAAGGATATCTGCCTCTCGAGCTGGTGGCTCGCACTCGCTCTCACCAAAGGTCAGTTGCAATAGCCACCTACAGGTCAATGTCGATGACCACTGACGGGTCAACTGCAGCAGCCACCCATAGGTTGGTTTCGACAACCACTGACAGATCAGCTGCGGTGGTCACCCACAACTCTGACCAAGACTCTCCTATCCCATATGACAAATCTCAGGAAGACGCCACTGAGGAAGTGGCCCACCAGAAATCAATGGATCGCCACTGGCGCGCACAGGTGGTCGCACTTCTACTACTGACCAGACCACGGCTTACTTCACGGTTCCCTCTCTACAAGGACCAATTTGGTCCTTGTAGAGAGGGTCCAGGAACAACACCAGGTGGCCATTGGAATAGTGGAGTTTTACGTATTTCGTCGACAACAAAGCATCACCGTGTTGGAACTATTTAGAGGTATAGGTAGTGGCCTCGCCGCTGTCCTCAACACCGGTGCGACGCTCACGAAGTATTTCTTTTGTGACCCTGATCCACACGCACAGCTTGCCCTGAGCCACCACCTGCGCCACTTACACAAATGCTACCCGCAGCAACTGCCGCTATCGGCACTGCAAGGCAGTTTAAAGGCACTGCCACAGGACATCCGTTTAATCACTGCAGATCGCCTCCTGGCGGTGGGCAACATTGACCTGCTGATAGCGCGATGGGAGTGTCAAGGACACTCCAGAGCAGGCAAAGGTCAGGGACTCGCTGATCCTCGCTCGTGACTGTTCTGGGAAGTGATGTGTATCATCAATTCTGCAGAGCAACCAGCTGTCCATGCCTTCAAAATGCATCATTGCAAATGTGCACTCCGAGGACGATAAACGCCATCACGTGTTCAACAGCTTTCAACAGATGTGTTCTTTACTAGGACACCCTTTTAAAAGCAATGCAGCGCGTTATGGCTCCCGTGCCATCGCCTCCGCGCCAAGTGGACAAACCTGGCTGCCGTCGAGGATCTCTTTGCTGCTAAATATCTGCACAGCAGTCGTCCACGCGATCTCACCGTTGATGCTATCCTAGACCCTGGGCGCACAGCACAACCAGTCACACGACACAATCACCAAAACGTTTACCAGTGCAACCAGCCTTGTCGACCACGTCGTGCGCTCCCCACTCTGGTGTGTTACCCAGGATCATACGCCTACCGCAACCAAGGCGAAGGCATGGTGTTGGATTCCAACACAGGCCAACCGGAAGAACCCAACGCACGTGAGCGCGAACGCGCCATGGGCTTCTCTCCAGGCAGTATCACAGGTTCCACGCTGACCGACAATTAGCAATGTGAGTCGTTGGGGCGCGCCATGGACCAGAACAGCATGGTGTGGTTATCGAAAATATGCTTTGCTCTCCAGGACCGCCATGTGGCTGTCCAAGAGCTCGAACACCTTTGTGCGGGGGGGGGGGGGGGGGGGGGGGGGGGGGGCGATCGCGTGCGAGAGACGAAAGCCACACACACCGCCTTTGAAATCGCCAATATGGAGGAGCATTCAGCAGTCACTGTGGAGGACATCCCAATAGTTGCCAATGCTACCTCTTGGTCCCATGCTTTTGGACCACTGGTTATTGGCCAGACGCGAGAACAACTTGAGGCTCTCATCAACAAGTGGAGGAGTCGGTTCAGCTTGAGCGTGAAGGAACTGGGCGTTTGCTCAAGTTATCAGATGAACACCGAACCGGTGTTTCAACGACGGTACCGACTCTCCAAGTTGGAAAAAGACTTGGTGGAGCAGAGGTGCAAGGCTCTGCTAGATGCAGGCCTGATTGAGGAGTCCACATCGGACTTTGCGGCCGCGACCGTCATGCCCCTGAAAAAGGATTCAGCAGGCAAGTGGACAGGCCGGCGTATGTGCGGCGATTATCGCCCCCTCAACAACAAAACTAAACAAGACAGGTATAAAATCTGTTGAAGATATTCTACATCCAGGCGGACGGTTAGCTTGCACTTCAAATAGAATGGCCGCGAGAAGGCTCTAGGCGAGGACTCAAGTCGAAAGTTCCAGGCGCGTGAAGGTTCCAGGCGCGGACTCGAGTTCGGAGTCTGGCGACTTCCAGGCCTGCACGAGAATCGTCATAACTCGGTGGTTACTACCCCGATTTGGGCGTTCTAGAGCTCAAAAATTAGCCCTTGAAGGTAGCTACAAGATGTTTTTTAGCTGCATTTTTAGCTGAATTTTTTTTTTCAGAACGCAGCATTTAAATAGGTGTAGCAAACGTGGTGGCTTCTGAAGTAGACAGGTGTACTCCTGGCGGGTACGAAACCCGCGTACATCGTGGCAATAGATGGTCTTAGTCTTGTTGTTGCAGCCTCTTGGCGTTGATGTTGAGTGGCGTGCACACATGTGCATGTGTAGGTTTGTCAAAGCATCTCAATATAATGCCTATTGCAGAGGGTATCTTTGATGATGTAGGAGACTGTACCGTCGTTAGCATCCCGGACATGCGACAAGGGTACAACCGGATCGCCATCAAGGAGGAGGACAAGCACAGGACCTCTTTCTGGGGCAATCGGCAGCTGTACTAGTGGAAGGTCATGCCCTTCGGACTGAAGAATGCTCCTGCCAAGTTCCAGCGCGTCATGGACAAAGCCTTGCAGAGGCTGGACTTCCCGCGATGCTACATTAATGACATTCTCGTCTTCAGCCGCAGCAACAAAGAGCACCTACAGCACATCGAGGAGGTGCTGGAGAGACTTAAGGGGGTGGGGATGACGGTGCACCCCGACAAGTGCACCTTCTTCACTCACAAGGTACCCTACCTGGGGCACATGATTGTGCCCCACGGTGTGTACGTACAGCAGGCGAAGGTGGAGGCCTTGGAGCAGCTATCCCGGCTCCAATGGACCTACGCGCCTGCGCACCTTTCTGGGCCTGGCCAACTACTACCGCCGGTTGGTAAAGAACTTCGTAAAGATCGCGCAACCCCTCAACAAGCTCCAAAAAAAGGAATTGGCGTTTGCGTGGAAGGAGCCACAACAGCAGGCGTTTGACGAGCTAAAGGGCAGGCTCACCACCGCTCCCATTCTGCAACGCCCTGACTGTTGACTAGAGATGCTGCATGCAACCATGCACAACAAGCATACACAGCACAGTGGTAAGAGCAGAGCTACGCCGCCAACGAAGTGACCACAGAAGTGAACTAACTCAATAACCCACGGCCTGTCGGTTCTGGGCCCTTAGTCTGGGTCCTACCAAAGACCAGACCAGACTGTACCAGTCCTAATTGCATGCAGCCTATACATACAACTGCAGTCTATGAGTAGCTTATCAAGTACAAGTTTAATAAGCTACAACAGGGCTAGCTAAACTGACTGGACAACAGCACATAAGTGTTATATGTTATACATGCAGAGAACACTGCATAACATGCTATATTCTCCACACTGACTACACCAAGCCCTTAATCCTCCACACCGACTGGAGCAAGCTTGGGATGGGGGCTGTGCTGGTGCAGCATGATGAGAACAAGAAGGAGCGGGTGGTGTCGTACGCCAGCCGAAGCAACAACAGCGCTGAGGCCAACTACAGCAGCTACGAGGGGGAGTGCCTCGCTGCAGTGTGGGCCATCTCCTGCTTCAGACCTTTCCTCTTTAATCGGCAATTTCAGCTGCTCACCGATCATCTGCCACTCAAGTGGTTGATGACCAACCAACATCTGACAGGGAAACTTGCTCGCTGGGCCCTGTTGTTGCAGGAGTATGACTTAGAAATCGACCACCGCGCCGGCCTCACCAACCAAGACGCCGATGGCCTCAATCGCAACCCTCACCTCAGTACCAACGATGCAATCGGAGCTCGTCACGAGCTCGGCCCTGCAGCAGCAGCTCCCACCGTAGCGGCCATGTTTGCTGTTGCCGCGTTACGTTCAGGGCATCAGATCAACACCACCGCCACCTCAACGGCAGAGGAGGTTCATGCCCTTGAGCCTACCGGCCCCACAGTGACCACACCCCGAGGGAACGTCCACGCGGTCGACATTGAAGTCGACGACACCGAGCTGGCACCCACCGACACCAGGCAGGACATATGTGTTGAAGGTATTACATGGGTGATGCTTGTATCCGGTCAGCTTGCCCTTCATACAGGAGTCGAGGGTCGAAGGTACCATGAAGAAGCGCGTGGGCTCCAGACTTAGCAAGACGGTCGAGTCATGACGGACTCCGGACCAGGCTGCTTGGTAGAGCCTTGGGAGAAATCGCGTAGCTTCGTGGATACGTAAGCTTAGCAAGCGTGGCTTGGCTTGTTGAAAAGCTCTGATTGTGAGATAGACAGGGTAGCTTACAGAACAGCAATCGGCTGAGTATAGTGCACGTGGTGCTTGCCAATGTAGACGTGTGTAGAGACTGGCAGGGTATAAAGCCCAGACTTGTTGCAATGAAGAAGATAGGTCACGATGTAGCATGTGTGCGGATGCTATGGCGGCAGTAGCAGTCATGCTCTTGTGTTGATGTTGTTGGCGTGTCACTTGCACGTGTGTATGTCAACAATATGGCTGGACAAGCCATCACTCTCCTTCCTTCAAAGTGGCCAGCTTCCCTCCAACATGAGTGCACAAGAGAAAGATCGTGTCCGTCAACGTACCCGCCACCATCGGTGGGCGAATGACAAGCTTGGTCGCCGCGTCCATGACAAAAACAAGGAGGTGCCGGCGCCAGCCACCCGCAACGGTATTATCGCTGCCCTCCACACTGAGCTTGAGCACTTCGGTGTGAAGCGTACAGCCTGATAAGGGCGCAATAGTGGTGGTATGGGCTGTCCAAACAGGTGCTGAGGTCCGTCAGTTGCTGCCAACAGTGTGACATGGTACGCGCCAGCCTCAACACACGCAGCGCCACCTTGCACCCTCTCCCCATCTCCGTTCTTTTCTATCGCTGGGGACTCGACATCTTGGGAGACTTCGCACCCTCGGCACGTGGCAACCGTAACATCCCAGTGATGATCGAGCACTTCTCCAAATGGGTGGAGCTGGTGCTATTACCCGACAAGAGCAGCAGGGGGGTGTCTCAAGCCTTCCTCTTCCATGCCCTTAGCCGGTTCGGCAGCTGCGCTGAGGTCATCACCGACCAAGGCACTGAGTTTAGAGGGGAGTTCGACACCCTGTTGGACAAAAGCTACATCGATCATCGCCGCACTTCGCGTGACCACCCTCAAGCCGACGGTCTCGCTGAGCGGACAGTACAGACCATCAAGAAGGCACTCCGCAAGTACGTGCTGAAATATAAGAAGAACACCTGGGACGACCACCTTCCGTGGGTGGCCCTTGGATACCGATTGTCAAAGCAGGCGGCCCCTGCGCGAGTACAGCCCATACTACCTGCTGTTCGGGCGTCCGCCATTGCTTCCTTTCGTGCACAGCAGGCAGTAGATCGTGTGGTGAACAACCTCGACAATCCCGACTGGATGCACCACGACATTACCACACGCGCCGCGCTGTTCAAGCACACCGTCCCGGTGGCCTTCAACAACCTACGCATCGCAAAGCACCGCGACACCCTGCGCTACGAGCGCGTGCGGAGCGGCTTCTACAAGGAGCGCCAACGACGGTTTTAAGCAGGGGACTTTGCCTACCGCATGGCAGCTACCAAGGACACGCTCGACACCTTCACGGGCCGCACCGTCTACAAGGTACTTAAGGTGTACCCCACAGGAGTGCTGGACCTCCTCGGTAAAAACGGCGAGAGGTTGAAAGACAACATGGTGAACTGCGCGCCATGTCATCTTCCGTGCATAGCTGGCTTTGCGCGCATCCAGCACCTTCGCCCCGCCCGCAGCACACGATGTGAACGCTGCGGCAGCGCCGGCGACGCACTTATGATGCACTGCTATGGCTGTAACAAGGGCCTGCATTGCTACTGTATGGAGCCCTCGTTAGACGCAATACCCATGGAGGAGTACTGGTGCAACGATTGCCGCACCAACGACCCTCCTCACCTGCTTTAGCAACTGAGCTCTGGAGCTGGAACCTCCCCAGAAACTCAGGGGGGGTGGCTTGTTAATTGTGTGTCCTACAGCACAGCATGTACACTAAGAAGGACACCGCCTCCACATGTCCGTGTGATTCAGCGATAGCGGAGCAGCTCCACCAAGCACTACGCGCCATACGAGCTGGGATCTTTTACTTTTGCTACATGTCACAACATGTTGCAGCAATAGGGCTAGCAAGCATGTCTTTCCCTGCAGCAACCCGAGACAGTGTGACCCTCAACGCTCCTCGACCCAACAGCTGTCATACTTATTGCCTGCGCATACTAGCCTTCGTCGAGTACGCCTACATCGAAACCATCGCCTGGCCTACCAGCATACCAACGCGCGCTCGTCACTGACAGCTAGGTCATGACTCCGGAGTAGCTCACAACCATAGCCTACATAGGCACCGCGCGTAGCTGTTCAGTTGTGAGTTGTGTTTTATTGAGTGGTGATTAATGTGGAAATAGCCTCGATATGACCGTTAGCTTATGCTCTGAACTGTCATGATTTGACTTGTATAAGTACTCACAGTGTTCGCCGGATCAGCTGGTGACACTGTGAGTGAGAAAGCTAAGAGCTTGTGAAACAATTTGAACCGCGAACACGCCATCCCAGTTACTCAGAACCCCCTCACTATGTGAGAGCCTGTGCATGCTCGTGTGCATTGTGCTTGTCATTGCTGTGAGCTTGGTGTGCCTGGTTGCAATGTGTTTGTTGGCATCAATCATGGCATAATATCCACGTGTTGTTTGCTAATTCACCTCACTTAATAGTATAACACATTTTCCGCTCATGCAAAGAACTGTGTGTAAACAGCACTACCTAGAGTAGTGGCTTGTTAACTGTGTGTCCTATAGCACAGCATGTACACTAAGAAGGACACCGCCTCCACATGTCCGTGTGATTCAGCGACAGCGGAGCAGCTCCACCAAGCACTCCGCGCCATACGAGCTGGGTTATCTTTTACTTTTGCTACATGTTACAACGTGTTGCAGCATCAGGGCTAGCAAGCATGTCTTTCCCTACAGCGACCCCAGACAGTGTGACCCTCAATGCTCCTCAACCCGACAAATGCCGATGTACCTATGTGCAAGCTGCTTGTTCAAAAGGCAACCCGGAGGCGTGGAGAACGGCATGCATGATACCGTTACATTGACACGTAGACACGACACAAGATTTCAAATGGAGGGGGGGGCGGAGGGACAAAACACATTAACATGTCACGTTGCAAGTTTATCACAAGTGTCAATTTGTCATTAGTCCACCCACCCATCGACCCACCCACCCACCCACTCAGCCCCTCTCTCGCACTTGCGGCAATGCACTACATCTACTTTATAACGTTAATAAACATACACTTCAGACTATTTTCACAAGTTAATAAGCATGCGCTGCACATCAGGTTTGTTCGGTACGCACTTGTAGTATACGCTGATAACATACCGGCACAAAGACATGCGTAACTTTCGTGAGAGAAAAGGGGGGGGGGGGGGGGGGGGGGGGGGCNAATTGTGAATAATAAACACATGTTGCAAAGCATGTGCATATGCTTTGTCAAGGAAGCTCACCTTACACGTTATCAATGTGTACGTAATGTGCCGTGTTCCTCCTGGTGGCATACATAACTTTTGCGATGTCCGGCATGCCATCACGGCAATACTAGATAGGGTTGACCCTTAAGTACAACCTCCTAGCGGTATATAGGTAGAAGCATTGTACTGCTTTGGAGAACCTGTGAACATGCACTTGGGAAACACGTCATCACCTCGCTTTACTGTCGTTGCCGCTAATAGCCCATTTAAGGGCTCGGGATGTTGAGCCGTCCCGTTAAGATTGCCTATACCATACTACATTTCAACGCGTTCATCGCATGGGGATGTACTCCGACAGCCGTAATGCGTTTCCTTCATGTGCAAACACCAATTCTACAATTGGGTTGTCTTCCCCCAATTGGCGATGGTCTGCTAAGTCGTCGATAACCTTTAACGCAAAAGAGCACAACTCCTGCACCCTGGGGGGTTGTCTACGTGGACAACTTTTGGGAGGAGGTACCTCTTTACCTTTATCGGCAACGACCACGGCGGCCATCTCCGCCCCTCCCTGCAATAACTTGTCCGCCGCCCCCCCCTCTCTACCACCACCCCGCCGCCGCCCTAGCCTATGGCACAAGCGCGGCAAGGATTCTGCTGCGAGGGCCTTAACACATAAGGCCTTAACACCTAAACGCTCCGTGATTCAGTGGCTTAATCCCAGGTTTGTGGGCAGGTTGTTGGAGGTGTTGGCAGCGGCAGCGGCAGCGGCGGGGGCGGGGGCGGCGTTGTTTACTACAGGGCTGCTAGCCTACTATAGGAGAGTTGAGCTACTTCCATGGCCCGGCGCTATGACACGCGGACAACAATATTTTCGCCGGAGGGGCGGCTATACCAGGTGCGAAAGCTGATTGCTGAGTGCGGCTTATGTATGGGAGAGCTGCATGGGAGAGCTGCATGGTTGCGTTTCTATGAACGCAGTGTGATACTTACATGCTGGGTGGTTGTATTCAATACACTGATGGCGCAGTTGCGCGGCAGCTGCTCTTGTTTGTTTGCTACAAAGGCCATAACTGTGGCCAACGCCATGCATGTTTCGGGATGTGATTGGATCGCTCTCATCTGATGCAATTTTTCACGTAACCTCTTTGTTTCACTGGTATCGATTTCATCAAGCAGGGTGGCCTCTGGCTGCAGTGCATAGTCGGCATGTGCGCCATGCTCAGCAGACATGAAGCAACAGTAACAAACAGTGTGAATATCAAGGTTATCAGTACGTGGTGATTGCAGACCTCGGATGACTTTGCGGCACAGTTGGATCACTACTAGCATGCATATCCGTGCTTATCTCCGGATCAGTGGTGTTCTGTATGGCAAACACCCTCTATGCAGAGTTCCATGCCCGTTTTGCGATTTGTATCGTGTAAGGGATGGTGCATCATGCATGGGCAAGTTACAAGTCCTTATATCGTGTGCAAGCTTAGACACTGGCAAGGAATGGTTGTGTTTTGGCTGTTGATCTTATCTTCCTCAACCTGTTCTGTGAAGTTTGCCGTGAGATTACGCTGCATGCAGACTTGTGTTCCGCAGCATTGGTGCACCACTATCGTCTCTTCCACTGCTCGCACAGTGTTGTATCAACATGTTGGCTGCCCCGCAGGTGGAATACGCCATGGAAGCCATCTCACATGCAGGCGCAGCTGTTGGCATCCTTGCCACCAACGGTGTTGTGTTAGCAGCGGAGAAGAAGGTCATATCAAAGCTGCTCGAGCCATCAAAGGTACAGATGAATGCATTGTTGTATCTAATCGCTTCCTATGCTTGGGAGAAGGTTCATGCTATTTGCTATGTGACTGATATACTGCATTCACCAACCGGTTGAGTGATACACCGGCAGGCTCCTGAGAAAATGTACAAAATTGATGACCATGTCGCCACTGCGGTGGCGGGCATCACGTCAGACGCGAACATTCTGATCCAAACAGCTCGGTTAGCTGCTCAGCGATACACGTTTTCGTATGGCGAGCCGATGCCGGTCGAGCAGCTGGTGCAATCTCTGTGCGACACGAAGCAAGGGTACACGCAGTTTGGAGGCTTGAGACCGTTTGGAGTTTCGTTCCTGTATGCTGGCTGGGACAAACACTACGGATTCCAGCTGTACCATAGCGACCCGAGCGGCAATTATGGTGGCTGGAAGGCCACTGCCATTGGCGCAAACCACCAGGTACGATTGCCTGCTGCTCTGACTTACCTGTTGTCAGTCCCTATGCTCGTCGTCATATACAAACGCTGCTTTCATGAGCGCGTGCGATCAACATTATGAGCTCATCACTTGCACAAGTTGTTTCATTGCCTTTGGCCGTTGCATGTTGTGTGAACTGCAAAGGTTGGTCTTGCTCACTCTGCTGCGTGGGCGTGCCTTTGTGCGCAGGCTGCGCAATCCATCCTCAAGTCAGACTACAAGGCGGATCTGGACCTTGACGGAGCTATCAAGCTGGCCATGAAGGTGCTGTCCAAGACCATGGACAGCGCAACGCTGGCGGCGGTCAAGCTGGAGATCACATCGATTATGCGGGCGGCAGATGGCATCGTCAAGTACCACGTGTACTCCGCTGCTGAGCTTGAGGAGCCTCTCAAGCAAGTGAACGCCGCGGTGGAACGGGATAGCCAGCAGTCGTAGTGTACAGCGTATGCGTGGTGTGCATTGTAATCATTCAATGCTGTCACTCTGTGAATTCAATCTGAATGCATAGCAATTTTATTGCAATGTGGTGCTTGACGAAGAACGACTCTGCACATTGTCACAGCAGTGCCATCATTGAGACTGCTGCATGTCTTGTGACTAGCGCCAAATGCTTCTCAGTTGCAAACACATGAATATACAAATACATCTATACTTTTGCAATCCTGATCATTGCCAAGACTACATGTAAGCACATGTTGGTGTCTGCATGAGCATTTTTGCATGACGCAATTTTGTGGGGATCTTCGTACAGCTGCAACTGCTTTGTGGTCAGCCAGATCACTGCTTTACAATACGCATTGAATGCCGCCGCATGATAGCAGTACACGAGCAAATGAGGGCCTTCCTGCACAGACGAGCGATATTGCGCTCGCATGTAACGATACCACTCACTTACCTGCTAGTGAGCCTCACCAACTTGTGCACAAGCACAAAGAACTTGTGCACAACACAATTCCCTCTTGCATCTTTTGTACGCCCTAATGCAGCACCTCGCCGAGGGGAGACACAGCACCAGAGTCGGGTAGGAGAGGATGACCACCAGCCCTCCAACAGCTCCC
>RHPI01003169.1:164435-174808 GCA_009103225.1 Chlorokybus atmophyticus
CCCCCCCCCCCCCCCCCCCCCCCCAACACACACAAGTGCAGTCGCCCACCAACGGCACACACACCCCACAAGGGATGAGGGGAGAGCCCCTTCAACAGCTACAACCAGCTGCAGGCACCCCACACACAAGTGGCCTTTGAGTGGTGAACACACTCTCATCCCTACTTAAGGTTGTTACTGAGCATATATACCAGTTGCCGCTCTCCCGACCTGGCACAGAGGATTCCAAGGCCCAAGGCCTTGTCACTGTGGGCTGGCCTATCAGCACATGCTGACTGCCAGTGTGTCAAACATAGGATGTCATGCCGAATACCCTCGCATGCCAGTCCTCCTCGAGCATGCCTACATCCAGCCCCAAGCCCGGGCTACCAGCATAAAGAACGCGCGCGCCCCAGTCTACTGTTAGCTACTTCGTACTCCATGTAGCATGTAGCTAGGGCTACTCTATATGCCTCTCCGTAGGAACCGCGCGTAGCTGATCAGGAATCTATTATCAGCTCATGTGCTACATTGAGTCTTAGGACATTTCCGTAGTAGCGTACGGTTTCGATGTGACCGTTGGCCTAGTGCCCACGTGGCACAGTCATGATTTGACATGTGTAAGTAGGAAGTCATGTCACTAGATCCGCTGAGGACACTGCGAGCGAGTACTAAGAGTAGAGACTCTGATTTTGAGAGCTTGTGAAGCGACTTGAACTAGAAGCACACCATCTTGGTTGCGAAAGACTGCCTTACCACATGAGCCACAATGTATGCTCTTGTGCGCTGTGCCTGTCATTGCTGTGAGCTTGGCGCTGGTGTGTTTCCTGCATCAGTCAGGACATAGCATCTCTGAGTTGCTTGTTCATTTACCTTACTTAACAGTGTAATACATCATCCACTCATGCAAAGAACTGTATATATAGCACTACCTATCGTAGTGGCTTGTTTACTCACAGTGTCAACCTCGTTGTTGAAGTGAGTGCATCGCATTCTGCATTAAGTAGTGCAGTTTGTAGCGGGGGATACATCCTTGTGCATTCTTTATGACTATCATCACATAGTGCGCACACAAGCACTAGTGTGGTGAGTGGTAGCAGCATCAAGACAGACGGTAGAGCACAAACACTCTACCCTGCATACACTTTCACCAGTGGACTAGCTGCATGAGTAGGACCACCCCGTTCTTTCCAATAGACGAGGGTGACCTGAACAGCTGAAGCTCAACCTCCAACCTTACCGACGAGCGAACCAGCAACGGGAGCAGCGATCGCAGCAGCAGAGGCTCGCGTTCTGTCTCTGGCTTCACTCAATTCCGGTCTACTCCTCGCCATCAAGCTTCCCCACTATCGTCCAACAGCAACAACTATGAGATGGAGCCTTCCAGCTCAACCACATCCCTGCGCTTCTCCGGACATGCTGGCACCACCTCGCTGGACGAATTCATCATCATATTTCAGTCAGTCCCAAGATGCGATTGCAAGCTCCGAAGCACAAAGACTGATTAGATGAGAATTCTTTCCACATCGCTGCTCAGTATCTGGGCCATAAAGCACACGATGTCTAGAAATCTGTTGTTGAATTGCATCGAGTTGATGGATATGGCGAGCTCGCCAGCACCATAGCATACTGCGTCACTGCACAGCAGCCATCGCTCCACCTGCCACTCCAGCTGCAGTCACCGGCTTGTCCATAGCTGCAGCCATTGAGAGGGCAGAGGAGGAGAAGCATAAGTTGGTTATCGTCAACTTGACCCCTGCAAAGATTGAGATTAAGACGGTCGTACGATGGGCCCGGATCTTGGACCGTTCTAATGCTATCCTTGAAAGACAACGAGCTGCAGCTGTTGAGGTGGGCACACCTCTACCTCTGGCAACATCTGGCTCTCGTGCGGGAGGCAGTGCTTTCACCCTCGGGTCAGTTGCACTGCGCGCACCAGCAATTTTTGTAGGTGCTGCCATCTCTGACTCTCCACTCAAGGAAATATACGCTGCATTTCGTTGCACCTTCCCACCTCAGACCACCAACAAAGTGGAGGAGCTCAGATGGTTTCGACGCAAGCCCAACGAGGACCCTCTACGCCTGTACTCTAGACTGGAAGGGCTGTTGAAAGACACTGACTACAAGATCGTCAATGACGCGGCTGCTGCAGTGGTTTATGTCAATGAATTGGATGCCACCCTCAGCGAGTCGACGCGGCTAACCCTGAACTACAGCAAGCCCCTTAGCTACATGCTCAAAAAAGCTTACGAGACTGCACAAGCCATCCACAAGCGCTTGATGTATGAGAAGGCAGTTCTGGACACCAACCGCAATGCCTCATGGCCTGTAGCTAGCACAACTACTGAGCCTCCTTGCTGCAAGCGTGGTCGGGACGCTCCGGACGCGACAAAGGGAAACGATCACCTCATACTGCTTTGCCTGCCCCTGTGCTGTGTCATTGCTGTGGACGGCATGGGCACTACCAAAAGGAGTGCACCGAAGAGTACTCAACCCTAATCCGCGACCACTGTCACCAGACGGGTCACTTGGAGTCAGTCTGCTGGCTCAAGTTCCCTAAGTTGAGACCTGCCAACAGCTACAGCAACAACACTAGAGGCCACAACGGCAACAGCTCTGGTGGCTACAATAGCAACCACCCTAAAAAGTATAACAACAACGACAACTACGCTAACGCTCGCAAGGAAGAGCAAGGCTACAGGGGGAAGAATCGTCCTCCTCAGCGCAAGGGACTAGAAGGACGTCCGCACACTGCTGCTGTTGCTGCTAAGGCTTCAGCCAACCCGCCAGCTGATGACCATGATGCTGCCCTCATGGCGCGTATGGCGCGCTTGGAGGAAGTCAAAGAGCAGGACCACCGCGACTGCTACTTTGCCCAATGAGCACTGATGGCTCCGAAGCGCACGAGAGACATGTGCACTCCGTCATGCGTTGAACCATCCCAATGAGCACGAGGGGAAGTCGCAACATCGTCAGCAACTACCCTTTCTGAAGCCACCGGTGGTGCTGCATCAGCAGCAACAACCACACCGGCTGCGACGTCAACTCCATCAACGTCAGCATCAACTATTCCAGCTGCAGCAGAAGTTGGTGCATTAGTGGGCACCGTGACGCCAACACTGGTGAGCACGATGGCGACTATTACTGCTACCACGGACCCTGCAGCAGTAGATCGCACCGATCCCGCTCCAGCTGCAAGACCACCTGTGTCAGCAAGCGTTGAGACCACCCTCGTGCCACTGACCGGCACTGTCGCAGCCACTGCCAGTACCATCGCCCAGCCCGCTGCCACCGCAGCGACGCTCGCGGCTACATTGCCCGTCCTCAACGTCACTCAGGCTGTCCCGCGACATCAGCAAGCTGAGCGCGCATGGGAGACCATCATGCGTGGAGCAGATCCCACTACCATTGTTTTTGGCGAGGAGGAGTGCACCACGCGCGTTGTACGCAGTGATTGTGTTTTCCCACTGCCTGAGTATCACACCCTGCCGGAGCAGACCCGGCGGCGATTGGAGGATAAATCCCCCCCCCCCCCCCCCCCCCCCCCCCCCCCCCCCCCCCCCCCCCCCCCCCCCCCCCCCCCCCCCCCCCCCCCCCCCCCCCCCCCCCCCCCCCCCCCCCCCCCCCCCCCCCCCCCCCCCCCCCCCCCCCCCCCCCCCCCCCCCCCCCCCCCCCCCCCCCCCCCCCCCCCCCCCCCCCCCCCCCCCCCCCCCCCCCCCCCCCCCCCCCCCC
This sequence comes from Chlorokybus atmophyticus, assembly GCA_009103225.1. NCBI lineage: Eukaryota > Viridiplantae > Streptophyta > Chlorokybophyceae > Chlorokybales > Chlorokybaceae > Chlorokybus > Chlorokybus atmophyticus. Next base: position 168,147 of record RHPI01003169.1, read on the forward strand.
CCCCCCCCCCCCCCCCCCCCCCCCCCCCCCCCCCCCCCCCCCCCCCCCCCCCCCCCCCCCCCCCCCCCCCCCCCCCCCCCCCCCCCCCCCCCCCCCCCCCCCCCCCCCCCCCCCCCCCCCCCCCCCCCCCCCCCCCCCCCCCCCCCCCCCCCCCCCCCCCCCCCCCCCCCCCCCCCCCCCCCCCCCCCCCCCCCCCCCCCCCCCCCCCCCCCCCCCCNCCCCCCCCCCCCCCCCCCCCCCCTCCTCGTCGGCACGGCGCCTCCCATGTGAAAGCACATCTTTGTGGTTAGAACACCTGTTGTGCTGGAGTTGGCCCTGCATTTTTTCTGGACTCTGCATAACAACATGCAAACCGCACCACGCCAGCCCGTACACGTCCGTCACAAGCCTTTCGAGCCAAGTCCGCTGGACACGTATCGATACTGGCAACTCAACGTGCAGCGGCACTTAGGTGATGCAGCCGTCATGTCTTTAGGTAACGACAAAGCACTGAGACCCCTTTGTACTGTTCTGCTTCACTAGCGCTGCACCGCTTTGGAACAAGCGTTCAATTGGTGGCAGGACTTAACTGCAGCCATCAACGCAAGAGCGCAAGCCCTTGCTGCTGCTTGCGCTTCCATTCCTCAATCAACAATCGCGGGCCCATTATCCAGCACGACACCTCTCGCCGTTGCGCCCGACATTGATCAGGCGAGGGCGCTGGCCCAACAAACCATGGGGTGATCGCCTCGCTGGTACCCGCCTTAGTGGAAGACTTGCCTGACGATCAACGAGATTTAGGGAGAGGCTACCTTTCACCACAAGGGTGTACACAACGGGATGGAGCAGGCTCAATTGGAGAACAGCAAATTCGCACTGCCCTATTGCGCCAAGCAACTATGCTACATCGACAAGAAGGAATCGGCCTGAGACAGATGATGGCGATGCGAGAAGGTGGCAATGCAGCGCGAGCGAGTCTAGTGACTTTGCTAATCATCAATCACCCTGCAATCCCTCTGTTCGCATTCGGCACCGGATTATACTGATTGGACGCCTTCTTTCGCTCACTACGGCAAGCCTATGACGAGGTTGCCTAGGCAACCTCTGACATCTTGAGAGGAGCTAAAGGAGGCCATACTAAAATTGCCAAAAGTGGAAGCAGCGCGACAACGTAAACGCATCGCAGCTGCTTATCAGCTGCACGTCCATCAGCCAGAGATTTACCTCACGGTTCGTGCACGAGCAACAACGGTGCTAGAAGTGGGGGTGGTCAATGGCAGATGGGCTGCAGGGACCCTAAGGGTTCCCACCATTACCCACAACATAAAAGTGCGGCTCCTGCGCGCAGTGTATCTTCAGCCCATGCCTCAGAACCATCGCTGGTGTGACGTGACCAACAACACGATAGCCACATGGGAAGGTACACTGGTCAGGGAGGCGGCTCATGCTGTACGCTGAACTTATGGAGAAAGTAGGTTACACGGGAGGCGGGTCCACAAACACCCGGTCTTTTAGGGTTCCCCCCACAGCCACTGGCTACGCCGCCAGGTATAACCCTGGCCACATAGAGGCGCAAATCCCTGCGCCACAACCAGGCAGCACCGCCAGCACCCAGACCGCAGCGGGTATACCAACAGCCAAGACAAGGACGGTTCGAGCCAGGCCGCGGACGAGGAGGTTCTCAAGACCCAGCCGGTCGAGGGGCGCTTGCCGCACTGCGCTTGACACCACCGGAGGAGACTGCAGCAGCAGTCACCCCACGTACACGCTACCAACGTTTCATTTAAGCGTGTGCGCATCAACGCCAATGCAGCCATGATCGCCAACAAAGGCAAGCATGTCACCATTAACGGTCGAGCACCCAAGCGCGTGATGCTGGACTCTAGAGCCCAGCCTGTCATCATCACACGTTACCTCGCACGCAACTTCAGCATCACCAGTGCTAAGCTAATGCCCTGCCCATACGTGTTCGACACAACACCCGGCAGCCAGTGAAGGTGATTGGCATCACCGAGCAGGCCTTTAGCATTCGCTTGATAGGGTTGGACCCTTCCCACATTGGAGGTCATACAGAAGTGTGTGGTCACCGATGCGGGATCCTTCAACCTGCTGCTGGGACAAGACTTCAACTTTCCTGTTGGCATGGGGCTGGACTGCTGAACAGAGAAGGCATGGTTTCGTCCCCATTGAGACGAGGAGGATTGAGAGGTTGAAGGATACCTGCCTCTCGAGCTGGTGACTCGCACTCGCTCTCACCAAAGGTCCGTTGCAACAGCCACCTACAAGTCGGTTTCGACAACCATTGACAAGTCAGCAGCAGCAGTCACCCACAACCCTGACCTGGACTCTCCTATCCCATACGATGAGTCATAGGAGGATGCCAAAGAAGTGGCCCAACAGAAACCATCTGAACGCCGTTGGCGCACAAGTGGTTGCACATATACTACTGACCAAATCACGGCTCATTGCACGAATCCCTCTCTACAAGGACTAAGCTGCAGTCCACGAGCAATAGCAGGTGGCCACTGGAGTAGTGGAGTTCCACATGTTTCGCCGACAACAAGGCATCACCGTATTGGAACTGTTTGGAGGTAGTGGCCTTGCCGCTGTCCTCAACACCGACGTGCCGGTCACCAAGTACCTCTACTGTGACCTTAATCCACACGGATTGATTTGTCGGGCCTGGCAGAGTTGTGTGCCCCTCCAGGTCGCTCCCAACCGCATTGCCATGATGGGGAATGAGGCCAGCCTTGTGGACTGTTGGTTGTGTAGCTGCACAGTACGGAGTGCAAAGAATACCCCCCTGTCTATACTTGTGGGGGAAACACATGTGAGGCTAATGGCATGTGGTACGATGTGGTGCTGTGCGCTCTGAGTGATGAAAGTGCGTGGCTTACAATGCTAACAGGAGCAAGTCAACAAGCCATTACTAGAGGTAGTGCTACTTATACAGTTTCTTGAATGAGGTCAAGATAATTCCACTGTTAAGTGAGGTGTATGAATGCGGCAACTCGTGGATACCACACTCTGATGCGGACCACACAACGTGCACCCACACAACCACAATCACATCAAGTGACAAGCAATGCACGTGTGCATACACAGCATTCTCTCACGTGTAGATGTGTTTTGGCCGGAATGATGATGTGATGCAGTCACATCAAGTCACAACCTTCAGAGAGCAAGTCCCAAGCACTCCAAAAGATCAACACCCGTACTTCTTGGTTCCGGTCTTTCAGTTCTCACTTACAGTGTCATCAACGTATAGAGATTAAATCCTAAGCTCTTATAGCCAAGTGACATCTATCCAATTCTAAGATGATGGCTAGTTTACGAAATGACCTAGATCAAGCCTAAGTCACAACTCGCAACGGACCAGCTAGTATGGCTTAAACTAAGTTCCTACGAAGACTGACTGATAATTGCTTCATGTCGCGTGGGACTCATGCCGGTAGCCGGGGTGAGTGTCTGGCTGTAGGCATGACCGATCAAAAGGGTTGTCGATGCTGGTAGCACGGTAACGATGCCTGGCTGTAGGCATCAATGAGGAAGTTGGCCCCTCTTGGACCGCTGGCATGACAAATCGCCTTGAGCCACCACTTGCGCCACCTACCCAAATGCTACCCGCAGCTGCCACTATCAGCCTTGCAAGATAGCCTAAAGGCACTTCCACAGAACATCCGTTTAATCACTGCGGATCACCTCCTGGCGGTGGGCAACGTCGACCTGCTGATAGCGAGGATGGGAGTGTCAAGAACACTTCAGGGCAGGCAGAGGCCAAGGACTCTCTGATCCTCGCTCGCAACTGTTTTGGAAGCTGATGCGCGTTATCAAAGGCCTCTGGGGTACATCATCGAGAACGTGCAGTCCGAGGACGATAAGCGTCACGTGGCCAACGGCTCTCGACAGGTGTGTTCCTTATTGGGGCATCTGCTCTCTCAAAATGAACGCAGCGCGTCATGGATCCCGTGCTCATCGCGTCCGCGCCAAGTGGACCAACCTGGCTATAGTTGAGGAATTTTTTGCTGCTGAATATCTGCATAGCAGTCGTCCACGCGATCTTATTGTCGACGCTAATCTGAACCCTGGGTGCACAGCACAACCGGTCACGCGACACAATCACCAGCACTTCTACCAGTGCAACCAGCCTAATCAACCGCGCCGTGCGCTCCCCACTCGGGTGTCTTAGCCACCAATATACGCCTTCCGCAACAAAGGTGAAGGCATGGTGTTGGTTTCCAACACAAGCCGGCTGGAGGAACCCAACGCTCGCGAGCGCGAACGCGCCATGAGATTCTTTCCAGGCAGTATGACAGGTTCCATGCTGACCCGCAGCAGTGTTAGTTGTTGGGACGAGCGATGGACTATAATATCACGGTGTGGTTGTGAAAGATGTGCTTTGCTCTCCAGGACCGCCATGTGTTCTTTGAGGAGCTTTAACACATGGCGGGGGGGTGGGCTGATCGCATTCAAGAGACTAAAGCAGCACACACCGCCCTCGAAATTGCCCACATGGAGGAGCAAGCAGCAGTCACTGTGGAGGACATTCCAATGGTCGCCAACGCTACCTCCTGGTCCCATGCCATTGGGCCACTGGCTACAGGCCAGATACGAGAACAACTCAAAGCTCTCCTCAACAAGGGGAGGAGCCAGTTCAGCATCAGCGTGAAGGAGCTGGGCATCTGCTCAGTTTACCATATGGACATCGAGTTGGTGGTCACCGAACCGGTGTTCCAACGACAGTACAGACTCTCCAAGTTGGAAGAAGACTTGGTGGAGCAGAGGTGCAAGGCGCTTTTAGTGCAGGCCTCATTAAGGAGTCCACATCGGACTTTGCGGCCGCGACCGTCATGCCCCTATAGAAGGATTCAGCAGGCAACTGGACAGACCGGCGCATGTGCGGTGATTATCGCCCGCTCAACAACAAGACCAAGCAAGACAGGTAATCAATGCCTATTGCAAAAGGTATCTTTGATGATGTAGAAGACTATACGGTCTTCAGTATCCTGGACATGCGCCAAGGGTACAACCAAAATGCCATCAAGGAGGAGGACAAGCACAAGACCTCGATCAAGGGCAACCGGCAGCTGTACTGGTAGAAGGTCATGCCCTTCGGACTGAAGAATGCTCTTGCCAAGTTCTAGCACGTCATGGACAAAGCCCTCGAGAGATTGAACTTCGCACGCTGCTACATCGACGACATCCTCATCTTCAACTTTCAGTAGGCAGCGCGCGCAAAGAGCATCGCGTCAGTCAACGCACTCAGCACTATCCCTTGGCCGACAACAAGCTGTATCGATGGATGTAGCATGAGGACAAGGAGGTCCCAGCACCAGCTGCGTGACAAGGCATTATTGCTGCCCTCCACACCGAGCTCGGACATTTCGGTGTTAGCCGCACGGCCGGTTTGGTCATGACTTAGTACTAGTGGTATGCTGTGCACTAACAGGTGCACAAGTCCATCAGCGACTGCCAGCTTTGTGACATGGTCCGCGCGAGCCTCAACACGCGCTACGCCACTTTGCATACCCTCCCTATCTCGGGACCGTTCTACCGCTGGGGACTGAACATCCTCGTGGACTTATCGCCCTCAGCACGAGGCAACCGCTACATCCTCGTTATGATCGAGCACTTCTCCAAGTGGGTGGAGCTGGTGGCCCTTCTCGACAATAGTAGCGAGGGAGTAGCCCAGGCTTTCCTCTCCCATTCTCAGACGCTTCGGCAGCTGTGCCGAAGTCGTTACCGAGCAGTGTACGGAGTTTAGAGGAGCCTTTTAAAAGCTCATAGACAAATGCTTCATCGACCATCGCCGCACTTCACGCGACCATCCACAAGCCGATGGTCTCGCTGAGCGTACCGTGTAGACCATTAAGAAGGCTTTGCACAAGTACGTCCTCGACTACGAGAAGAACATATGGGTTGACCACCACCCATGGGTAGCACTGGGGCACCGGCTGTTCAAGCAGGCAGCACTGCGGGAGTACAGCCCGTACTATTTGGTGTTCAAAGGCAGCCATTGCTCCCCTTTTCGCGCACAGCAGGAGGTCGACAGAGTGGTGGACAATTTTGACAACCCCGACAAGATGTTGTATGATGTGAAAGTGCGCAGCGTATTGTTTGAGCACACTGTCCCCATGGCCTTCAACAACCTGCGCGTTGCTCAGCACCGCGACACGCTTTGCTACGAGCGTGTGCGCAGCGGTTTCCACAGGGAGCGAGAATGCCGCTTCCAACTAGGAGACTTCGTGTACCGCATGGCGGCCACACATGACACCCTCGACACCTCCGTCGGGCGCGCTGTCTATAATGTATTGAAGGTGTATCCCACAGGGGTACGGGACCTTCTGGGACAACAAGGCGAACGCACGAAGGACAACATGGTGAACTGCGCGCTCTATCATCTTCCCCACGTTGCTGGCTGCGGCAAGATCCAGCACGCGCGACCGCTGCGAAGCACCCGCTGCGAGAAATGCGGCAGTGCCAACAACGATCCGACGATGCTGTTTTGCAAAGGCTGCAACCAAGATATGCACTGTTACTGCCTTGACCCTCCATTGGACAAGGTGCTGTGAGAATATTAATGCAGTGACTGCCGCATCAGCGATCCCCCACACAGTCGGTAAAAGCTGAGTCCTGGAGCAGGAGGCTACCCCAGAACTTTGGGGGGGGGGGGGGGGGGGGGG
>RHPI01003169.1:174878-226898 GCA_009103225.1 Chlorokybus atmophyticus
GGGGGGGGGGGGGGGGGGGGGGGGGGGGGCTTGTTGACTGTGTGTCCTGCAGCACAGTAAGTACAGTAAGGAGGAGAGCGTCACGAGCTCCACTACTGACCGATCCTCATATGGGTTCATCCCTGAGCGTATGCCTATGTCTGGGGGGTTGTCTTTGTTTGTGTTGCTCTAATGCTGCGCGCAGCACCAGCATGCCCACGGCATGAGTGCTCGTCTGTAGCATCCCTGAGACAGCGTGACCCTCGACCATGGCAGGCACGACAGCTGTCATGCCATATACCCTCGCATGCCAGTCCTCCTTGAGCATGCCTACATCCAGCCCCAAGCCCGGGCTACCAGCATGAAGACCGCGCGCGCCCCAGTCTACTGCTAGCTACTTCGTACTCCATGTAGCATGTAGCTAGGGCTACTCTATATGCCTCTTTGTAGGAACCGCGCATAGCTGATCAGTTAGGAATCTATTATCAGCTCATGTGCTACATTGAGTCTTATGACATTTCCGTGGTAGCATACGGTCTCGATATGACCGTTGACCTAGTGCCCACGTGAAACTGCACAGTCATAATTTGACATGTACAAGCAGGATGTCATGTCACTAGACTCGGTGGTGACACTGTGAGTGAGTACTTATAGTAGAGACTCAGACTTTGAGAGCTTGTGAAGCGACTTGAACTAGAAGCACACCATCCTGATTGCCAAGAACTGCCTTACCACGTGAGACACAATGTATGCTCTTGTGCGCTGTGCCTGTTATTGCTGTGAGCTTGGCGGTGGTGTGTTTGCTGCATCAGTTAGGACATAGCATCTCTGAGTTGCTTGTTCATTCACCTCACTTATCAATGCAATACATCATCCACTTACGCAAAGAACTGTGTATACAGCACTACCTGTCGTAGTGGCTTGTTGACCGTGTGTACTACAGCACAGTAAGTACATTAAGGAGGAGAGCGTCACCAGCTTTACTACTGACCGATCCTCACATAGGTTCATCCCCGAGCCTATGCCTGTGTTTGGGGGGGGTGTTTTTGTTTGTGTTGCTTTAATGCTGCGCGCAGCACTCGCATGCCCACGGCATGAGCGCTCGTCTCTGGTATGCTCGAGACGGCGTGACCCTCGACCATAGCAGGCACGAAAAGGACCTGTCCCATCACAGGACATTAACTTCGAAATTGACAAACCTCGTAATTGTCAAACACTAGGCAAGTCAACCTCTAATTTGTGAACTGCCACAATTCCTCCTGTTTGACCGAAACACCTCATACTGGCAAACCGCATGACTGACCTGCGATTTGCCAGTTGCAGCACGTATGCTGCCCCAGTGTGACAGCACTGGCACTCCACAAGTCATGCAGAGCATATGGCATCGACAAGCCCTGTGTGCTCGTATACAGTGCCTTGTGCAGCTACATAGCCCTAGCTACCAAGTAGACATGGACTGACCGCATAAGCACACATACGAAGTGCTACACATCATGGCATGCGGAATCCTCACTTGGTCCCTCTTACTTACCGCATAAGTAAGGAACTAAAAGCCGCTTTATCCAGCCCGTAGGCATGACGTCGCATATACGCATGTGCTTGTGCATGCCCTGTCGGGCCTGGCAGGGTCGTGTGCTCCTCCGGGTCAATCTCAACTGAATTGCCATGATGGGGGCTGATGCCAGTCCTGTGGAGCGTTGGTTGGTGTAGTTGCACAGTGTGGAAGGCGAAAAATACCCCCTACCTGTACGTACTGGTGTGTAGCGCACATGTGATGATGATGCCAACATGATACCCTCTGGTGCTGTGCGCTTTGCGTAATGCAATGCGTTATTGATCTTGCAAGGTGCGGAACTCGCCGCGGAACTCTACTCCTTAGTCGGTGATGACTTTAGCTCATGAGCCGAAGCGATCAAGCATATGGTCGAGGATGGCCTGAGCGGTCCCTTTGATGCTTCTTTCGGGAAGAAAAACTAGCTCAATCCACTTGAAGAAGTGCTCGATCATGACGAGGATGTACTTATTGCCACGATCTGAGCATGCTAAGTCTCCAAGGTTGTCCAGTCCCCACCGGTAGAACATGCCGGCGATGGGTACATGGTGCAAGGTGTTGGTGTGAGTGTTGAGGCTGGCACGCACAAGGTTGCAATACGAGCAGTTCGCAACGAAGGTGCGCACCTGAGTGTGCATGCCATGTTTTCAGTGTTGGGCACTTACTAGGTTGATGGTGTCCTTAACACTGAAGTGTCATAGCTCTATATGAAGAGCAGTAATGATGACCTCGCGCCAATGCGAAGCAGGCATCTCCTTATGGTGGATAAGGACCCGTCGAAAGACAAGTCCATCCTCCCATAGATAATGTCGGCAGCGCTAATTGACACGGTCATGCTCACGCGTGCGCGCAGTCCTGCCGTTTGTTGTCCATGCTATAGATAGGTCATGGAGTTCTTGTCCATCCCGATGTCTTAACGTAACTCTACACCGGGGAGTTGGCCATCATCTGGTGTCGCCTGTTTAAGTGCGTCAGTGTCGACGGGGATGAGCGCTAGCATTTCCGCTGACTTTAGTATCGTCGGAGTTGCTCTCATGATGAAAACCCGTTCAAAGCGTAGTGCAGCTACGGCAAACATGGTGGCCACATGTGGTGGTGGTGCTGGTGGACCCAGGTCATGTCGGGCACCGGTGGCGTGGTTAATGGAGAGGTGGAGGTTACGACTAAGGCCGTCGGCGTCTTGGTTGGCTAGGCCCGCCCCGTGTGTTGTCTTGAAGTCGTACTCTTGTGGCAGCAAGGCCCACCTGGCCAACTTGCCAATCAAGTGCTGGTTGGCCATCAGTCAGCGCAAAGGCTGAAGGTTGATAATTATAAAGAACTGTCTTCCGAATGGGAAAGGTCCGCAGAAGGAAATGGCCCATAATGCAGCAAGGCATTCGCCTTCGTAGCTGCTGAAGTTGGCTTCAGTGCTGTTGTTGCTGCTGCTGGCGTAAGACACCACCCGTTCCTTCTTGTCGTCATGCTGAACCAGCACAGCACCCTGCCGAGCTTTCTGTAATCGGTGTGGAGTACAAAAGGCTTGGTGTAGTCTGGTCGCTGAAGAATGGGGGCTAATGTGAGCCTCTGCTTCAGCTCTTAAAAGGCCTCTTGCCGGGCTTCTTTCCAGCTCCACTCTGTCTCCTTCTTCAGAAGCTCATGGAGGGGGCGCGCAACCTTGGCGAAGTCCTTTATGAACCTCCCATAATAGTTGGCAAGGCCAAGGAAGGCACGTAGCCAAGTCAGGTCCGTTGAGGCTGGGATAGATGCCAAGGCCTCCACCTTGGCCTGCTAAATGTACACGCCATTGGGCACAATCATATCGCCGAAGTAGGGGACCTTGTGGTGTGGTGAAGAAAGTGCACTTGTCGGGGTGTACAGTCATCCCTACTGCACCTCTTCGATGAAGAGAAGATGCTCCTCTGCCGTGTGACTGAAGATTATGATGTCGTCTATGTAGCAACGCGCAAAGGAGCAGCCCTTCAACGCCTTGTCCATCACCCGCTGGAACTTTGCGGGCGCGTTCTTCCATCCGAGAGGCATGACCTCCCAGTGCTAGAGCTGCCGATTGCTTCAGATTGCCGCCTTGTGCTTGTCTTCGGGCTTGATCTCAATCTTGTACCCCTGTCGCATGTTGAAATGCCGAACACGGTGCAGGAGCCGACGTCATCAAAGACGCCATCTACGATTGGCATGGGATACCGTACTTGCTTGGTCTTGTTATTGAGTGGGCGATACACCCCACACATACACCGTACTGTCCGGTTTCTCTCCAAGTCCTTCTTGGGTGGCATAACTGTGGCGACGGCGAAGTCGGATGGACTTCTCGATGAGTCCTGCCTGCAGCAATGCTTGGCTCCGCTGCTCTACCAAGTTCTCTTCCAACCAGGACAGCTCGTACGCTTTAACACCAGTCGTCAATGAGGTTGATGTCCGTCTGGTAGACTGAGCACTTGCTCAACTCCTTGACATTGCAGCGGAACTGAGCTCTCCACGTGTTGAGGAGAGTCTCCTACTGCTCATTTACATGCCTTGTAGCCAAGGATCCCATGGCATGATCCCATGATGTGGCTGTCGCCTTTACAGGAATGTCCTCCACCATGACTGCTGCTTGCTTCTTCGCGTGAGTGATAGTAAAAGCGGTGTGGGCCACGACAGTGTCGGAGCAATTGACCCACTCCTTATACAAGTGCTTGAGATCCGTGAGAGACACTTGTCGGTTTTGAATGGCGAAGCATAGCATTAGCAACCAGACCATACTATTCTGCTCAATGGCGCGGCCGAGGAGTTGCCTCTGCTTACTGTCCATCAGCGACCAGCCGGTTATGCCGCCCAAAAAGAAGCCCATGGCGCGTTCTCGTTCATGTGTGTTGGGTTCTTTCAGTCGGCCCGTGTTGCTATTCAAGACCATGCCGTCCCCGGCATCTTGAAAGGCATATGAGCCTGGGTATAAAAAAGTAGGGAGAGCTCGGCGTGGTTCTCCTGGTTGGTTGCACCAATGTAGTTGTGCATGGTCGTGGCGGGAGACTGGGTTTTGAGTCTTGCCAGTGTTGCAGATGTCATCCACGAGCAAGCTTCTGAGACGTGATTTGAGGAAGTGTTCAGCTACTGTTAGTTTTTTCACAGCGGCAAGGTTGGTCCACTTGGCGCGGATGCGGTGTGCACGCGATCCATAACATGTAGCGTTCATTTTGAAGGGATGCAAAATGATGGAGCACACCACGCAATAGCTGTACTGCACATTTTGGTGGCAATCATCTTTCAAGTGGACATTCTCGACAATGTAAGCTAGAGAATGTTGGATTTGCTGGTGCTGCAGCAGATGGATAACCCATTGTAACTCAAAAAAACAGCGCTGAGCGCGGATTGTCCAATCCACGATATGTGCCGGCTTTGGAGTGACCCTGGTACTCCCATCCAGCGGTCAATAGATCTTTATTGCTCAGGGCAATGAGATCATTGACAGAGACGAGGCAAATGTCTTGAGGTAGAGCCTTAAAACTTCCACGCAATGCAGACAGAGGCAGGAGGTGCGAATAACGCAAGTGCAGCTGATGAAGATAATGGCGAACATCAGTTTAAGCATGCGGATAATAGTCACAGTAGTAATACTGTATTACCTTGACACCGGTATCGAGGCGGGCCACCAAGCCGCTGTCAATCCCGCCAAACAGCTCCGGCAAGGTGACTCCTTGTTGGCGCCGCTGCACCAACGTCCACAACTCCGGTGGCGATGGTAAACTGTTGTGCTACAGGAACATCCTCGTGATAGACTGGAAAGCGCATATGAAGTGGTTGCCGGTCCAGCAACACATGTGCATCCACCTCTGCTCTCCAGCGACGCTCGGTTGGGTCTTGCAAAGCCACCTCCTTGGTTACCTGCTCCTGAGTAAGTTTTGGAGTAGGGCATGGGCAGCGTGGCGACAGTTGTAGCGGTGGCTTCCATGCGTCGGCGTGCGCATGTGGGCAACACCAGGTTGAGGGGGATGAACCCAATGATGGAACCATCTCTGCTGCGCCAGCCGGGTCAGGACCATGCTTGCTTGGTCCGGCTGTCCATGCCAATGGCTACGGGGTAGCTGAAGTCCGACCCGATCAGCAAGTGTTAGCTGGCGTAGATGACCACACATTGCCGAGCCAGCACCGTGCTTTGAGTGGGGTCTAGCCTAGTCAGAGTGATGGTGAGGACTTCCTTGGTGATGCCGACGGTGCTTTCTCGTCCTCCCATGGCAGTTGTTAAGGGACGCAGCTGTGAAACCCAAGGCGTTAGCCAAGTGTCTGCCGATGATGCATGGTTGTGCCCCTCCATCCAGCATGACACAATTGGGTGCCCACTCGATCAATTTGAACACGTTTTCATTTGCAACCACGACGGCGTTGGCATTGAGTCGTGCGCGATTATTGGAGCGCCAAGGAACAGCAGCTGCAGTAGGGTGCTGCTCCAGTGTGCTGGATCTCAAGGCTGCCATGGCTCATTTGCCCACCCCGGGAGCCATGCTCTGTCCTTGTGCACCCCCTCGTTGTGTATCGCCCCCTGCCCTTGCCCGTGGCCAGGTGCACACGGCTTGAAATTCAAGGACCATGCATGGTCCTTCCATGGACTCTGCGGGCCATGCATGGTCCGAGCCCCGCGACCACGACTACCTGGTCCGCGGGGCCCGAACCGTCCATGGTCCTTTAAGGGGCTCAAAGCCTGGCGCGCAGTAACGCACTACGTATGGTCCGTGCCGCACCATGCACGGTGCGGCATGGACCAGTACACCACGCTGGTCCCTGAGAAAGGACCAGTGCGGTCCCGCGGCTCTGCGGCTCTGCTATGGCAGACCGTACAGTGTACCCCCGCCAAGAAAATTCGCTCCAAGAGAATAACCCCATTAAAATCATAAAAAATGAGATTACCAAATTGTCTACAGGCAAATGTTCCACCTGAAGAGAGTATGACTAACCGCGAAGAGAATATCTTATATCGAGAAAAAGTCGCAAGTTTGAGTGAGGGTATGCTAGTATCGGGGGTGCAGGCGTTATGCGTAGGGAGATGAATGTGATAGGCGTGATGGGCGTGATGGCACAACTTGTGACTTAGCGTTGTCAAGCACTGCTGCCCCCTGCCCTGCGAACGGCGCCTTGGTAGCGTCGGCGTCGGCGTGCAGGGAACATAGAGTGGGGCAGCGGCGGGCGGGGGCGGCGGGCAGGGTATCGTTGATGGGCATGACGCCTAGCTAGCAGGCGGAAGACGACAAGCAGGTTAGGGTTTTCAACGCCACACAGGCACACATAGTGCATGCACGCTGCATACATGTACATAGCGCATGTACAGTCAGTGAAACACTGTGTGTTTATTGTTGTAGGTCATCATGGCCGCACAAGTCAAGCGTGATAATCTTCCATTAAAAGACAAGCAGCACATCCTTAAGTTGTGTTACGCCAATCCTGGTCTCAAGCAAGCAAACTTGATCGCCCTTATAAAAATTTAATTGAAATGTACCATAAAGCAGTTGTCTCTCTCGAAACTTCTTAACAAACAGCGACAGCAAATTGCCGATGCTTTGAGTGCGGGTGGTAAACATGCGGCACAAAATAAGAGGATGCGGGTTGCTGCTCACCCTAGGCTAGAGTACGGGTTGCACGAGTGGTTTGCACAAGCTAGAGCACGCAATGTGTTGATTACTGATGCAATCTTGATGGAAAAAGCATTAGATTTTGCCAACAAACTAGGCATAGAGGGGTTCATTGCCTCGTCGGGTTGGGCTCACCGTTTCAAGAAGCGTCATGCAATTGCGGCTAAAATGTGCATGGTGAAGCAGCAGATACAGCCTGCATCATGCATGTGCGAAGCGTGTGGATGCAGCACGTAGTAGATTGCCATTGATCTTGGAAAAATATCGCATCATAAACTTCTTGAAAGAACTGCTGAGGTTTGAAGAGCTCGCTTCTTGTGACTTGGGTTTGGAGCTGTGACTTGAAGCACATGATCTGGAAACTGCAAAAGCCACCGCATTTGAAGTCTCATCCTTCTTCTTGAGCCTCTGCTCAACTTGTAGCAACCTTGACATAATCTCATCCAACGTGGAGTCAGAGTCAAGACCTTCCAGCACCGTGATTAAGGTGTCAACATCGTCTCGCAGACTTGAAAGGATAGCCCAAACCACCTCAGACTCCTTCGGTTCGCTGCCAACACCTAGTAGGTCTTTTCAAAGCTCTCTTGCTCGCGAAATGTACTTGGTGACTTGCTCACTGGACTCCTTTCTCAAGGCATTCAGGTCGCGCGTGAGCTGGACATGCCTGGCATTGTTTTTAGCCTTGAAGAGGTCTGATACCTTCTCCCAAGCCTCCCTAGCAGTGGAGCAAGCATCCAATATGACCAAGTAAAAGTCCCTCGCGTTGAAACCCACAAGTGCAAGTGCTTTCCAGGAGATCTGCTTCCAAACAGCGCTCCGGCCTATGGGTAGAGGGTCTGCCTCCTCTGGGTCCACGAATTCCCATAAGCTCTTGTGCTCGAACAACCACCTCATGCGGATGCTCCAGGTGGTGTAGTTGTCATCTCCAAGCGGCTCAATCACCACCTTGTTGTAGCTGGCTCGTCACAACGAAACCCCTGCTGAAAACAAGCCCAAATCAAGTTAGAAACAGCAATTCCAGGCGCCCAGGCTTCCACAGCCTCACCAGAATGTTACAAACACAGAAAAAAGCTACTATCGAAGTAAATGCTCCACCAATGCCTATACCAGCTCAAAAACCAGCGTATGTGGGCCCATAACCTGTTGAGATGCAAGCTATCTAGGCGTGAATATACAACACAACACCCTCAAACAGTTTGTGCAAGCAGAACGACCAATTGGACTAGACCATACCAAACCCAGGTTAGGCCACGCCAAAATCAAGCCTTGCCGGCCCCAGACTCAAGCACAAGTGAAAGTGAACCTTTAAAATTGTGTATGGGCGTCCCCTTATACCCAAATAACCTTATCAACGATAATGTAGTCATATAAGTCAGGTTTGGTCAACATCAAACCCTAATACAGCCCCAAACCGTCGAAATTGCCAGGACTGTCAGAAATGTTAGGAAACTCTTAGGTCTGAAGTTTGCTAAGTACAAACCAATGAGTACTTAGCCAGACTAAGCTGACTGGAGTCTAGAGGCGGCAGAGCCATGTCATATAGTCCAACATAATGCTAAGTATAAAACTATTAAGTACTTGGCCAGACTAAGCTGACTGAAGTCTAGAGACGGCAGAATCTGGTCCTATACTCCAACACCAATGAGTACTTAGCCAGACTAAGCTGACTGGAGTCTAGAGACGGCAGAATCGGGTCCTACACTCCAACAATCTGTCAGTGGTTGTCGAAACCGACCTGTGGGTGGCTGTTGCAGCTGACCTTCGGTGAGAGCGAGTGCCAGCCACCAGCTCGAGAGGCAGATATCCTTGAAACTCTCCATCCTCCTCATTTCAATGAAGACGAAACCATGCCTTCTCTGACCAGCAATCAAGCCCCATGCCAACAGGGAAGTTGAAGTTTTGTCTCAGCAACAGGTGGAAGGATTCTGCATCGGTGACCACACACTTCTGTATGACCTCGGTGCTGTGGGAAGGGTCCACTAGTGCATTCGTTTGACAGGAGTACTCCTGTCAAATGAATGCAGAGGGCTTGCTTGGTGATGCCAATCACCTTGTCACGGCTGCCGGTTGCGGTGTCGAGCACGTATGGGCACGGCATCAGCTCAGCGCTGGTGATGCCAAGGTTGCGTGCGAGGTAACGTCCGATGATGACAGGCTGAGCTCAAGAGTTCAGCATCACATGCTCGGGTGCTCGTCCGATGATTGTGACACGCCGGCCTTGGTTGGCGATCATGGCTGCGTTGGCGTGGATGCGCAGCCGCTTGGATCGTCGAAAGCGTGTGCGTGGGGTGACTGCTGCTGCAGTCTCCTCCGGTGGTGTCGAGCGCAGTGCGGCAAGCGCCCCGCGACCAGCTGAGTGTTGAGAACCTCCTTAACCGCGGCCTGGCCCGAACCGTCATTGTCTTAGTTGTCGGTATACGCACTGCGGCCTAGGTGCTGGTGGTGCCGCCTGCGGTTGCTCTGGTTGTGGCGCAGGGGGATTGCGCCTCTGTGTGGCCGGGGTCATACCAGGCGGCGTAGCCAGTGGCTGTTGAGGAAACCCTGGAGGACCGGGTGTTTGTGGGCCCGCCTTCCGTGCAGCCTGTTCTTCTACATAAGTGGAGCGAACAGCATGAGCTGCCTCCCTGACCAGTGTACCTTCCCATGTGGCTGTTGGATTGTTGACCACGTCACTCCAGCGGTAATCGTGAGGCATGGGCTGGAGATACACTGCGCGTAGGAGCCGCGCTCTTATATCGTGGGTCATGGTGGGAACCCTTAGGATCCCTGCCATGCAGGCAGACCATCTGCCATTGACCGCCCCCACTTCTAGCACCGTCGTTGCTCGTGCTCGCACAGTGAGGTAAATCTCTGGATGTTGGACATGCCGCTCACAAGCAGCTGCGATGCGTCTGCGTTGCCGCGCTGCTTCCACCCCTGGCAACCTCAGTATGGCCTCTTGAGCTCCTTCTAAGGTGTCAGTGGCTGCCGAGGCAATCTCGTCATAGGCTTGCCGTAGCGAGCGTAGGAAGGCGTCCAACCACAACGATCTGGTGCCAAATGTGAACAGGGGGACTGCGGGGTGATTGGTGACTAGCCAAGTCACCAGTCTTGCTCGAGCTGCATTACCACCTTCTCGCATCCCCAACATCCGTCTCAGGCCAATGCCTTCTTGTCGGTGCAGCATGGTTGCTTAACGCAATAGGGCAGTGCGAAGTTGCTGTTCTTTGATTGAACCTGCTCCATCTCGTTGTGTCAACCCTTGCAGTGTGAGGTAACTTCTCCGTGGATCCCGTTGATCGTCAGGCAAGTCTTTCAACAAGGCGGGTAGCAACGGGGCGATCACCCCCCTGTTTTGTTGGGCCAGCGCCCTCGTCTGGTCAGGGTCGGGTCCACCGACGCGGGGTGTCGTGCTGGATGATGGGCTAACGACTGTGGGTTGAAGAACGCCAGCGCGAGCATTGGCAAGAGTGTGCGCTCTTGCATCGACTGCTGCCGCTTGGTCCTGTCGCCAGGTGAATGCCTGTTACAGCGCGATGTAGCGCTCATGAAGCCAAACAGTACTGAGGGGCCTCAGTGCTTTATTGTCACCCAAAGGCATGTCGGCTGTATCAGCGATGTGCTGCTGTACGTTGGGTTGCCGGTTTCAATACATGTCCAGCGAGCTTGGCTCAAAAACTTCATGACTTACTGGTACGGGATGGCGTGGCGCAGTCTGCATGTTGTTATGAAGAGTCCAAAACAGCTGTAGTGCCTCGTGCCAACTCCAGTACAACAGGTGTTTTGACCACAAAGACATACTCTTGCATGGGAGGCGCCGTGTCGGCGAGGATTTCATCCTCCAGTTGCCGCTGAGTCTGTACTGGCAGGGTGTGATATTCAGGCAGTGGGAAGACAATCATAGCGTTCAACGCGAGTTGCTCGCTCTCCTCCGCGCCCAAAAGCAATGATAGTGGGATCTGCTCCACACATGATGGTCTCCAATGTGCGCTTAGCTTGCTGACCTCGCGGGACAGCTTGCGTAACGTCAAGGGCGGGCAATGTAGCTGCGCTTGTCGCTGCAGTGGCAGCAGGCTCAACAATGGCACTGCCGGTGGTGGCGAGAGTGCCGCTCAGTGGCGCGAGGGTAGTCTCACCGCTTGATGACACAGTGTGGTCCTGCAGTTGGAGCGGGACCGGTGCAACCTACTGCTGCAGGGTCGGTGACAGCAGTGGCTGTTGCCAGCGTGCTCACCAGTGTTGGCGTTACGGTGCTCACTATTACACCAACTTTTGATAAATCTGGCGCAGTTGCTGCTGACGTCGACGGAGTCAATGTTGTAGCCGATGTAACTGTTGCTGCCGGTGCATTACCACTGGTGGCTTCAGAGGAGGTGGCTGCTGACGATGTTGCGGCTTCCCCTCGAACTCATCGGAATGGTTGAGTACGTGACGGAGTGCTGGTGTCTCTCGTGCGCTTTGGAGCCATCAGCGCCCAACGGGTAGAATAGCAGGCGCGGTAGTCCTGCTCCTTGTCTTGTCTTCCTCCAAGCGTGCCATATGCGCCATGAGGGCAGCCATATGGTCATCAGCTGGCAGGTAGGCTGGAGCCTTGGCGCCAACAACAGCAGCGCGGAGACGTCCTTCCAGTCCCTTGCGCTGAGGAGGACGATTTTCCCCCCTGTAGCCTTGCTCTTCCTTGCGAGCATTGGCGTAGTTGTTGGTGTTGTTATGGCCTCCGGTATGGTTGCTGTTGTAGCCATCAGAGTTGTTGCCGTTGTGGCCTCCAGTGTTGTTGCTGTTGTAGCCACCAGAGTTGTTGCCGTTGTGGCCTCCAGTGTTGTTGCTGTTGTAGCAAGCAGAGTTGTTGCCGTTGTAGCTGCTGGCGGGTCTCGACTCAGGGAACTTGAGCCAGCAGACCAACTCCAAGTGGCCTGTCTTGTGACAGTGGTCGCAAACCAGAGTTGAGTACTCTTCGGTGCACTCCTTTTGGTAGTGCCCATGCCGTCCATATCAATGACACAGCACAGGGGCAGGCAAAGCAGTATGCGCTGGCGGTTTCCCTTTGTCGCGTGCTGGTGGAGCGTCCCGGCCACGCTCGCGGCGAGGAGGCTCGGCAATTGTGCTGACTACAGGCCGTGAGGCGCTGCGGTTGGTGTCCAGCATTGCCTTCTCATACACCAAGCGCTTATGGATGGCTTGTGCAGTCCCGAAAGCTTCCTTAAGCGTGTAGCCAAGGGGCCTGCTGTAGTTCAGGGTTAGGCGCGTCGTCTCGCTCAAGGTGGCATCCAACTCATTGACATATACCACTGCAGCAGCCTCGTCACTGACGATCTTATAGTCAGTGTCCTTCAACAGTCCCTCCAGTCTGGAGTACAGGCGTAGGGGGTCCTCATTGGGCTTGCGTCGGAACCGCCTCAACTCCTCCACTTTGCTAGTGGTCTGCGGTGGGAAGGTGCGACGAAGTGCAGCGTATTGATCCTTGAGGGGAGAGTTAGAGATGGCGGCACCTACAATGATGGCTGGTGCGCACAGTGCGACTGACCCGAGGGTGAAAGCACTGCCTCCCGCACGAGAGCCAGGTGTTGCCAAAGGTAGAGGTGTGCCCACCTCAACAGCTGCAGTTCGCTGTTCTTCAAGGATGGCAGCAGAGCGGTCCAAGATCCGTGCCTGTCGCGCGGCCGTCTTTATTTCAATCTCTGCAGGGGTCAGGTTGACGATCATCAACTCAGGTTCATCCTCCTCTGCTCTGTCAATGGCTGCCGCTATAAACAACGCGGTGACTGCAGCGGGAGTGGTCGGTGGAAAGACGGCTGCTGAGCTGTGCAGTGACGCAGATGCTATGGTTCTGACGAGCTCGCCATAGCCATCAACTCGATGCAGTTCAGCAACAGACTTCCAGACATCATGTGCTTCATGGTCTAGATACTGAGCAGCAATATGAAAAGGAATCTCATCTGACCAGTCTTTGTTCTTCAAAGCCTGCTGTCGCATCTTAGAATGGAACTTGCTGATGAATTTGGCCAGCGAGGTAGTGCCAGCACATCCGAAAAAGCGCAGGGACGTGGTTGAGCTGGAAAACTCCATATCGTAGTCGTCACTATCTGACGAGGGTGGGGAAGCTCGATGTCGAGGAGTGGACAGGAACGGAGTGAAGTTGGAGACAGAATGCGAACCTCTGCTGCTATAATCGTTGCTCCCATCGCTGGTCCGCTCGTAGGTGAGATTGGAGGTTGGGCTTCAGCTGCTGAGGTCACCCTCATCTATTGAAAGAACGGGGTGGGCCTGCTCATACAGCTAGTCCATAGGTGGAAGTGTATGCAGGGTAGAGTGTTTGTGCTCTATTGCCTGTCTCGATGCCGCTACCACTCACCACACTAGTGCTCGTGTGCGCACTATGTAATGACAGTGATAACAAATGCACAAAGATGTGTCCCCAGATACAGACTGCACTATCTAATGCCGAATGCGACGCACTCACTTGAGCAAAGAGGGTGACATTGTGCGTCAACAAGCCACTACTATGAGTAGTGCTGTTTACACAGTTCTTTGCATGAGCGAAAAATGTGTTACACTGTTAAGTGAGGTGAATGAGCAAGCAACACGTGGATACTATGCCCTAATTGATGCCAACAAACACACTGCAACCAGGCATACCAATCTCACAGCAATGACAAGCACGATGCACACACGAGCATGCACATGCTCTCACACAGTGAGGGGGTTCTTGGTAGCTTGGATGGCGTGTTCGCAGTTCAAGTCGTTTCACAAGCTTCTTAGCTTCCTCACTCACAGTGTCACCAGCTGATCCGGTGAACCTTGTGACTACTTATACAAGTGAATTCATGACTGTCGAGAACATAAGCTAACGGTCATATCGAGGCTATTTCCACAGCAATCGCCACTCGATATAGAACGCAACTTATAACTGAACTCACAACTGAACAGCTACGCACGGTGCCTATGTAGGCTATGGTCGTGAGCTACTTTGGAGTCATGACCTGGCTACTGATCAGTGACGCGCGCGCGTTGGTATGCTGGTAGGCCGGGCGATGGGCTCGATGTCGGCATGCTCGATGAAGGCTGGTATGCGCGGGCAATAGGCATGACAACTTACAAGGTCTTCAAACCTCTGCACAAGGAGAGTGGTGGACACTCGGGGACTGTGCACCGTGCAGCTTGCACGTGCGCCAATTGAGCGGCTTCATGTCGCTCTTCCGCGCGAGGCGTGTGCAGTGTATTGCGCGCTGGTGTGGGCTTTGGTTTCAGCTGCGGTGGCAGCCTTACTTTGTGGGCATTAGTGCAGATGACGTGGTGCTGGCGGTAGCGGTGTGAGGACCACAACTATGTGCGGATGTGGAATGGGCAGGGGCGATGTGTGTGATATGCTAGGCCTGGTGATAGAACTTATAGCTAGACTTCACAACTGCAATATATACATTTTTATAATCTCGCTATATCTCTCATTACTAATACAGCAACATTTTGACACAAAGATATGTACTGTCATCCATGCCTATCACATTGCAAACGCACACACACGCGCAGTGCGCAAGCACACGACGTCCGCTTCCGTCGTTGGCGCTACCGGCTACACCGGTCTCCAGCCTGAGTGCCGCCACGACCGCCGCCCCACGCTCTAGGATAGTGATGCCCTGAGCACGCTACAGCGCGCAAGCCACGCGCTGCCTGCGCAAGGGCAAGTCACGTGCTGCCGGCGCCCTCGTAGTGCACGTGTTGATGACGTCGTGAAAACTTTCGCCTAGTGTCCCATGTATCCCGGCGGCCAAGGGATGGAAAGTGTCGATGGCGGGGTGATCGTGGTGTTTGCGCCGCTTCGCCTGCTCCGCCGCCATTGCTGCACCTCCTGGTTGCTCGCCGCACGCAGTGATGGTCACGTCAAGGAGCATGCGCGTATTGCGTGCTGATTTGGAGGCCACCAAGTTCACTCGTCTCCCCCTCGTCTCACCCGGCAGTAGGGGCATGAACCCACACTACTCCCTACTGACCAAAACACCTGCGTCACACATCACACCATATACCTCGTCGCGCAACGCGTTATGCGTTGCTGTGCGGCACCTCCCCAAGGGACAGAGTAGGTGCGCGCCCTCGGTAAGCTGTCTATACTCTTGTCGCATGAACAAGTACGCATGCTAACATGTGCTTTGTGGACAGTGTGCAGTGTACAGAAAGTGAACTGTATTATTTCTTCAACAGCAGCACTGTGATACTGTGCTGCTGGCAAACAAATTTTGCCAGGACCCTGCAGTTGCACATACTGGATGAGAGTGAACAGTTCCATGTATCTTTCAACGAATTTCCATTATGCTGTTGCGCACCGTATGCTAGAAGAACACATCGGAACGCAGTAACGCTGTATATTATCAGCACAGCAAGCAACACTGCAAGTAGCGACATGGTGCAGCTGTGCTTCTACTAATAGCTATGGTCAACTCATCTTGACGACAACTGCCTACTATGTCTTATTTGGCTGTCCAGCTCTACACTCCTGTTATGCTGACTCGATCGTGGTGACGCAGGGTTGCTTTTTGTGCTAGCTGCCCCATCACGATGAGGCCCAACAAGGCGTTTGATTGTACTCACCAGTAAACTAGCATTCACCGGTTTGCACAAGTAGTCATTCATGCCAACTTCCAAGCAGTGGTCCCGATCACTGGCCAAAGCATGTGCCTGCGAGTTGGGAGGAACATGTCAGGGTATGCAATTGGCAGACATGACTCCGCAGTTGCTCAAGCAAAACGTTTCACACCGTGAGGGCAACAATCGGTGTCTGCTTCGGAGCATCCTTCTCAAGCTTCCTTATCTCTGCAGTAGCCTGGTAGCCGTCTTGCACAGGCATTGCGCAATCCATCTGTCATGCACATGGCATCATGTCAGATATACGCGGCTGCACCAGCATCCAAGATTGACCATAAGCCATACCAGTATGATGTCAAACGAGCGTTCTGTCACGGCAGCTACGGCCTGACTGCCATCATCGACCACTGCAACAGTCGCCCCCATTTTCTCCAGCATTGCACGGACCCACCGTTGATTCATGACATTGTCTGGAGTGGCATACCAAGAGTCAGTAACCTCAGCATAGTTAATCTGTCGGAGAGTCAGCACGGGCATCCTTGCTAGTATGATGTACCTTCTGCCACAAGGATGCGGCATTCCCTGAGAGCGTTGGGGTCAAGGCGACTACCGGAGGGCTTTGTAGTGGCGGGGCTGGAATGCACAATGGCTGGCGATCGATCGGGGGAAGGCTGTGATGATACTGACGGGGGCCCAGGATCGGAATGTTCTGAGGTACTCAGATTCACCTGCAGTGCCTGTGGCGCTCGCAGGCCACCTTTCTTCTCAGGCTGTTCATGATGTGACTGCAGCAATTGTTTGCCTGACTGCTCGCCTGGCAACAGCGGCAACGGCTGCATGGTTGCTGGCAGCTCAGCAACCAGCCCGCCAGCTTGCGACGGGTCTCGCCCATCTGGCGCATCTGCTGTCGCATCGGCATCTGGCATCAGTTCTTTCAAGCAACCAGGAGGTCGGTCATTTGCCAGAGGACTTGAGTCTGCTACCCAGCGTTCCAGCAACTCCATCATTCGCAGCAGGTGCAACGGCTTGTTGATAACAACCGCTCGCTTGCCAAGACCCCTGTACAATGCCTGCACACAAACAGCAGTGAGTGACAATTACTAAGGCTCCAACAAAAGAGGCTGGTCCAGCGGTAGGCACTGCGAAAGGCGCGCGGGCTTGATCTCACCTTGCGCAGCACACTAGGCGATGTGAAAGAGATGAGGAACGCCATGCAGGTTTCCTCAGGGACGACTTTGGCGAGCTCAACAACTGCTTCTGTAATGGTGTCAACACCATCTTTACTAGTACCTATCAGCCTAGGCTCAACGGCCAGAAGACATTTGCCTTGCAACAGGCTTGTCTGCCTCAGCATGTCCTGTCACAACATAATCATATCAGAACCCAAGGCCAAAGGCAATGATTGTGACAAACTTGATGGGGACTCAGCATTAAGGTTGAGCCACTTACTTCCCAAGTGGAGGCCTGCAGCACTAGCAGACCCTGATTCCTCAGCCACTCAGCAGTCACGCTGAGACTGATTGGGTGTTGCATAGCCAAGAGAATCTGTGACAGCAAACAAGATGAGACGCTGCAGCAGGAGAGAGACAACCGCCATTCATCACAGGCGCCAGTTCAAGGTGATGTTGCTCACTTGCTGACCGGCAACAGCGGCCGGTATCTTGCTTCTTTGGATGGTGTGCACTGTATCCGCAGACTCGCTGACAATGCCCAGCGTTAGCTGAAATGCCATCCTGCCGACAAAGAAACAACTGTTGAGGTTGGATGCAATCAAAGAAGGAACCATGTATGACAGGAAAGGCACAATGTGAGCTTCAACAGACTGATGACAATCCATATCAACCCAAACTTACAATGTTCCAGGTCCATCTTTATCTACAATGTTGATGCTGCCGTCCATCAACGCAACCAGCGAGCGCGCAATGCCCAGCCCAAGGCCTGTTCCACCATAGCTGCGGTGAAGGTCAGGAGAGGTTAGCCATAACGATCACACTTGTGAGAAGAAAAAGCAGAAGTAGCATAACACCCCTTGTATGCCCCCATTAAGCTGCACTGTCTACATACTTGCGAGTTGTGGAGTTGTCTGCCTGCACAAAACTCTCAAACACCTTTGCCCGTTGACTGTGAGGTATGCCAACGCCAGTATCGTCGACCTGCCAAGCACTCAAGGTGACGAGGGGCCACAAATAGGACAGACTGTAGCAGCCAACGGAAACGGCAATCAAGGGGGTACCTCAAAGTACACAGTGACTCGTTGCTTTTCCAGATCTTCATGCATCTTGTGGCCTCGAACCATGATATATCCCGCTTGCGTAAACTTCACAGCTGCCAGGCATTCTGTCAGCAACCATGGCAATAAATGATACCATGATTTCGCAAAACCCAACTTACAGTTGCTGAGCAGGTTGGTGAAGATCTGCCGGATGCGCATGGAGTCCCCAAGCATGCATGGTGGAATGTTATCTGCACCACAGACTCAGATGTCAGAGAGGCTCAAGCACTACCTTGAACAAGATGAAAGCACACGTGGCAACTTAAAGCCAATCCAGTGCATCACCTGACAGTTGCAGAATCAGCTCAACATTCTTTGCATCCGTTTGCACCGCAAACAAGTCCACCACAGCTGAGATTTCCTGCACAACGTCAACGTGTGCAAGGTCCAAAACCATTCTCCCACTTTCGACCTTGCCGATATCCAAGATATCATTAAGAATCTGCAGGAGTTCGGAAGCACATCGCTGCACATGGGTCACTGTTGCCCGTTGATCTAGTGACAGGGCGTCTGCCAGTAGAACTTCAAGAAAGCCGAGAATGCCAGCTGCAACACCACATGCCGTAAGCGTCACCACCAAATATGGCAACCGTATCAGCAGGAAAGGTACATCTAGTCACTCAGAGGGTGGAATTACCCATGGGTGTCCGTAGCTCATGCGACATGTTCAGTAAGAAGGCCGACTTGATTCGACTGGACTCCTCTGCCCGCATCTTCGCTTGAAACAGTTCTGGACACAACAACAAGCCGTCATTGCCATGTAGCGGACAGATCTTTGCCAGATTGCAAGAGCAAGCACAACTCATATGAGGAGTGTTGCACTATACACTATATACCTGCATTGAGCTCTTGCAACTCCCGCAGCTTGTTTGCGCGTTCATTTGAGACGCTAGCAGTGAACAACACCGTCAAAATAACGCTGATGACAAAGATGCCGAAGGCCACACCCGCAATGACGGCCACCACAATTTTGCCTGTCATATGAAAGGTTGTGAACATCAGCCCGCGGCCTGGGAGCGCGCTTGCATATGAACCGGAATTGAAAGCTTACCATTGTGGTCGAATTGGCCAAGAATGGAAGCACGTGGTAGCACCGTTACCACCACAATCCCCAACTGTGGAAGAGCACAAGGGCACGCAGTGAGACAATGCCCAAAACCAAGGTTGCAGTGCAAACAAGTGAGTAAACCTGTGTAACCACTTACATCATAGAATGCGGCAGATCCAAAATCAATGTAGTAGGACTGGTTGTCAATTATAATTCCATCCAAGAAAGTCTCGTTTGCGTCCTGTGAGCACACAGCAAAAAAGAGTAAGATCATGCCTTGAGAAAAGCTTACTAACAGTAGCGCACACACACTCACAGCGGTACACATGCACCAACCTTCAGTCCATCAAGCGTGTATCTGTGCTCAAGGTATTCGGCAGCCTGACGCACAACCCTGTCCTCACTGCTGGTTGCAGGTATTCGAACATCGACCCCACCGACAGATGATGTTGTAGCCCCATGACTCGAAGCTATCAGAAGGCCGTCACCACTCATGACAAACATCTTGCCATTCAGATCAATTAGGCTTTGTAATGAACGGATGTATGTGCTGATAAACTCGAGGGACACAGTCGCCCCAGTGATGCCTAACACAAAACCGTCCCCGTTTTTGATGGTAGAGGCAATTAGCAGCAGGGTGGTGTTGAGGGTTGGCGACGCAACTATTGAAACGGAAACATTGGTGTCGCCAGTGAGCGATGACTGCCACCAATCTTGGCCTTCAAGTGTTGTCAGCGTACTACTCGCATTAGAATCGCGCCTCAGCAGCTGCGCTGCCCGCCCTCGCGCATCCACCTCAAATCGATTCGATGTCGCACCATTTGCAGTGATATTGTACACAAGTAGCTGGTAGTTGGTGGGATCGGTGCCAGAGTAAAGAAAGCCCAAACCTTCCAGGGTTGCAATGCCAAACGCCAGAGATGTATTACTGCTTATGAAGTAGGACCAGCACACCTTCTCTCCAATAGTGCGCACACTTCCCCAGGAGATGTCCGGCAGCAAAGACCCAAGGGTGTAAGCAGCGGTCGACACATCTTGGCTTGCACTCTGCAAGGGCGGCAAAATTAGCGCAACTGAACAACACCACCACTGTACCAAGGCCGCGAACTGCAGCTTACCACTAACAGGTTCTGTATGCGAGATTCTGTGCGTTGCAGGATAGAACGCCGCAGGAGAAAAGAAACTTCATTGACAGCACTTCTGGCGTAGCGTTGTGTGTACAACCACGTCAATATCGTCACGACGGCGATGATCACAGCCAGTAGAAGCTGCAGACATTGAGAATAAGTTTCACTTACCACAGGTAAGTTCCCGCTGCAGCTATTGGCACTTTCAACAAGCTAATCACACAATGCAAGCATGCAAAACTGACCAGAGCACCAACAAGACGCAGCACCTCCTCATCTATGTCCAAGAAGTAAAGCAAGAACAGTCAATTGGTCGAGCTGTATACTACGTCAGGCTCGTTCCAATTGACACATCATGTTGCAAATGACACCTCAAAGGCAGAGCATTCAATGTGAATCCAACACAACCCAAATGTCATACCCGCAAGTCTGGACTGCCGAAACCCAATCCATGCACAACACAACAAATGCAGCATGCCAGCCCCTTCCCTCGAAAACGTGAGCGGGTGGGGGAAGGGCAACGACCACTGCGTAATGGCTAAGTCAGTTGTGAAGCTGCAACTTCAATGAGCTGGAGCGCTACATCTGGACAGCTGCGCACCGGAAACTTACTGGCCAGACCTCAACTGTTAGCTAGATGAGTATGAAGTTTGCGCTTCACAACTAAGTTGGCCATCAGTTCTGAAGCTCAAACTGCACAGCCGATTTTGCACCCTGCGCTAGGTCCAGTGGTCAGCCATTGTAGTTGAGGACACCTAACTGGACAGAACGCTGAATGTCAAGGGGCCGATCAACACGTCGACACCTATCACCAAAGCGGCTCCAGCTCTACGAGCAATGCACACATCGGTTGAAGCCGCTGCTACAGAGCTAAATGCCGTGCGGATGTGAGTACAAACGGCAAGTATACAGCACTCGACAACGCCGTGGATTGAACGGCAATGCTGACAGCTTTGATACTTGTGCCATGGACGTACCATAATGGTCACCCTTGACATTAAAACGGGGTTTCTGAACCGCTTGCGGCCGCAGCAGCGCCAAGACTCCTCGTCCATCATGTCGCGCCTGGTCAAGCGGCGAAAGCCCTTACCCATGCCCTTGGCGTCGACAGAGTCTTCACAATCAGCTGAATCTACACTCTTCCAAATGTGGTGCGCCATCCGGGCAGACCTGCTAGGCTTTCAACACGCC
This sequence comes from Chlorokybus atmophyticus, assembly GCA_009103225.1. NCBI lineage: Eukaryota > Viridiplantae > Streptophyta > Chlorokybophyceae > Chlorokybales > Chlorokybaceae > Chlorokybus > Chlorokybus atmophyticus. Next base: position 196,198 of record RHPI01003169.1, read on the forward strand.
GGGAGCTACCCAGCACGGCGCGGCCCCATGATGCGTCCCCACGCATGCCCCTCATCACCGGGCCATCAAATCAGCCACAACCTCCCGCACCACACCGACCCCTGTCCCCGCTCCGGCCCGCTCCGCCGGCCCTCCCGCTCCACACAGCCCCGCCGCCAATCAAGCCCTAAACACTTCCGGGCACGTCCAGCCCGGCGTCGTCGTCCAGCTCAGGCGGGGTGGGCTAGCTCAAGAGCAACTTGATCCGGCTCCAGATGTCGTCCAACGCCTCGCCGCCCGCCACCCTGACCACCTCCTCCTCTTCCTCCGCCGCCGCCGCCGCTTGCACTGACGCGTTGGGCTTCAACTCAGCGGCCCAGCAGCCTACGCGGGCGTAGGTACGGCCGTAGCTCAGGGCGTTGGGAGGCAGAGCAGCTGTTAGGCTTGCGCGAACGTGAGTTGTGGGAGGAGAAAGGGTGAGCAGTTACGACGCACGAATAGGAAGGCGAACTAACGCTGCGTTGCCTGCGGACGTGCGGCTGCGGTCATCGAGCGAAGGGTCTCGTGCGGCACGCCCGTCGGAATGCAATGTACGCAATCGTAAACCGAATCGCGCATGTATCTTCGGTGCCGCAGGTTTCTGCGCGATAATGCCGATTCTGCACCGCGTTCTCGGTTGCAATTAAATACAGCAGCCGTTGGATAGGAATCAAAGTAGTCCAGGGACATTTGCCTGGAGTCCATGTCATCACGCCCTTGCCCTCCCGCACATGCTGACGCCCATGAGAATGTAAGAATATAAACTTCCCTAACCTCTACGTGCTGCAAAACATGATTGATTGAGAAATGGCGGTCGATTGACTCCCCCTGTTGGTTAAGTGACACTTCAACGAAGCAGTTATCTGTCAGTGCGAGTCGACGCCCGTACGTGTCGGGCACGACACCGACGTTGCAACTACTCTACTCCTAGCTGCCCGGCGCGGATATCTTCGAGGCCTACACAGTACGTCTTCCAACTAGCCTGTACGGTGCCTGTGGTACAGGCTGTAGGCCTAGCCTAGGCCCACTGCGCAAGTAGCCCGCGGCGCGTGCAAGCCTTCGAGCCACCAATTAGCTATCCGTACCCTTGATTGTAAATCAGCTATCCCTGTTGCCTTTGGGATTGATTGTCTCCGTATCATGCAATCAGTGTGCCGGGTTGCACCCTTGCAGGACACACCAGTAGCCAAGCCTGGTGTTATTACTTGAAGCCACGGTTTCGGGAGACGAAACTCGCAAGTCAATGAACTGTTCAATGCTGTCCTGTGTTTCGGTTCTTACTTGCCTGTCGCGCCGAGCCCACCTCAACGCGTGCCGCAGGGGCGCAGGCAGGGATTCGCATGCCGGGGATACGCTGTCGCAATGCTGATTCAGGATGATTGATGGGTGCTCATTATGTGGCATGTCCGACGACGCGAGGCTGTGAAGTTCGTAGTGTGAACCTCCTATCAATGCCTGTACACAATGTGATTCAAATACAGGTACACATTGTGACAACACATGCTCAACACCACACTGTTGATCAAGGTCCGTGTGCATGCAAGTGCAAATCACTACCGGTATGAACACTGCCAGTATAATTCATACTCAATATATTTTGCGCTATACTGCAGTGCAGATTGATGGCGATATGCTTTAAATGCACATGGCATAATGACTTGTTTACGTATGTTATCACTCAATACTCTCGTTGTATTCGATATAAAAGTTAGCATTTATTACATATATATACATATACACATAAATATATATATGCATACACATGTACATGTATATACACATGTATCTATACGTATACATTTACATATTCATGTATGTATAAATATGTATATATACATGTTTATACATATAAACCGTATTTACCCCATGAGAGTTCCCCGGTTTTCACACAGCCCCCCCCTCAATTTTGCCGGGGAGGACTGTGTATGGGGGGGATTTGTTAGGGCGGGGAGGGACCATATGCTGTATGTGAGCGTAGCACAATCGTCGCCCAGATACGTCATCGGCGTCGGATGACGTATCTACGCAGACAAGTTAGCATTTATTACATATATACACACATATATATATATATGCATACACATGTACATATACGTATACATTTACATATTCATATATGTATATATTGTATATATATACATGTTTATACATATAACCCGTATTTACCCCATGAGAGTTCCCCGGTTTTCACACAGCCCCCCCCCCCCCCCCCCCCCCCCCCCCCCCCCCCCCCCCCCCCCCCCCCCCCCCCCCCCCCCCCCCCCCCCCCCCCCCCCCCCCCCCCCCCCCCCCCCCCCCCCCCCCCCCCCCCCCCCCCCCCCCCCCCCCCCCCCCCCCCCCCCCCCCCCCCCCCCCCCCCCCCCCCCCCCCCCCCCCCCCCNCCAGATACGTCATCGGCGTCGGATGACGTCTCAATGCAGACAATTGACCCGTCGGAGGTTACAGTTGACACAGTAACCGGAGCGGCTCCGGTTACTTTACCAACTGTAACCCAACGGCGGCAGGTTGCTGCCAGGGAGTCGCTGTAATTCCGCCCACATGCACTTATACAGTAAAGTTATACACAGTATATTGCTGTTTCAACAATGTGATATCGTTTGTAACGTGTACATAATCATGAAGCGAACGTATTGTTCACATATGTGTAAAGTATGATATCATGTAGTAAAGGTCATATTGTGTATGTCATAACATTAAAACTTTATGATAAGTGTTGATAGTATTGTGGAAATATTTATCATCAACACATGCATACATATATATGCGAGCATATATCCACATACGCATGTGAATGTAATTACACATGAGTACATATGCACATGTGTACATATGCATATTAAGATGTACATATACGTACATATACATATATAGACGTATATGTACATGTGTATCTGTATGAATTCGTGTATTTTTATAGATTCACATATATATGTATATATATGTGTATGCATACACATATATATGTATATATATGTGTATGCATACACATGTGTATGTACACATGTATACATGGCGTGTCGCATGATCTAGGGGGAGAATTCGTGGATAGAAATGTTCATGAAACGCGCTAATTTTGGCAATCTCGCAACATCTGCTGCCACCATGTTTATGAACCTTGCCTCGCGACGGGCACGCTGTTGTCAATATTTTGCCAACTACTGTATGTTATTGGCATGGGTTACTATGTTACAATGGTGCATTTACTCTGTTGTCAATACTTTACCAACTACTCTATGTGACTGGCATGAGTTACCACGTTACAACGCACATGGTGCTTCACTCTGTTGTATGATCTATGCCATAGTTGCGCGATGCGCAATACAATTACAAATACAAAACGACATAACATAAACATAAGTATGCTATAATAATTTTACCCATTTAAGAACAAATAATATATGTTTCGATTGGGATAAATTATGACAGCCCTCACTCATGGTAGTGTCTTTAATACCATAGCCTGGTGGTCAGGCCCCAATTGTCACAGCGCACTCGACCACAAAAGGCTTGGTGCTTTTATGGTCGATTTGTGGTTATCAAATGCCTTCCCGTTACATTCCCCCCCACTTAAGAATGCTGACGTCCTCGGCAGCTGGCGCCCATCAGCTGGGGAATCATCCCAGGGGTTTGATTTAGGGTCGGTCACAGGCCCCACCACCCAAGGACCGGCCAATGTAGGCCCATACCGGTCAACGCGCGTATAGTGCGCCGCTGCCGGCCCCACAGGTCGCGTCCCGCCGCGCCGACTGAACTGAACTGGTCAGTTCGGCGCGACTGCCATTAGGCAAGTCGCGACCCATCGATGATGGCACTTATAAAGTGATCAATTACGATGTTATTGGATCGAGAAACAACGACCGCGGAATTCGTGTGCAAGGCAGGAATCGAACCCGGGTCTCCAGCTCCGATGACCAATGTCACCCACTCGACCACAAAAGACTTGGCGCTTGGATTTGTGGTTATTCAATGCCTTCCCGTTACACCAATTGCTACAAATACAATTCAGATACGATTGTTACATGAAATGCATTGCATTACATGCTAACAATGATGATGACAAGTTGCAATGTATGCAACCATTCCTAAGCTAAAACACCTTATCACAGCCGCCGCATGCAGCGCAATTTTAATGAAGTGTGTACACACGAACCATATAAGTGTCATTCATTAATAGCATCATGTAAGCACCAAAATTTTTAATGGGATATTATTTTCATTGGCATTTAGATAGTACTTTTGATAGGCAAATACAACTGTGAAATATTTGTATTATCAAGCCGAGTTTAGTAGTATGATGCAATTAAATAATGTGTTAACAGCAAGCATTTGTTGTTTATAATATGCATGTTTTAACGATTATCAATTACATGGTTATGCCACTGGTGTTGACAAGCGTTTGCCAACACGCACAACCTGTTGTTATGCATACGCATACTGTTGTTTGATTTTTGAAACCTATTATGAAAGTGTTGTGCCTATCATACATGCACATCGTTGGGCTGTCAATAAACCACTTCGAGAAGTCGGCGCCGTCGCGGTTCTCTATCGCGCCTCCATTGCCGTCGCGGCTGTGTTGCCCCATCTTTGATATATTTTATTAATTATTGTCGTCACAACGCCTATTTCGCGGCATTTCCTGACATCGTCAGGAAGGTAAACGCGTTGATGGCGATATCAGAAAGGCGAATCGCATTACCATCGCGATCCAATCTTTGCAACGCCGCGTTCCAGTCGGAACGCCAAGGCAGCTTTCCTTCCTTAAATAAACGCGTTGTCGACGTGTCGGGCGAGACTGGTCGTGTGCAGTTATCGTTGACAGTTGGTTTCTCGCCGTCGGTGACCTATGCCATCGACATAAAGCTGCACAAAGCACCTTTTTCGATGCCTGACGACGCAGCCCAGCACCGACAGTCAACGATGACATACACAAGATGGGACTGACCACAAACCGTGCTTTTCCCTTATTTAAGGTTTTCACCTTGACATCTGATTATATGACCTTAGATTGGTCAATTCTATGCCAAGCTCCATTGGTTCTTTGGTTTATGCTTATTAAGACTCTTATGAATCTCATGTAAGTTATGTAAGCTATGAGTCCCAATGGGCGATGTTCACGAGTCTTACCATATTAAATCAATATTAACCAGATTGGTTAAAGCTATGGCTGATATCAAGAGGTGGGGAAGTTTTTTCCCACGACAATTGCGGCGGCGGCGTGGGTAGGGTTATTGGCGTGGGTAATGGGTGGAGGATTGAAGAGGAGTTTAACTTTCTCCCTCTACATTTGGTATTGGAGCTAGGTCCTCTTGTGGGTGGACCTTATTGTGGTGATGCAGCGTCGCCATTCACATCCTGCAGGGCGAGAGCCTGGCAAGCCATGGCGCAGTAGGTGGCCACCTACTGCGCAGCCTACTGCGCAACCTCCTGCTGCGCAACCTGCTACGACGCAGCAGGTACTATCGCATCATCAACCGCCGGACTGACCGCCGCGCGTCAGTTCCTCCTACCCCCTGCAGTCGACCGCCGTCAGGCCGACGGCAACGAAAGCTGGCAAGTGTCCACGACCAACCAGACTTTCAACCTAAACACGTGATTACTTAGCGTGTAGGTTGCTTTGTGCTAATCTGGCCCCTCTCCCTTGTGGGGAGGTGGATGTGCATGAGTATTTGCTGGCTGGCTTGCATTGTGTGCGTATTTGTGCACATTTATTAGCAAAGAAAGCCTCTCGAGATAATCCCCTCATTCATTGAGGGAGCCTGTCGAATATTCCGCAACGCTGCAGCACAGCACTTAGCCATCAAGTTGCTTTGCTTTGCAACGCAATAGGTGACAATACTCACTCACGCGTTAACACCGTTCTTTAAGTGGCACTATACTCCATATTATAGCACGAGCAGCCTTTAGCATAAAACTTGTTGTCAATTGTTGCAAGCTTTGCTTGCACAGCATTATACTTACAAGCTGCATTGCTATGTTCAGACATGGCAAAAGGCAAGTAAAGGAAAACACCTCAGGGCACTGAAAGCCCTCTGCTTACCGCTACGCAAGTAGAGAGGCAAACGGATGATATAGTTGACCCACAAGATGAGGTTGAAGGGGCCATTCTCCTTGAGCTCACTAAGCAAGATCGTCTCCTCCGCAATTTACCCTACTCAGTGGGGAGGCGAAAGCATTTTGTAGGTGATGTACAAAGGCACCATGTTGTTTATAAACAGATTGACAACTTTGAACCCGCTAGGCAACAGCGCTTTACACCTAATGTAGAGACGCGGTTGAAAGAAGTTAAACAGGGGGCGACCCCATTTAAGTTGCCTGCAGATCCTGCTCAGATTGTGCATGTTGATGTCAATGAGCCTGGGGAGAAAACTACACAGCAACCACCTGCACCAGCAGCTACTAACACTACTTGAAAAAAGGGAGCTCAACAGGGCAAACCTTTTGTGTTGCAACCCACTGAGCCCACCATTAAAATCATGCACAATTTACTGCGTGTTTTTGAAGCTGCTTCCAATGGCCCGCGTTGCGCTATCAAATCCTTGGCACAGTATTGTCGCTTGGGAAGCATTGGCGCGAGGCATTACTTTTAGATTGGAGAATGCAGAGTCATTGATCTCTCAACAAGTGACGGCGTTATGTTTTGCGCCCGCCACGAGCACTATGTTTGCTAATGCCAAAATGGCATTGGTCAAGCCACCCAAGTTTAATCCCAATAACAGGAAGAGTATTGTCATGGTGTAACAGTCGAGGCCAAGTTTCACAATTTTTGGACCTTGTTTGGCCCATTTATCGAGCACCACGTTGTCAGGACTTGTGACAGATATCGGCGAGCTATGAGTCTGCCGCGGATATCGACCGGGGCCCCAGGACAGGAGTCCGGAAGGTGCCAGAAAACGGAGGGCCAATCGAGAAGGGCTCGACCCGATTTCAAGAAGGGCCAGGCGCCAAGTAGTATAACTTGACCATATGAGCACCTAATCAAGAGATCTTTGTTGCGTAAGAAAGGTCTAGAAGTATAGTAAAAGGTTGTGCAATGACATCTTAGCATCTAGTTTTGCGTAGCACGAGAATTGTCTAGACGTAGCATGTGCAGACTGGTAGGTATAAAAGCGACATTCTACAATGTGCAATACAACCTTTAGCTCCCTAGTTTCTTGTGTGCAAGCTTGATGGTGGTTAGCAAGATTTACTAGCGTGTGTGCACTAGTGTGTGCTTGCTTGTGTGACGATCCAAGGCGCTACACAAGTCGGTGTGTAGCTTCGATGTGACGGTGCTCGTGCCTTGTCACCTGTGAGTTGGTCCAATCCACAACCCTCTCACCAAGACACGGTATTCACACCGGAACCTTGCCCCCTCTGCCAAGCACACACGCGCGCCCCGCCACTCGCGTACGCACGCGCATGCGCTTGAAGCTACACACCGACTTGTGTAGCGCCTTGGAGCGTCACACAAGCAAGCACACACTAGTGGCCACACGCTAGCAACCCCCTGCTAACCACCACCAAGCTTGCACACCAGAAACTAGGGAGCTAAAGGTTGTATTGCAAATTGTAGAATGTCACTTTTATACCTACCAGTCTGCACATGCTACTGTCTAGACGATTCTAGCGCTAGACGGAACTAGAAGCTAAGATATTCTTGCAGAATCTTGTAGTACACTTCTAGACCTTTCCAACGCACCAAAGATCTCCTAATTTGCTGCTCATATGGTCAAGTTATACTACTTGGCGCCAGGCCCTTCCAGAAATCGTAATCTGGTCGAGCCCTTCTCGACTGGCCCTCCGTTTTCTGGCACCTTCCGGACTGGTCTTGGGGCCCCGGTCGATATTCGCGGCAGACTCATAACTCGCCGATATCCGCCACAAGTCATTAAAAACATGTACCTTACAAATAAGGCCTAAAACGGCCATGAAAATCACAAAATTTGGCCTTGACTGTTACATTCGAGCGCATGCGCGTGTGTACGCGAGTGGCGGGGCGCGCGTGTGTGCTTGGCAAAGGGGGCAAGGTTCCGGTGAATACCGTGTCTTGAAGAGAGAGTTGTTGATTGGACCAATACAAAGGTGATAAGGCACGAGCACCGTCACAACGGGTATCGGAGCACGGTTTACGAAGGTGAGAGAGGAAATGTGTGGGCGTTTACACTTGTCATTTGAAAGCGGAGTGTAGTGTGTTAGTGAAGATGGAGATGCTCGCATGGAAGAGCTCCAAGCTGCCATCTTAGCATTGAGGGAAGAGCTTCATCACACTCAAGCGGTGGCACAAGCACAACGCGAGGCGTATGAGCATGCGATGGCGCGTGTACAAGTTCCCATGGCATCAAGCTCGCGCGTGCATGTGAAGGTTCCAAAGCCCAAGCCATTCAAGGGTCAACGTGATGGAGATGCAGTAAACAAATGGATTTTTCAAGTATCGTCTTTGTTGAAGCTCGCGGAGGTGCCCACGCATCTGCACGTGGAGGTTGCAGCGACATTGCTTGAAAGAGCACTTGTATGGTGGAGACATCGTTGTACGTTTGTTGCAAGTGGGTTGACGCTACCATTGACCACTATAAAAGAGTTGGCTCTGGAGATCAGGCATCAGTTTGTTCCGGTGGAGAGTTTGAAGGCCGCACGCAATGAAATTGCAGCCCTTGTGCAAACGGGGTCGGTGACGGCGTACACGTCTACGTTTCAGCGTTTGGTGATGTCCATACCCAACATGACTGAGGAAGAACAGTTGGACAAGTATACACGTGGTTTAAAACCATTGAGACGCAAAAAAGTGGAGCTACGGGACCCTAAAACTTTAGCGGAAGCTATACGTATCGCGGAACGTCTCGACGCGTCGTACTTCAAGTCTTCTGCAACAAACGCTGACTGGAGGTGTGGGAGCAAGGAAGAGCGTGGTGATCAGCCTAGGGGAAGCTTTCAACATGCATGGACACGAAGGGAACCAAATTCACAACTTGCAAAGGAAGGTGGAGGTGATTGGACCATAACCAATGGAGATGGGTGCCGTACACACGCGTAACGGCGTGGTGAAGCATGGTGGACGTGGTGAAGCAGGGGTAGCAGCGCACGCAAGTGTTACGTGTGCGGTTGGACAGAACATGGCGTTCAATTGCTTGAAGCGGCGCACGCAAACGTCTGCATCCGCTGGCAACACATATCGCGCACGACGCATCAGCGCAATGGAGGAAGATGGCGTGAAGGATCAAGGAAACGGCTCCCCCCAGTAGGTAAGGAGGCTACTGCTGGGGATGAGGGGGAGCCTTACGCATGAAGATTGTGACATTGCAACCAAGGAAGAAAATGGAGGTGGCTATGAACACGCTCATGGTGGTAAGTTACGCAAGTGAGGAGGGAACAAAGTACGTTGGGCTTCTAGCACGCATTTGCGATGACCGAGGACAATGGAGGGAGTGCAACCTTATGGTTATTAGTGGAGCAACCAGCAACTTCATGAGTGAGGAGGTTGCACGGCGCTACGGTTGGCTTTCACCATTACGAGGAGGAGAAGTGAAACTCGCTGATGGGGAACCACCCTCTGGAGGTACCGGTGCTGCCTTTTTAACCAAGGAGTTGTGTGTTCACATGGGGAAGTTGAAGGAGAATATGCGTTCCTGCTGCATCACCCTACATAACGGGTTTTATGGAATTTGGGGACTACCGTGGCTGTGGCAACATAACCCATTCATCGATTGGAGGAAGCGTGTGCTCACATCAAGGGAAACGATAGAGACTCCATTCAAGTTCTCCGCGCGTGCTCCATCGATGTGGAAGACCACTCTTGCGAGGAAAGCAAGAACGGGTTTGTCATAGCTGCGTCGGACGTCGCTAAGGCAAGTATGCGCGCGTGTATTGAGCACCTGCAAGGGGATATAAGCACCGGAAAGGTACGGCACGCGCAATCAGGTGGGATTAGCATTGCTCAAGTTTCTTATGTGCAATTGAGGAGGCTGCTAACCCCACAAAAAGTGAAGGCTGCATGGTTGTGCGTGGTGCGTTAGAGCACATCAAAGTCAGCACCGAAGCTGAGTGACTGCAATGAGACAGCCACGATAGACCCCGAGGTGTGCAAACTTGTTTAGGACTATCAAGATATCATGGTGGACGGACTTCCAGCTGGTCTGCCACCCTCAAGAAGTGTTAATAACCGTTTGGAGTTGATTCAAAGCGTGCACAAGCCACGCTACATGACTGTATATAAGTTGTCACCTCGAGAGTTGAAGGAGGCCAAGAAGCAGATAGCGGATCTTAAAAAGAGAGGTTACATCCGGCCAAGTAAGTCACCTTATGGTGTACTAATACTGTTAGTGCGATAGAAGAACGGGAGCCTGCGTATGTGCATCGACTACCGAGCGCTCAACACCATCACAAAGAACAACTGCTTTCCACCGCCGCGTATTGACGAGTTGATGGACCAGCTACAGGGTGCACAGTATTTTACCACACTTGATATTACTGGAGGTTATCATCATATCCGCACATCGCACCTGAGGACGTGGAGAAGACAGCGTTCAACATGCGCTATGGACATTATGAGTGCTTAGTGATGTTGTTTGGGCTTACAAAAGAGCTAGCGACACACAGAGTCTCCACGGTGTTCAATCTTGTTACAGACTATTGCCTCATTGGTTGCACGCAGCCGATGAGGGGTAAACAGCTGGCTGAGTATGTTGGGCACAATGGATTGCATTGATTAAAATGCGTTCCTCTGCGGTAGCATGCGCTACAAGTCTGCCCCAGCTGCAACCCAATTGGAAAGACGGTAAAATCGTACGGTGCTAAAGACAACGTGTCCGCACCGTCCAATTCACCAACACGCGGAAGTGTCAAGGCCGTCCACAACAAGCTGTTGGATCTAGCAACAGTTTGCGCTCGACCTCGATACATGTCAGATCGTGATCGCGAAAACACCGGTGTATACAGTGTGAGGGAATCAGAGTGGGTGGGATACGACACTGTTCACACGCCGGTGCTTGCCGCCGCCTCCGTCGATAGCCTTAGCGACAGGCACATGGGTGGCGGGGCCATACGGCGGTTGTGGTCAACGTGTGCGCACAACGAGCTTGTGCGCACAAGGTGCTCAGCGATGGCTGGCGCACAAGGGGTGCGATACGGCAGGTGAGTTCTCTACGGCATTAAATGTATGCCCAGAGCCAGCCAATTGCATAGCAACTCTGTATGAAAGAACACACACTATTGTCTCATTGGTTGCATGCAGCCAATGAGGGGTAAACAGCTGGCTATGGGTATGTTGGGCACAGTAGATTGCATTGATTGAATGATCAATCAATGCAATGCGTTCCTCTGCGGTAGCATGTGCTACAAGTCTTCCCAACTTCACTGACATGCTTGAACAGAGCAAGCATGCAAACAAATGCCCAACATACTTGCAGATTCGCACAAGAAATGCAAAGGCAAGCAGTGCAAGAGAACTGGCGAGCATTGCAACAGGCAGCACCCGCGTAGGTTGTCAACACTGCACATGCTTGCGACGAAGCAAGAGTTGCATTGAAGCGCGCGCAAGCCATAGCACGCAACGGCAACAGTGCAACTCACACTCATCGCCAAGGAAAAGAGTGGAGCGAGTTCGTTGCTTACTTTTGCGCAATCGAAGTGGAAGTAAGTGAGGTTACACCCGCTGTAGTTGTTGCATACATAGAGGGTGCATGGCACAGCAGACATGGCAAGCATGGTCGCGTTACCACGGCTAGCGGGCAGCGCAAACTATCTAGTCGCACTGTGCGCAACGCCGTCAGCAAGTTGTCCATAAGCTTTACCCAACTGGGATTTGGACAACATTGGGACAGCCATCAGCAGCGCGGCAACCCTTGCCGGGACCACATAGTCAGCGCTTACTTGCGAGGACTGAATGTTGGTAGTGCCCAAGCGGGCATCACCATACAACAAGCCCACCCGTTGGGGTTGGAAGACATGCGCAAGCTGCTCGCGCACATGGAGCTGCGCATTATTGCCAGCAACGGACCCAAAAAGGTGAGGTTTACTCAGTCTGCACTCGCACGCAAACTTGTGACACCCAGTCTATGACGCATGTAGTATTAATGCGGGATAGGCTAATTTTCATTTACCTATAGTTATCGGGGCAACGCGGAGCGGAGGGGTGCAAGTTGCAACTGGAGAGCATTTCACAGCAAGCAGAGGTATGAGCACGACGTCTCATTGCCAATGCCACCGGCATCAACACTGTTTGATGCAGGCAACGTGCATTCAACCGGGGTTGCTGAAGAATTACAAGTCCAGCCCTGCACCTAGCATCACCTTTGGCAATAGCGGGCTAGACCTTAAGTTTAAAGAGGAGTTACAGCAGTTTCAAGCCACTGCTGCAGAGCACCACCTAGCAATCAACTCAGGCTATGCATTTCGTGCAATGCATCAGAGCCAAAAGAGCTGGGTAGATGGCCCCCTTGGGCGGGACGCAGTGTACGCAAGCTTCATCAAGCATGCACAAGCATGCTTGATCCATCAACCTCACATGGCACTTTACAGCTTCAGGAGAGGTAGACTACTCGCACCATATCAGCAAGGTGTGGACTACCAAGCACTACAAGCTCATGGGCTATGGAAATGCGAGCGAACAGTTCTGCACTACCTTGGCCAGGTACTACCCTACCATGCTACATACAATGCCACATGCAGAAACCTGCCAGGTGATCTCACATGCTGCGGCACGCGTGGTGTGGGCTCAAATATACTGGGGTGAGCTTGCCATTGAAGACGCCCGCGCACTGGCCAACTCACCACCTTAGGCCACCATGGCTTGTGCGGCCATTTAGGCAACACCACCACCGCAGGCAGCCGAAAGAAGGATACTAACTGCACTGCCTACGACAGGAGACCCGACGGCGGCACAACCAACAGCATAGGGTGATCCCCGGCGTGCTCCCGCCAGTTGATCGAGAGGGCATTACCCAAGGAGCCAGGCATGATCCACTGTGAGAAGTAGGCTGCAGCCCGTGATGTCACATCGGAAGCAAACACGTCCAATGCGAAGATTCCAAACACCAACAACCTGTGATAATGCGCATCTGCTAGTGCCCAATCACCTGCATCCTCAAACTTGGACAACGCATCCTCGGCAGCTAAGCACTCCCGTGGTGCCCAATGAAGCTGAAGGTGAACGTCCCGTGCCCAAAACAGCTCCCACAACTCAAAAAGATGATGTCTCAACGGTAGCAAGCTAGTAGACAGAGTACTGAGGATAGACAGTGCTGACTGACAATCACCTTCTAAGCATATGGTCACATGCTGTAGCTCTGACCTAGCACGCAGCAACTCCATCACCAACAGCAGGTATGCCAATGCTTCCTTGCCCGATGGTGGCAACAACAGCTGATCACGGGTGAAGTTGCCCACCAACGGCCCCCATGGTGTGGTAGCACCCCATTCGCACACACCTGAAGCATCTGCACGCACCAAGCATGCCGTGGGTGGCTGCCACCATGCCCTGTCGTGGTACTTGCGCACATGCTGCAGCAACCACATCGCCAAGTCCACTGTGTGCGCAGCTGAGGGGTACTCAGCATCCCACGCACGGCCATAATCCACCAGCTGCATCAAAGAGCGTGCAAACAGCCGCACAGGTGAGAGCGCCAACCTGTAAGCCAACAACTTGCTTGCCACCTTCGCCAGCCGTCTGTTCAAATGCTCGGTGGCCATACCCAACTCCTGCAATTGCGCCAAGGCGCGCAGCTTTGCCTCCGGAATTGCAAAGAGACCGATCTCAGTATCCACGATCAAGCCCAAGAACTTCAGCCGCAGCAGATGCCAGGTGACGCACTTGGCAAGCCCGAAAAACCAGCCAAGCGCAGCGAACAGGAGCATGACTGTGCGGATTCGCCACAACAAGTGACGAAAGGAAGGATGAGCCATGTGTATGTCATCGATGTAAGCCACAGTCCCTATGCCGGCCTCCCGCAGTGGCCTGTGCACCACCTGCTGAATAACAATGAAGGCGTAGCAGACCTGGTTGAGGCCAAAAGGCAGTACATTCCACCTAAAAAATCTGCCCCTATAAGCCATTGCCAAGTAACACCTGTCTGCCTTGCGCATAGGGACGTGGTGATAACCACTCTTCGTGTCGTATGTCGACTAGTATGCACCCACCCCCGTGTAGTGCAGAACATTAATCAAGCGCTCGTAGTGAAAAGGAATGTGTTCTAAGTACAGGTTGACGTACCGCAGATCCATGATCAACCTAAGCTTGGGCTGATTGACAACACCAATGCCTGTCACAACGGTGACGTCCTCACGTCTCACCTCCTCCACCACACCTGTCTCTACCAGGTTGGCCAGCTCTGCACACACGAAGTCCTCATGCTGCAAGCTGCAATTGCGATTGGACATGTGCAGTGGTGGTGGCAGATTCTGGGCCAGCATGGCGTCGACTACGTACATGGCCAGGCCCTCCTTCAGCAGAGTCTTCTTCACCTGGTCACGTTTGCGTGCTGCTGCTGCCGCGGTATGCGCAACGAAGCGGAGGGGGTAGCCATCCCGGAACCACTTGAGCACTCTGCGCGCCAGAGGGTTGCTAGTTGCTGCACACCACATGCGCCACGCCTCCATGTGCTGGCTCGGCATACCCGCCACAAATTTGCCCGCATTGTGCATGAATGCTGCCAGCATGGTATGCCACTCATGCTCATCAATAGCTGGCAGCTCCGGTTGATCCCCCACCTGCTTCAAGTTGTCCAAAACTTGCTGCACCTCGTGGGCTTGCCGTGCTACTAGCCATGGCGCAGATGCCCGCACAGCTGGTAGCTGCCAGGGTTGGTCATGTGCGGACAGCAAGCCAGCCGACAGTGGCGGCTGTTCGTCTAGAGCATCAAAGAATGCGTTGCTGTCCGCATGCACAGCTCGCGGCGAGTGTGTGACACCTTCGTCATCGCGGGCCCTGTCACAGCGGCCAGCGGTAGTGCTAGCGACTAATGGTAGACCAGCAGCAGCAAGCTGCAGCTCCGCAGCGGAGGCATGTACGTAGCCAGCAGCATCGAGGCCAGGGTCAGGCGCTGGGTCTGCTGAATGTGCAGGTGCGACGGCGCAAGCGACGGCGCTGCCCGGTGGAGCAGATGCAACTGCAAGGTGACTCCCGCTCTCAACGGGGATACCCCTGCAGCTTGCAAAAGACCAGAATCACACACGCTACGCGCTGAACGCCCCCCCAGACAGCATGCACGCAGGCACATGCCAAGCAGGCGCTGACACATGCAATGCGCACTCACAGCAGCGACTAGCAGGGAAAAGAAATGTAATAATTGAACAATACAAAAAGAGGTTGATGTAGCTGCTAGCATAAAGAACTAAGCACACGGAAAAGAATAGAAAGAAACAACGTGAAGCCTAACCACAACACAAGTACTACGGCTGCCCAAAGCGCAGCAGCAAAGCTCACATGCGACGGCGGTTGTCGCCTCTATTGTTGTTGCCGTTGTTGCCACCGTAGGTGGTGTTGCCATAGGGCTGAGTGCTTTGCTGCCTGCCTGACCTGTGGTAAACATCGTCGCTGCCAGGATAGGTGTTGTTGTAGTTGTTGTTGTTGCGCACAGGGCCAGGTGCAGGCCACCAAGTTCTGCTGAGTGGCAGCGCGAATTAGACAGGCGTTGCGCTCGGCCTCTCGCTGCGCGAGACAGCCGGCTGCAGATGCAGCGTGCACATGCGCAGCTGCTCGGATGACGGGACAAGCGGCCGACGAATAAGTTACCCAAGCAAGGCAACCCGAATAGCGGGACAACCTGCAACTGCACAGCTACCCGAATAAGGGGACGGCTAGTTGAAGAACAGGACGAGCAAGCACGGTCGCCCAAATAGCGGGACAGCCGGCCGAGCTAGCTGCCCGAACAACAGGACAACCGCTGACGACATAGCTGTACGGGTGTGCTTGCAGCCATCTGAGTGACGAGACATAGGAAGGAAATAGTGCGAAGGCGCATGCGTGACAGCCGGTGACGCCGACAGCTGATGAGGATGACGCTAGCGCTCTACCGCTGAGCTGCACGACCGCATGCAGAGACAAGTGCGACAGCACCGTTCCCAGTAGCTAGCACCGGACATTAGGCTAGGTACGCAGCTACGCAGCAGGCAGGCTACAAGCAGTTGCGGGTAGCGGCCCTGGCAGCTACGACATGCACGGCCATTTCACACAAAGCTAAAAGGTTGGGAACAAAGAAAACAGTAAAAACATGAAACTTACACCACCTTCGTTCACATACCTCGTTTTTCCCCCGCTCCATCGCCGCATGCGATTTCTTCTTTCCAAAGATGGCGAGCGCCTCGTCAATGAGGAGACACTCCTCACCACCGTAGCGATTGCCGGAGTGCATGCGTTGTATCTCGTCCGCCGCATCCTCACGGAATGTGTTGGCGTAGTGCTCGCCATACTCCATCCTCATAAACATCTCCAAAGTGGTTGCCAGCACCATTGCCATGAGTGGGCGCCCGTACATGCACACCTCCCGCATTCTTTCAAATATGAGATTATTAAACTCATTATCCTTCACCACCTTAGCATGCTCAATCCCATTGAGCACGGTATTCAATCTACATGACCCCTCAAACTGTGTGACACTCCCATCTCCCCGCGTTGCCATCCCCAGCTCCACTGCATGTGGACGGCCGCTTCCCCATCCAGCGGAGCGCTCCCCTGCAACTTGATGTGACGATGTCGCCGGCGGATCAAGCATCCGCGTCGGCTGTGGAGGGTATGGAAGTGTTGAAGGACTAGCATGCACATGTAGTTGAGGCAAGCATAGACACACAGAGACCGAGCTACCGCCACCAGAGCATACACAAGTCACATCACATTCATCTATTACAAGTTGTCCGCTGGTTCTTATACCAGCCAGTTACACACACGTCTACGTTTGCAAGCACTGCGTAAGCTATACTCAGCGTTTTGACGCGCTCTACGCTGCGTTGTCTTCCTTATAACCAGAGCTTTTCAACAAGCTCTTACACGCCTAATATGTGAGTAAGTATACGCGGAGATACAAAGCAGTTAGTAAGGCTCCAGTCTGGAGTCCGGAGTCTGGTCCGACGACGCCATCTTGCTAAGTCCGGACCTAGTGCTCGTCCTTACGACCTTCTACTCCTGTGTGGAGGGTCGATGCTGATCGTATGTAGGAATGACTCTCAACACTCCCACGCGAGCAGCTTGACCTCCAACGCTTGCTCCTGTAGTCAAACACAGATGCCAAGTCCTGCGCAACAAGTCTTGAACTTGAGCGGTGACAATGGCTTTGTCATGAAGTCCGCCAGCATGCCCTCGGTGTTGCAGTACTGGAACTCCACCTCCTTCCTTATGACTCCGTTACGTACAAAGTGATGCATGACATCAATGTGCTTCGACCTTGCCGAGGCGATAGGGTGCTTCAACAACTTGATGGCTCCTTGGTTGTCACAGTTGATGACGATGCACGCCATGGGGTCCTGCAAGTCTGCCATGAGCTTACGAAGCTAGAGTGCCTCCTTCACTGCTGCTGCCGCTGCAATGTACTCAGCCTTTGATGTAGATACTGCTGTTGTTGGCTGCAGCCTGCTAATCCAGGTCACCACGCCTCCGTTCAGCTTGAAGACGTAGCCTGTAGTGGACCTCCTGCTATTGAGGTCACCAGCAAAGTCCGAGTCGCAGTAGCCCTCCAACTTAGTGCTCCCGCTCCCAAACTTGATGCCAACTGTTGCGCTCCCAGCAACATAGCGTAGTACTCCCTTTGCTGCTCTCCAGTGCTCCATGCTCGGTGCAGACATGTAGCGAGCAAGTACTCCCACAGCATGTGCAACATCGGGACGTGTGCACACTGCCAGATAGAGCATGCTGCCTACCAGCTCACCATATGGATACTGAGCCTTGTCGATTACCTCCTCATCCTTTGCCTTGATGAGGGTTGTGCCAAGTGTCAGCGGTGTGGTCTTGGTCTTGGCCTCTTCAAGATCTTGAACTGAGAATGCTTGCTGTAGAGCAAGTTTCGTCTCCTGCAGGTGGTGCACCTGCCTGGCGGTGATGATAATATCATCCACATACACGAGCAGCCAGACCTTGTTGTCTGCATGGATGAAGAGCCCAGGGTCTGCAGAGGATGCGGTGAAGCCAAGTGCCTCCAGCTCCTTGGTGAGCTTGATGTGCCACATACGCGATTCCTGTCGCAGCCCATACAGTGCCTTAATTAGCTTGCACGCTGTGCCTCTCTCCCCTTCTTCATATCCAGGTGGTTGCGCGATGAAGATCTCCTCCTCCAGCTCTCCGTAGAGGAAGGCAGTCTTCACGTCGAGGTGATGCAGCTTGAGGTCTTCAGCAGCAACCACAGCTAGCAGTGCACGGAAGGTGGTATGCTTACTTGCAGGTGCAAACACTTCGTTGAAGTCCACACCTTCCTGCTGCAAGAAGCCCTTTGCCACCAGTCTTGCCTTGTAGCGCTAAATGTTGCCATGACCATCACGCTTCACCTTGAAGACCCATTTCACTTGAATGGTCTTCACTCCTTGTGGTAACTGCTCCAGTGACCAAGTGTTGTTGGCATGGAGTGACGCAATCTCCTCGTCCATAGCACGCTGCCATTGCTCCGCATCTGGTGCTAACAATGCCTCCTCGTAGGTGCTTGGCTCCTCATTGTGCACACTGGCGACGTGTGCATTGTGTAAGAAGTCAGGTGCCTCTCTCCCCCTCATTTGGTATCTCCGAGCTGCGTGCTTCTGCTGCAGGTGCGGCTCCTCCTGGCCTGCTGCAGATGAGTCCTGCTCGTCCTTATTGTTGATAATGGCCTTGCCTGTAGCCTCCACTGTCTCAGGATGCTCCTTTGGCTGTGCTTCATCTTCAGGAAAGAAGCCTCCCCCTGGCCTGCTGCAGATGAGTCCTGCTCATCCTTATTGTTGATAATGGCCTTGCCTGTAGCCTCCACTGTCTCAGGATGCTCCTTTGGCTGTGCTTCATCTTCAGGAAAGAAGCCTGCTTCTGGTTGTGATAATCCCTAATGGAAAACCACCTCTCTACTCACGATGATCTTCTGAGTGTCCTCGAGCAAGATCCTGCAAGCTTTGAAACCCGGTTCATAGCCAATGAAGATGCCCTTCTTGCTGACCGGCTCCAGCTTGTGCCTGAGCTATTTAGGCACTAGTGCATATGCCGTGCATCCAAACACACACATACCACTCACATCTGGTGTGGCTCCATAAAAGTGCTCCCACGGAGTCTTCTGCTCTGAGCTCATCGGAGACCTGTTGCGGATGTAGTTGGCAGTGAGTACCGCCTCCTTCCACATACTGTCTTCTATCTTGGTGTCATTGAGCATGGCTCCGAGCTAAACACGACAAACACGACCTCCTTCCACACGCGCTCGCCGCTACCACCCCACACCACCACGCGCAAAAAAAGGAGTGCCTGAGCCCACCACGTCACACCGTCCTCATCACCTTCCAACTGAAGTGTAGAGAACCAAGGCCGCCCATGGAACATCCCAGTTGCGCGCGCCATGCTAACTCCTGATGTCATGTACACCGCTGCGCCTCCGTTCACCACGCGAACAGCACGCCACCCGTCGGCCAACTGCAATTGTTCCCTCCTCAACCAGCTGTCCAGGGTGGCAGGCAGCTTGTCGGGGAATGGAATCTTCAAGGCGACTTGGCGGCTACGCGCAGATCCGCTCCAGTACGGGCTGGACTCCCTCCTTGTCAGCACATCCGTCCGTAGCAACTTGTCCGTCTTCTCCATGACATTACAGCACTGCTGCCGCGCCTGCGCCATGACCGAACGCATCTCGGGATCCACGACCATGCCATTCTCTCTCACATATTCCGCACAGCTCCATGCCTTCAGGATACATGCCTGGTAGTCCCGGTTGTTGCCACCATGCGCCCACCGTTTGATATTTTGGGCGTGCGTCTGCTCCATGCGGTTGGCGCTGAACCAATCTGGGTGTCCACTGCTGACAATTGCCGGCCCAAAATAAGTGAGCTGATGCATCTTCTCGATCTTCCAACCTGACTTTTGTGCAGAATATGACGACGGTAGCGGATGCAACACTGCAGCTTTGAAGGCAGCCAGCTTGTTGTCGGCTGTGGTCAGGGTCTCTCTTGTGTGTTCATGCGCCTTGAGCAACTTCTTGTTCCACTGGGCAAGCGATGCGGCAGCAATGGTGAAGAAGTCGTTGCCCTCATTGTCGAGCAGCAAACCGTCTGCGAGGACCGGCATCAGCTGCAGCACCGCCACTTTCTCCACCACCTGAAAGGAGTGGTCGGACAGGAAGAAATCTACTATGCTTGTGGGTGCCTTGAAGTGCGAAACCCGTGGAGTCGCCTTGCATGCATTCAGCCTGTGCACATCTGCTTTTGAGCACGTGTCGTTGGCTTTTGTGGTCAACGCAAAAGCAACACCAAAGCCGTGCCTGGCCTGCAGAATCTGTCTCGTGGATGGACGCATTCGTTCCTTCGCGGCGTCGTACACAGCAGCAAGCAGGTGGTCAATGATGCCTCCCAGCACATGCATTGCGTCAGGGGCAAAACGAGAGTAGCAGTCAGCTCCCGGCACCCGCGACTGTCGCCAACCCCGCAGTGCATTATGTTGCCAAACCACATTACCTGGTTTCACGGAAAGCCATTCATCCTCACGAATGCCGATAATTTGACCATTACCTCCTCGACATGCATGGAGTGCTGCTCTTTTAAAGCCTTGGCTGTCTAGCGTGCATTCCTAAGACTGCTATGCAGGTCCGCCCGCAGCTGACGTATTGCTGGTGTGTAAAAGGCCTCGGTTTTCAATTCCTAGTCCTCATCCATCTCCAACAGATCTGATTTGGTGACGAGACAAACATCGCAAAGATGTCGTGTTTGGTTGCCCGACACAGTGCGTGCGAGTGTGGCAGTCTCCTACAACACGACAAGCTCAGATGTTCTACTAACAACATCCTCCATGCACTGTTTGCTGGTAGGCTGCATCCGGTTACAACCATGCATGCCCACTACCTGCAAATCGCTGATGTAGTTGGCAAGCGCGGGAAACACACGACGCTCGATGCCATTCGAGTCGATGAGCTGCAGACCTTCCCAACTCGTCCGCTTCACATCCCCTAGCACTACATTCAAAGCGTCATGCAAAATGTCACGTTTCCGAATGGAGAACGATTCCTTGCCCTGCGCCCAGGTGGGATGCCCGGCCACTGCGTGAACCACCGGTAGAAGCGCTATCATAACAACCCCCATGTTGCTAGCATACATGTCCCAACTGTAGTTGGCAAGCGATGCCATTAGAGGGTAGCCAGAGCGCTTGCCCGCGCTGTCCAGCGTAGTCTCGTCGACGTACAGAATGGCAGACGCCAAGTAGGACGCTTCCCCCACCTCTCTCCTCAAATCCACCTCCATATCCTTCCACCAATCGTGGAAGGATGGCCAAAGCTGTGCTCGTCACGACTGTACTGGAGATCGGAGCCATTGGCGGCATGTGGATTGCCATACAACCGCGCGGACCATACCTGCTCCGCCAAGAGCATTACTTACTATGCTGGCCTCATAATAGATACTGCATCGATACTGCATTAGGTACTGCATTTCAGAGACCTTGGCCGGCATGTATGTGACGCTGATGTTCTGATCCTCAGGGTCTCCAGGCTTGCGCAGGTCAGCCGTCACGTAGTTCTAATACGGCAGCACACTCGCATGTGCATATGTGACATGGCTCTGATGGTTGAAGCACATGCACCGCACACCGTGAACACACTTCAGACTGAGAGAAAGCAATTGTGGTCCGGAGGTAGCTGGCCACATGCACACCGGTCTCCCACTGGAACTCTTCCGTCAGGAAGTGTGCATTTTGGATGCACTTAATGATCCGCCCCATGTCGAAGGCCGACAGACCTTGGCCGTTGTTGCACTGCACGAATGCCACTGCAAGAGCATGCTCCGAGCCATACCACCTGAGTTTTGACGCGTGCGAAGGGACGCCTCCACTTCCATATTGGCGTGCCACAGGTTTCTCAGGCACACGCACACATCGAAAGCCCTCGTTCACTTCCTCCTCCTCCTGTTGCTGCTGTGCGTGTGTCTCCTGGAGGAATCCTTCAGCATCAAGCATGTGCGCATCCTGGATCGAACTCCCCGGTTCAACATGACCCGCATCGTACTGTAATGGACGCTGGCCGACATGCAGCTTGATCTGCTTGCACACCCTACTGCTGATAATGTGCATGTAGATCGAGCGGCGTGTGGCGAAGCGCATGTGGCAATACAAATAAAGGACTTCCAAATCTCACTACTAACGTCGACACAGGTGTCGCCAATGCAACCTGCATTATATCCAGCAACACGCACACCCGCCGCCGCCGCCGCCACCGCCACCGCCACCGCTACCCTTGCATGCCAGAGGCGGGAAACTTGGCCGCCATTCACTGGCTCCGTCGTACCATTATTATGGTACGATCGAGCCATTGCACGTCCAGAGTGAGTCTCTGCACACACATATATATATATATATAGGATATATATATATATATATATATATCCTGATTGAACCGTTTTAATGGTACGAAGATGCCTTTGCCAAAAGGTACCATTGAAATGGAACCTTTGTACAGTGGCAATGGCAGTTCGTACTATTGACAACTCTGGCCATGTCAGTCTCCCTGCGCATGAAAACACCATTGATAGCTCCGCCAAGCTATGCCCTTACAGGGGCGTGATGCCGAGGGTATGTGGCGAGAGGATCGTTGGCGGCGCTGCCAGGGGCGTAGTGGGCATTGTGGTCGAGGTCCGGGTTGAATTCCATGTTCGCACAGAGCGGGCAGGGTGCGGGAGGGGTGTCCTCGGTGTCAAATCCCACCATGCCTACCAAGGGCACAGCCCATGACAACAGTGACTCGGGCGATATCTTACAGGGCTCCCCCTCCGAGTGGCCAAAGGCACACCACAATATTGCCTCCAAGAAAATCCGACCCACCAGCAGCTGCGACCACGGCGACATGATTGAAGGGACCAAACAAGACTGGCATAACCAAGGTGGGTTACGATGCACTGTTAATGCCACATGCTAGGGTTCTTTTATCTTGCACATGCACAGCCTCAAGTATCTTGCACTTGACATACACTGTCAATACCACATGCACACCCTCATGCACAACCTCCAGTGTCATGCACATGAACAGCATGACCAATCTCGCAAATGCATAGCCTATTTCTAGTTGCGGGAGCTTACAAGTCGCAAAAGAGAAGCTGCGGAGTACCACGAACGGGTAATCCATGACCTAGTTTAATGTTTCCAGCGGTAATTAAGCAGTATGCTTGCAGATTGCCATGTTGGTCATAGTGAACCGAGAGCAGCGCGGCAGGCTGACTGTCTGCCTAGCGGAGTGCAACAAAGCGGAAGACGAGGTAAGCATGTGTATGCTGATGGGCTAGTCCTCTGGCAGCACACCACTCTTACAGCATTACCAAATGCAGGTGGTCACTCTCAGAGCGACCATCAAGCGCATGCGCGTGCACGGCGAGGCGCTGACATTCAAGCTGAAGGACGAAGTAGCCGCTGTACTGTCAGCGAGCGAGGCAGCGGATGAAGATGACTTCGGCGTTGAAGCAAAAGACTTGTCGGAGGAGGAACAGGAGGAGGGGGTTTGAGGAGGAGTTTTGAGGCAGGCACCACGGGTTGACAAGCTGCGCATGAGTCCGACAGCTAGACTCAATGTTATAGGGTAGTTTCATGCGCAAGTTGGCTGCTCAGTTGCAAGTGGACATACTCTCACCACTGCCGGTACATTGTGAATGTGGGCTTATAGGTGCAAGACCAAACAATCACTCCAAGGTTTGGACAAGCTGCATGGCATATTAGTGTTGGCTTACGGCAAGAATTGCCAACTTTTGTTAAACGGCAAGGGTCACATGTTAACAGCAGTGCAACGGCAAAGAAACTGCCGGCTATTGCTGTCAGCTGTCCGTAACTACCGGCTAACGGCCGTCTGTGCACATCGACCAAAGGGTAGCTGCTTGACAACTCTCGGCCGGATAATGCCATTGACAACCACTTTCGGCCCGCGGCCGTCTGCGTCAGTCCACTTAAGCCAACTGCAAACCCAACAGTCCAAAAATAATATTTCAGGTAGCGACAGGCAGGCCCAGGCAGGCTTGGGCACCAGTCAGTCCCTCAGTCCTTAGTCAGTCACCGTGTAAAATTTGCGACGTCGAACACGCTTCAAGAGTGTCCTGTTGAGGCGTTCAGCTGCTCCATTCTGCTGCGGGGTGTAGGGTGCCGTTGTCTCGTGGCGTATGCCCTTGCTGGCGAAGAACTCCTTCAACTCCTTGTTAATGTACTCCCCTCCTCGATCACTCCTCATTGCCTTCATCTTGTTGCCAGACTGGGTCTCCAACAAGGCCACAACTGTGTGCACAGCTCCAGCAACTTCCGACTTCATTGTCAACGGAAAGATGACGGATAGCTTGCTGTAGTCGTCGAGGAATGTAGCAAAGAACCTGACCCCTCCCTTCGCCACAATGCGCATAGAGCCACAGACATCCATGTGCACAAGCTCGCAAGGATGCTGACTGCTAGAAGAGGATGATGGGAATGGCATAGCATGCTGCTTTGCAACCAGGCATGGTTCACAAAGTGCACCTGATGCATTTTTTAAGTTCTTCTGTGCTGAGATGGATGCCCTTGACCATCTTCTCAGCGACAAGGCGAGTGAGGTTGACGTAGCTGAGATGCCCGAACCTTCAATGCCACAATGTTGGCGACTCCTTGTCCTTCACCAATATGGCTTGAATGTCAATGTCCTGAGAGTGCTGCTCCACGTGGTAGAGCCCTCCCGGATCAGCGATTCCAACCATGTGCACGACCCCATCATGAATGACTGTGCAGCTACCCTTTTGGAACACTATCTCTGCTCCCAAGCGCTCAGCAACTCTTGTAGAGAACAGACTCGCAACATCCTTTGGAACATGCAGGACGTCTCGTAACTACACCTCTCGCTGTGTGTTACCAACCTTGCACAAAAGTCGCACATTGCCAACTCCCTCACCCACCAGTACTTCACCACCGAAGCCCGTCACCTTGATTGTGGACGTCAGCTTCCTGTAGCCCTCCATCACCTCTTTGTTTGGTGTGAGATGACGAATGCAGCCAAAGTCCACCACCCAGAAAGCTGTGCCCGCCCTCGAACTGAATGCAGTGAAGGCGACATGTTTCTCCTTGTGTTGGTGCTCGTTGCCGCTGTTGCTGGTGCTTGCTCTAGGTTGCCCCTGTTGTTTCTTCCTACAGTCCTTCACAATGTGCCCCTTCCAACCACACCAATGGCATGTGAGGTCTTTGTGACGAGGATTGCCAGCCTTGTTGCCCTTGTTCTTCTCTTCATGGTTGCTCTTCTTCCCGTGCTTGTTGGTGTAGAAGGCCACGGCATCAGCTTGCTCGTCCTTCTTCACAACCCTCTGCTCCACGGTGAGCAGCTTTGGTAGCACATCGTCCAACGTCAACTCCAATGATGACGTCTCCAGCAGGGTTGTGACGACCTCGTATTCTGCTGGTAGCCCTGCAACAATGGCCAGCACTACCTCCGTCTCCCCCATGTTGTGGCCGACCTTAATGAGGTTTGCAAATAGCTCTCTTGCGCGTGCAACATACTTCGTGATAGATTTTGCTGCCTTCTTCCTGAGTGCGATGAGCTGCGTAGATGCAACTTTATGGCATTGTTCATGGCTCTGAAAACGGCTGATAGCTTTTTCCAAGCTTGTCTACCATCTTCACATGCAGTGAGCATAGGAAAGTGATGCGGTTTGCTGTTTAACACAAGCAAAGAGTGTGCTTCTGCTGAATGCTCTGACCACATAGTGTTCGCTCCTGGTGTTGGTGGTGGTGCCTTCGAATCAACGTACTTCCACACCTTTTTGTGGATGAGCAAGGCCTTCATCTCCACGCATTATGTGTTGTAGTTGTCGGTGTCCAGCTTTGCAATCTGCCCCTTGTCGTAGGTCGCCTCCATCACTGTCGTGCCTGCCTTCACTTGCAATTGACACCCAAGGCTCTGCTACCAACAAGCTACCGTAGTGTAGAACGACTATGCACACAAGCTAGTCTCACACTCCTCAAGCGTAATGTGGGTCCATAACCTGTTGAAGGACTAGCATGCACATGTAGTTAAGGCAAGCAGAGACACATAAAGACAGAGCTACCGCCACCAGAGCATACACAAGTCACATCACATCCATATATTACAAGTTGTCCGCTGGTTCTTATACCAGCCAGTTACACACACGTCTACCTTTGCAAGCACTGCATAAGCTATACTCAGCCTTTTTACGCGCTCTACGCTACATTGTCTTTCTTACAACCACAGCTTTTCAACAAGCTCTCACACGCCCAATTTGAGAAAGTATACGCGGAGATACAAAGCAGTTAGTAAGGCTCCAGTGGAGTCCGGAGTCTGGTCCGACGACGCCATCTTGCTAAGTCCGGACCTAGTGCTCGTCCTTACGACCTTCTACTCCTGTGCGGAGGGTCGATGTTGATCGTATGTAGGAATGACTCTCAACAGGGAGATGGCCAGCGTGCGGGAGAGGGCCAGCGTGCGGGGCCGTTGCAGCACCATTATGGGATGACCAAGGTACGGCTTGGTACCAGACAGGTACCATAGTCGGCTGCTGGTACTGCTACTGTTGCTGCTGCCACTTCTCCCCCGATTGCACTGGCTGCACGTACTCTTGATACTCCGGCGGTTGCGCCCAATGATTGTCCATCCAGATACGGCGGTAAAGGCGGCCGCCTGTCCCCAACGAGATTAAAGACACACTACACCCTTCCCACCACCAACCTCTTCGTCTCCGCCACCGGCACTAAGGCCCCCTCAAATACTTCTTGCCACGTGCCGTCTCTCGCGAGGACGGCGAGGTTGCAGCGTCTCTCGGTGCCCGGTCCGTTCGGCGACTGCAGCTGCAGTCGCCAAACGGACCGGGCAGCGGGAGACCGTACCTCCAGGCCACAGTCCTCCGCCCCTATCACGAGGCTTGTCACTGCCGGTCGTCCCCACTCTAACGCCCCCGCCCTACCCAGCCGCCTATCAACTAGGCGGCTTGCGAACACCTGTACGTCATAGACGTCTAGCTCCCAGGCTAGCGGAGCCCGGTCCCCCTCCTGCCGCCTATCCCACAATTGGCACACGTCGCCTGTGAGTAGCTGCTGGGCAAGCAGCGGCTCGCCGGCCACCTCACCCCAATGGCGCCAGTACCTATCTTCCCCCAACCATGCCATACGACACTGTTCACACGTCGGTGCTTGCCGCCGCCTCCGCCGATAGCCTTAGCAACAGGCACATGGGAGGCGGGGCCATACGGCGGTTGTGGTCAACGTGTGCGCACAACGAGCTTGTGCGCACAAGGTGCTCAGCGATGGCTTGCGCACAAGGGGTGCGATACGGCAGATAAGTCCTCTACGGCATTAAATGTATGCCCAGAGCCAGCCAATTGCATAGCAACTCTGTATGAAAGAACACTTCAGACGTTTATGAACAAGGTTGTTGCTGACTTGCTGGGTAAGAGACTCCTCGTGTACCTCGACGACATTCTCACAGGGCTTTTTACGCGCAAACCAATCGTACGCGGCCCGCAGACAACGTCTGGTACGTTCTAGCTTACCAGAGCCGCGACTGGTCGGGCGTTGCCGTCTGGCTCCGGGGCCGGACGGCATGGTCTGAACGATAGGACCAAGGCTGGTCGCATGCCCCGCGGTCTGCGAACCATTACAGTATAGTCTAACCTCGATAAATGCATACCATTGGGAACGGGCTTATGTATGCACTTATCGCGTTTATGCATCCTCGTTAAATACATAACTTATGCACCCGCTTGAAGTGCATATATTATGCACTTATGCTTGGCATAAATGCATAACCCATGCACTTATTGAGTAAACCTCATCCTGAGTTACGTTATAACGTGTACGACCGTAACTATGATACACTGTAATCATAATTTGACTGTAACTTAAGTGTAATTCACCTTGATAAGTGCATAGACACACCAAAGGTTGAGCATCTCAAGGTATGCACTTATCGATAAATGCATATGCTCTTAACGCACAGGTCTTCCCGCTGAAGACGTCGGTGATGGCCGAATTTATGCACTAAACGCGGATATGCACTAATCGAATATGCACTTATCGAGGTTAGACTGTAGTACAGTGTAAAGCACTGGTGCAGCGGTTCAATTGAACAGACAAGGGCACAGTGTAGTCCAGGGCTACAGTGTAGTCGCGTGCCCCGCCTGTGAACCAGGGGCAGCACTGGTACAGCACAGGATCCGTACGGTAGAAGTAGGGCTGATCGCGGCCTGCCAACCAGAGCAGCTACAGTCTAACCTCGATAAGTGCATATTCGATTAGTGCATATCCGCGTTTAGTGCATAAATTCGGCCATCACCGACGTCTTCAGGGGGAAGACCTGTGCATTAAGAGCATATGCATTTATCAATAAGTGCATGCCTTGAGATGCCCAACCTTTAGGGTGTCTATGCACTTATTAAGGTGAATAACGCTTAAGTTACAGACAAATTATGATTACAGTGTATTATGGTTACGGTCATACACGTTATAACGTAACTCAAGATTAGGTTTACTCAATAAGTGCATAGGTTATGCATTTATGCGAAGCATAAGTGCATAATATATGCACTTAAAGCGGGTGCATAATTTATGTACTTAACGAGGATGCATAAACGCGATAAGTGCATACATAAGCCCGTTCCCGATGGTATGCACTTATCGAGGTTAGACTGTAGATGCATGGCTTGCGCACCATGCATGGTACGGTAATCGAGAACTGCGGTCTGCTCACTACCGCTGACTCAGCGGAAGGGATCGATCGTACGTCAGCAGAACGCGCAAGCAGCGGCATGCTGTAATTATCCGCGCTTGCTGGAGTGTCAATGTCAACCTACTGAGCTGTAGTGGTGCTGCGGCCCAAGCTTGCGGCGGCGGCGACGGCGGCGGGGTGCGCGGGTAATGGGTGGTAAGCAGTGGGTTTGTTGAAGGTTGCTTCACTCTTGATCGGTGAAGCATTCATGTACAGTAGCTGTATGCATTGCTGCTGTAGTCTTGATGCAAGCACGCAGAGTTACAGCGGCTGCTACTCAGCCAGCCTGCTGCTGCCGCAGCTGTTATTGTTGCTGCCGCAGCTGTTATTAGCTTCTTGATGCTAAGGTTGTGATGAATATACCCCTTCGCTTAAGCCCTGCCGACAGCAATTGTTGATGCTGCCGTTGTAAGTGCTGCTCTTCTGGTGCTTATGCATGCGAGGGTGTTGCCACTGCATGTGTTTGCGTTTTGCCAACAGCTGGCTGATTAGCTTGTATGTGCACCACTTATTGTGACAGATAAGCGTGCCTCTCGTCTTGTACAGTCAGAGCAAGTTGGCAGCTGCTAGCTGCTAGCTTGGTCACGAATGAACAGAAAAAGTGCAATTGCGCATGTTGACTGCTGTGCAGAAGCTGCTTGCGTTGTGCCCGAAGCTGTGCATTAGCTAGCGATCAGCTTCGTCAGATGAATTTGCTTGCATGGTTGGTGTAGCCCAACCTGAAAGTCATGCAGGCGGATGCTCAAGTGAAGTGCTGCCAACCAGAAAGTTGGTAGAGGAGGCATGGATGGTCACCAGGCACGGTGCCTTTCACCGAGCAGCTGGCATGCAACGCCTGCTTGAAGGTGCCGTGAGCCTGTGTGTGTGTATGTATCTTTTATAAAAGACACCTACACAATGCTTTGTGCGTGTGCATGCTTGCAGGTGCCGCGCCTGCAAGCATGCACGCATACACGCGCATTCACGCATCCTCGTGCACGGTGCGCGTGCATACATGTGTATGCATGTTCGAGCTTGCGTGTGTGGCTCTTGGCGGCCTCGCATGTACCTGTTTAAGAATTCTCATCTGTCCGAGACATTGCCGGCCGCAGAGTGATTGCCTAGGACGCTGCGCAAGGCTAGTCGCGCGCCGGTGATCTAATAGTGCTCCAGGCCATCACCGGGAGTCACCCCCACCAGGTGCAGGTGACTAGCGGGGGGAGCCCGACGCTGCTGCTGTTAAGAGGGCGCAAGACTGCCAGTGGGGGCTGCTACAACGAGGTCCACCAGCTGAATAACAGGTGAGCGGAGGGGGAAGGGGAGATAAGTGCGCGCATGCGCGTGCAAGCATGCACTCTTGCTCTACCTTATACTCTCTTATGGGCTGTTTTGCAGACACGCATGCACGTACGCACTTATACATTTGTTAGAAACGGCTCAGATCGACAGAAGTTGTCTCATAGGCGGCACCGTGCCGCTTATGAGACAGTTGCTGCAGGCTGGCTCATAGGCCGCACAGTGCGGCCTATGAGCCAGTTCTGCGTGTACACTAAGCACGGGAACAAGTGTGTCCCCCCCCCCCCCCCCCCCCCCCCCCCCCCCCCCCCCCCCCCCCCCCCCCCNAAGCATGCGCGCATGTTCATGTGAACGTGTGCACGTGCATGCGCTCACACGCAAGCATGCGGACTGCCCCAACACTGGCAACTTGAACTAGCAACCCGCAGTTTAAAAGCGGGAGTGAGTTTGTGGTGCGCGGCTTTGCCTATGCTACCTACACCACCCAGTCCCAGCTGCTCGGCTCTCCACCATCTTCAAGGTGCGCTGTGTGTGTGTGTGTGTGTGTGTGTGTGTGTGTGTGTGTGTGTGTGTGTGTGTGTGTGTGTGTGTGTGTGTGTG
>RHPI01003169.1:228005-249052 GCA_009103225.1 Chlorokybus atmophyticus
TCCCTCCCCCACACACCAACCATTGCAACGCCTGGGCGGGCGGTAGTTGCAAGGAGTGTTTCCGTCCCAGCCATATGGTGCGCAAGCATGCGTGCGTATGCGTGCTCATGTTTGTGTTACTCTCAGCAACTTCATACGTACGTATAGACACAGGCTCACTCACTTGTCCTCAATACTGCCAGCCCGCTGCCGAAGGACTGCCCCAGACATTGCGTAAGGCCAGCAGCGCGGTGCCACCAGTGGTGATCCAGAGCGTCACCTTTTTGCGGGGTAGCCCGACGCTGCTGCATAGAGGGCGCGCGTCTGGGGGCCACTGCAATGAGATTCACCTGCTAAACAGGTGAGCGGAGAGGGAAGGGGAGGGAAGGGCGCACACACGTGCACGCGCAAGCGCACGCATACGGGCTTGCGCCGTGTGCAAGCATGCATGTGCTCTTCATGCACGCATGCACGTACACACATACGCACACTTCTTCGTTGTAGCAACTGCCCGCACTTTCCAGTGCGGTTTATGAGCAACGTACTGTAGGCTCGCTCATAGACCGCACTGAATAGTGCTTTCTCAGAGCCAGTTGCTGTTGGCTGGCTCATAGACCGCACTGTCTAGTGCGGCCTGTGAGCCAGTTTTGCACGTACACTATGCATGTACATTTGTGTTGCCCCCCTCCCTTCCACGTCTTCCTCCTTACAGACAAATGTGTACACGCATAGAAGTTTGCGCGCATGCGCATGTGAACACGCATGTACACATGCATGCACTAACGCGCACGTGCACGCGCAGAAACACGGCCCGTCCGGGACGGTCCCCCAAGCTCGCAATCAGCAACTTGCTGCTTTGCTTACATAGCACTACTACTACTATCACCTCGCCCCAGCTGCCCGTGCTCAACACCATCTTTAAGGTGCGACGAGGGTGTGTGCGCAAGTGCATGAGTGTGCGTTTATGCGTGTGTGCACGAATGCGCGCGTATATGTTTGTGTCTTGTGAAACGTTAGTTATGTATGAAAATGCACGCACGTGCACATTTGAATTTGCAATTGGGCTCATAGACCGCACTGTTCAATGCAACCTATGAGGCAATTGCCATGCCAGTCGTGCTCATAGGCTGCCTCATAGGCTGCACTGAACACTGTTCAATGCAGCATATAAGGCAGTTTGAACAGTTCTTTGACTGTTTGCGCGTATATGTGTTGAACAAACGAACACATGGGACAACACGTACAAGCATCACACCACACATACACACACCACACCACAACACACATCTACTAGCATTGGGTGCTGATTGCGCAGTGGTTGCTGGTCTTGTCGTCGCTGGCGTACTCGCTCTTCAACCTCGGCCTGCTGCATGCCAGTCCACCTTATGTGCAACAGAGGTGCAACACGTGCAGGCCCCGCACAACAGTTAAGGTGGCACTCGACTGGGATGGAGGCCCGGGCGTGCGGTTGTGACTTGTGCGTGCGTGCATGTACATTTGTGCAGGTAGTTGAGGTACTCAACTTGCACTAGGTTTGAGTAGGTTAAACCGTTTGTGGTGGTTGTTTGCTTGTGTAGATGCTGCGTCCATTGACTTGTTGATGATATACCATTATTTATGTTACAATGCCACCAATTATGTTGTGTGTCTGCTTGCTTTCATGTGCATGGCGTTGCGTGGCAGACCAACATAATGAAAATCAGTGTTATCAGTGCAGCATGACAGGCTCCATATCATGCATGTTTAAGCATGATGAACAGCCTGCCCATTGGCTGAGCAGCGCAATGGGTCTACCGCTCAGCTCCTCAGCAACACAAGCCGTTGAGGAGCTGAGCACATACACATGCAGCACTAGAAGTGCGGCATACTGAAAGACCGCACAAGAGCTCGCCTCCCTGCCGCCCTGGGCTGGCTCAACGGCGATGTGACAGCTGCCTCCGCCGCCGCTGAAGAGCCAGCCCGCTGAGCTGGCTCTGGCTGCTTCATGGCAGCCAAAGGCCAGCCTTGTACGACCTCCCTCTCCATAACCTCCAGCAGGGCGACCTCCCCGCCGTCGTCGTTGTTGTTGTTGTTGTTGTTGTTTACAGCGCCCCTGGCGCTAACATTTGTTGCTCTGAGCGCTGTTTGAGGAGGAAGGAGGAGGGGGGGAAGGAGGGGCGGCATGCAGCAGCCCGGCTCAGCTGGAGGCAACCCGTGGTGGCCGTACGAGTATCCTAACGCCTGGGCGAACACCTGGCTGCTGCCACCAACTGAAGGGTTTGAGCTGCAGCGCCTTGGTGCCGGCACGCGAGCGGTGGATTTGCAAGCTTTGGGGCAGCGGCTGGGCGTCGGCGTGATCGTGGACAACGCGTATCGCGTGGACATCTTGCGTCAAGTGGACACACAGGCAGGCCCTGGGCGTCCCTTGCATGACCGTTTAATTGTTGCTTTGGGCCCTCTGCAGGGGGAACCCCTTGTACGTGTTGCCTTGGAGACGTCGGAGTCTCCAATCCCGTTGCCGCTCAACTACCTGGTGCAGCAACGCAGCGGCGACAACACAGGGTGGTGGGACGCTTTTGACAACGTGGTCTCTCCGCGGCGCATGCGCGAGCACTTGAGAGAAGGACAAACCCCTCGCGCTCAAAACAGGGAGACAGTACTTGGGGGGCGCATCTTGTGGAGACGAGAGACGCGGCCCGCGCATGGCAGGTTCCCGGGACTCTCCCCACCGTCACCAGACCCTGAGGCGCAGATGGTCCCCGCTGAGGGGCCGTACCTACCCCCGCTCCCCCCTGCGCAGGCGGTCGCGCAGCCCCAACCGCCGCGGCCCCGTGCCCTACTCGTACCAACGTCGGAGCCCTGGTCGGGGTCGCAGCAGGAGCCGCAGCCCTCTGCGCCGATGCCAACGTCGCTCGCCAATCAGGCGCAGCTGGAGCCCCCGGGCAGGAAGATTGCATCACCCCCCATCTCCGCGGCTGCAGGCGGAGCAGTCGGGAGCGCCTCTCCTGCCTCAGAAGGCACCAGTTCCGTCCGTGCCAACACTGAACGTCTCAGCTCCCCTCCCGCCAGCTCTGGCGGTGCCTCCTCCGCCCGCTTTCGTCACGCCATCGCTAGGCGTCGCACCAGGCGCGCCTTGCGACGCTGGCGGAAGAAGCGTGCCAGCGCCGCTGCCGCCTTCGACAACCTCGCGACCACCCTCGATGCTGAGTTTGGGCTCCTTGCATACTCAGAATCCTCAGGCAGCGACTGATGTGGCTGCGTTGCTAGCAGCGGGTGGCTTGCAGGCGCTGCTAGGACGCTTGGTGTGTGCGGAGCTAAGCGTGGGACAATGGACGCTCGCGCGCGTGGAGGGCGTGATCGATGCTGCCGCCGGCCTCGTTCTTGTGCGCACGCTACCCGCCAACCAGCCCCTGCAGGTGTCGACCTCCGTCCTAACCTTGGCGAGTGCCGACCCCTCTACAATCGCACCACCACTAGCGGCGCAACCGGCCCCTTTCATACCTCACCCCACCGTGCCTCCAGCTGTGGGAGCCAACCCCTCTACAATTGCAACCCCGC
The DNA here is from genome assembly GCA_009103225.1 of Chlorokybus atmophyticus. Lineage (NCBI taxonomy): Eukaryota > Viridiplantae > Streptophyta > Chlorokybophyceae > Chlorokybales > Chlorokybaceae > Chlorokybus > Chlorokybus atmophyticus. The sequence goes on from RHPI01003169.1 coordinate 231,522, forward strand.
TGACGACGCAGCCAGCCCCATGCACACCTCACCCCACAGTCCCTTCAGCTGCAACGCCTGGGCGCTCGTTTGCGGAGGCGAAGGGCATGAAGCTAGCAGCTGATGGTGTACATGTCACCCACTTCACGCGCACCTCGCACTTTGTGCGTGTCCGCAACAACATTGTTAACCGCTTCACGGGAGATGCGGCGCACAAGGGATTGTTGCAGCAACTACACAAATCGAAGATGATCACGGACACGCAATATCCGCTCATGGCGGCGTACGTACATGTGTTGCTGGAAACGTGTTTGTACAAAGAATTTGGGGACGTTCATGCTTCACTGTTCGGGGAGGACTGCGCTCGGGCCCTCGAGGCGAGTAAGTTGGACCTGTCCATGGGCTACACAGAGGCGCACCTCATCACCGAGCTGCTGGACTTCTACACGGAGGTGCGGAAGGAGGCAGCCACTCAGCTTGGACAATACCAACACATGACAAGGTACGCGCGTTTGTTGCAGGGTATGCCTTTGTGTCGCGCCTTTCCATTCCTTTCTCCAACATTCTACTTCAAGCACTGCCTTGGGCAGTTGCAAACCACTCATGAGCCTACAAGCCTCCTTTTGCTGCCCTCGGGGCAAAGCCAAGGAGAGCTTGTCGCCGTCCAGGCATGGCCTGTGACGTGCTCTGCATGGCCATGCTCAATGTTTATGCACCGGCGCAGGTGTTTCCAAACCAACTTGCCAAAGCCGCTCCCCAATGGTGGAGACAAGGCCAAAGGAGCTGCACCTGCAAGCGGCGTGGACAACGCCACCAACAATGGCAGCAACAATAACCACAATAGCAAGCAAGCCGTTGCCGGCAACAACAGAGGGTGGCGTAGATACCAAGACAGGAAGGCGTGAGTAGCATAGGACAGGATACCTTGTGTATAACCCCGTGTGCAATCGATTTTGTTGTGTCTTATACCATGTGATTGCTTGAGATTGGTGCATGAATCGTGTGTTTGCGCCCTTGGTTACTGTTGTGTCTCATTCCAGCGTGCACGAACCAGTTGCAAGTGCTGCGCTACCATCAGCTGCTGATTCACCTGGCGATGCCTCCGCGGAATGCTGCATGGTCACCAGCACACGCTTCTCACTTCCCTCTCAAGCACACAGAAGCACGCAGTCAATGCGCACCCAGCAGCCCGCAAGTGCAAACGCACGCGTGCGCAGTGCTGATTCGCTGGCCCCGCGCAGCACCCAAGATGAGCACGAGGACGAAGCAGCCTTTGAGGCGGCGTGCCATCAGTTGGATACGCAGCCTCATGCTCAACACAATGCAGCATCTTGGCAACCAGCACGCGCGTGGCCTACGCCACGGCAGCACCATCCGTGGTCGGAGGAGCTGCAGGCGGCGACTGTGCAAGCAGTGCTGGACAAACTTGAGAGAGTGGGGGATGAGCCCGAGCTGCCTCTATGTTCGGAGGACAGCTGGCGCGTACAGCTAAGCGCTTTCATGCACGATGCCGGTGACTTCGTAGCTGCAGGGCCGCGAGCACATTTGCATGCATGGCAGCTCTGGCTGCGCGCTACCAAGCACCCAATGGCGTCGCGAGTGCTGAGCTGGCTCAGCTCTGGCTACCCCTTGCATTTTCAAGGGACTGCAACAGCTCCGGAGCAGAAGTGTGGACAGGTGCAGTTGCTGCTGCGCTCAGAAGGTTGGTCGCATGCTCGCATCCGTGCTGCCCTGCGCGCATCAGCACCTCCGCCTATTGTGTTGCGCAATCGTGCCTCGTTGCAAGAGCACAAGGAGTTTGTGGTGGAGGAGCTTACCACGCTGGTGCGCACGGGGGCTATCACCCCGGTGCCAGCCAATGCAGCAAAGCAGGTGATCTCGGGCATGGGGGTTGTAGTTACAAGCAAGAAACGTTTGGTGGTGGATCTTCGCTACATCAACCTCTTCCTCGCACACATACCTTTCCACTACGAGCGCTTAACGGACGTGTTACACTACACCAAAGTAGGAGCATGGCAAGCAAGCTTTGACTTGAAAAGCGGATACCACCACATTCCCATCCGCGCACGTGACACCAATTACTTGTGCGTGGCCTTTGAAGGTCAGGTGTTCAGATGGAACGTGCTCCCCTTTGGACTGAATCAAGCATGCTATGCATTTACAATGGTGCAGCTTGTCATCCACAAGCCATTGCGAAGTGCGGGCATTGGCACCCTCAGCTACATAGATGACATGCACACGGCGCACCGCAACAAAGGGCATCTACTATGGCGTATTGAGCTGATCATGCAGCTCTGTGCGGCACTGCGCGAGTTCTTTGGACTGTCTAAGTGCAATGCTTTCCCCACCATGCGCTTGCAGCTACTGGGGCTCATTGTGGACTCGCAAGTGGGCGCTTTCTCGGTGCCCGAAGCCAAGCTTGAGGACCTTGACGTGCTGCTTGAGGACACGCTGGCGCGCCCAACGCTCACCAACAAAGTGCTGGCGCGCATAGCAGGCAAGCTAATCAGCCTACGCCTGGCCGTTCCTCCCGTGCTGCTATTTGCTAGGTCGCTCATGGAAGTAGTGAACTACGCCAACACTTGGGAAGCACCATTTGCAGCGCCGGCCATTACAAAAGAGTTCATTGCGTGGTTGCGATCAGCCATGCGGATGTACACAGCCAGCGCTTGGTGGAAACCGCCTAGCTCCATTCTGCTGCGCGCAGATGCATCAGGAGAGAAGGGCTGGGGTGCGGTGACACCGTGGGGCCACGTGCAGGGCAACTTCACACCGGTTGAGCTGGAGCTGTCCCCGGCAGTCAAGGAAGGGCTGGCGTATGTTGCCGTGATCATAGAGGCAGCTCGCCGCTTCCCAAACCTGCGGCACACAACCGTCATGCTTGAAGGGGACTGTCAACCAGCTCTGCAAGCTCTCTCCAAGCTGGTCTCCCCTTCGCCTTACCTAAGAGCCCTGCTCTATAAGCTGTGGGGAGTGCTCTGGGCCAGGGATCTCCACTTGCGTTGCTCGTGGCAGCCGCGCGAGCGGCTGCAGTTGGAAGACTGGCTCTCCAAAACCGCGGATGCGGGCGATTGGGCCCTGCGCACAACAACGCGTGATCAAGTGATAGCGCGATGGGGTGCACCGTCTGTAGACATGTTTGCTTCGGAGGTCAATACCGTTGCTCCCGCCTTCTTCTCCGCTTGTAACAGCCCGGGCTCGAGTGGCAACGCTCTCACCTCCGGTTGGGACTGCGCCCCGCGCGGCCTCTTGTGGGTCCTTCCGCCCTTGGCCCTGCTGGGCACGGCAGTACAGTTGGTTGCGCACGCTCGACGTGATTGCGTGTTGGTTGTGCCTCAATGGACACAGAAACCTTGGTGGCCACAAGTTCTGGGGCTACCTATTCATGAGTCTATGCTACTTCATGCACACCCCGCTCTGTTTGTGAGGGGTAGGAGAGTGCCTGCGCACATCCCTAGCCCGGGCAAATACCCGCATGTGGCATTCTATATAGCGTTCACCTGATGAGACGGGCACAAGTAGTGCCGCACCATGGCCTCAGTCCGCCACAAACCCTGTTGTTGTAGCTCTGCCATGGTCATGCCTTGTTCTTGGCCGTGTTGCACACCACCTCGCCTGAAACTATGCAGCGTCACATGTGGCTTGTCAATGCCGCTAGCCAGCAGGTGCTTGCGTAACGCCTTGTTAGCCGCGGCAGTTTGTAGAGGTCCGTCCAGCCACTTTCTTTTGCTTTGATGCATGCCACGGAACAAATAGCCCGTGCCAAGCTCCATGTTGTGCTGACGCGCACACTCTACAAACTGCCCCATCTCCTGATGCATGTCAAAGAGAATGCCACCATGCGTAAGTGGGATAGCCGGGGGCAACATGTCCTTCCAGTTCTTTAGCACCCCTGTGCGGACTTGTAAGCCCACTTCTGTTTGCTGTAGTTGGTGCGACTGCAGCTGGCACGCTTCACCGCCCCTCTGCCAACTACACCACAAGTATCGGAACAGCAATCGGTCCCGCATAGGAAGCAACACTTCGGGCCCGCTTGTAGCCTGTACTTGTGCGTCCAAGTGCGTTGACAGCGTGCGCACGTCGCTCACTATAAAAGGCTCAGCTTGATGAGGCTGTACACCAGCCTCGACAACCCCTCGCTGATACGCCTTTACATACTCAATAACTTCGGGTGCTCGGCAAGGATTTCCAGTTGCCATGATGCTGTCCCATGCGCTGCCCCTCCCGATTCTGGCAAAGCCGTTGGTCAAGCTGGTCAGCATGTTCCGAAGGGACTTGGCAGCTAATTGTTGTCTGCCAGTGGCATCAGCGCATCGGGCACGAACAGAGTGCTTGGGCAACCAATATGAATGAACATACGCCCGCACATAATGTGGGCCCACGCTAGTGACGCTCTCGCTGTGCTGCTGCACGTGCTGCGCAAACTCTCGCCACACGGTGCAGCACGCGCGACGATGCCTCTCGCCAACAGCAGCTCGACTGGCTGCGTGTGACTCAGCAACCGCTTGTAGAAAACGCTGCTGCATGGCCGGGTTGGTAGCCGCAGGGGCATAATCTGCGTGGCCAAGGTCTGCTACTTGCAGGCTACGACCATATTGCTCCACTGCCTGCCCAAACCCGGCCCTACAAACAAATTTTGGCAGTAAGTAACATTGGGCTGACCGTGCTGTGTTATCCCTCTGAGGATGAGCAGCTCAACGGCTGCTCTCTACTGCCAAATTTGTATGAGCTGAGCAACGTCGATACACCCAATGCAAAGCATGCAACAACAATGTTGTTAACGTCTATTGCCAGATGGCTACATCAAGCAGCAACTCTGCATGTTGTCGTCATGGCCTGGTGAACGTCACCAGGCCATGACTGTGCAGAGCGGCTGCTGAGGACGCCATGGCCTGGCGGCCGTCTTTGGCCTGGTCATACTAAGCTGGAAGCGACCAGCATGACCAAGCCAGCGGCGTGGCCTGGTGCTTTTGGTATGCAGCACCAGGCCGCCCGCCAGGCCACCAGCAGCGGCGGCCCAACGGCGGTTAGCTGCGGCTTAATCGCCGCAGCTGACCGCAGTTAGCCAAGCACAGTTTATTCGCTGCATTTTACCGCCGGTCAGTTCACTTGACCTGTCTGGCTGTAGCCCACCGGTCAACAAACCATGGTTTAAACTATTAGGAGACGCGCACCAGCCATGGTCCGTAGGTATAGACCACGGCTTCTGTCACAGGCAATGAGACTTGCAAAACACCACATTGGACCAATGATGGTCCTTCATTAAACTACACGAAACCATGTATGGTCCGATTCATACCAGTCTCTGACCGAAACCACGGCTGGTCCAGGCCGAGGACCAAGCTTGACAGACCCGCATTTTTGGACCAGCCCTGGTTCGGACCAAGGCGTTTAAACCCTGGTCCGTACGTGCGGACCAGGGCTGTCCGTGGAAAAAATTCCGTGTGTCTATTGTACTCGAAGACGAAGGACGAGCATGCGAGTCTTCTACGGCGATGTTGCAGCGTTTACGCGAGCAGAAGTTGTACGCTCAGCTACAGAAGTGCAAGTTTCTGCTACGCGAGGTGGGGTATCTGGGCCACATTGTGTCACATGAAGGGATCAAGCAGGACCCTAGCAAAGTGCAAGTGGTGCGCGAATGGTCTGCCCCGACCAACGTGAAAGATTGTGTTCAATGAGCAAAACAATTCAACGCAACGCATCATTATATGATAGAATTTTGCGTTGCGCAAAAGTCGATCTATTCAACCCGTATTATACGTAAAGAGTGGCTTCGCCGTTACGTCGCGGTTTGTGGATAAAATTGACGTATGAACTACAACGTAGCGACATTAAATGTGCAATTGCTAAGTACAATGTCAAAAGCATCTTGAGCCGCCACGAGCAACGACGAACGGGAAACAACGGATACAAAGCCGCGGGCATTTGCGGCATAACGTCGTAGTTACAATTTGGAGCGCAGTCTAAAACGCGCGTTTTTATTGGTACGAGGTTGAGTGCCCCCCATACCCTCAAAGAATCTTGTAACAAATCATGATAACTGCCATTCTACAGGGCTCATCATATTGCAATCTATCGCTTTCTTAATCAATTCGTTTGGGCAACGGGCTATGCATCAGCTAAATCAACCCCAAAGGCAACATGGATAGCTGATTTATACATCCATAACTATACAGTACAACGTTTATACGATATGAGAGACATGCAAATTGGCTATCCAATTCACAAAGCACACCACTACACCTGCAGCAATAGGCACAAGCACTTGTGTATGTCACACAAGGGTCGCTGGTCTTATGGCATCATACTACAACAATTATAAAATAATGTACAAAAGTTACCGATCATAATAATTAACTTAAGAGTATGTTGTAACGCGGCTAGTTATACTCCAAGTCAAGTGCTTAGGAAATCACATGTGTGTATATGTCAGTGTGCAAACATACATATCACAAGTTGACAACAAGCATATGTGCTTGTTGCCAACAATGTGTTGGTCAAGTAGTTGTAAATTACTTGACTAGTGTTTAATCACAAAGTACCGCATGTTTGCGGTACTGGTAGTGCGACAATTCCCGCCGCACATTTGCGGTACCTGAGTTGGGAGCCGCGGCGTGACTGCCGCGCGCAACTCGCCGGGCTCGACGACGCGCTATTAGACAGTGGCGGGCTTAGCCGCTACGCCACAGCCAAGAAGGCTCTAGAATAAATCGAGAACAATCAGTAGTTGTGCACTAGTTGTCTCTCGAATGTGTGTCTTATGTGGCCATATATTGTGGCACAAGATACATAAGACAAACTCATGAGATATTCTAGCAATCTCGGTGGTTGATTATACCCAAGGATGAAAAACTCTTGAAGATGATTGGTGTGAATAAATAATAGGTGATGTGAGATTACATACCACAAGTTGGATGGCCGCCTTTGATTACACTAGGCTCCGAGCGAGGCACCATTGGTGGATACACCCACCTAACCTTGAGGAGTAGATAAGCCACAAGAGTATATAAGTGAGCTAGCATGAGAGGTAAAGGCATTGGTGCTTGGTTGGTGGCATTGCCTTGGTGTGCGCGCTCGCGTGGGTCATTCTTATGGGGTGTTCGGGTGCGAGGCCATTCAAGGGGGTGCCAAGCTTCTTCAACCTGAAGATGTGTTGCTTGTCCTCGTGTAACACTTGTGTGTGAGTGTGTTCACATGGAGGGCGTGCTTACACTTGTGTATGAGAGTGTATGCACTGTGTGAGTGCGTGCACAAGGTACAGTGCATAACCTTCTTAGGTGAGAGCTAAGTGCTCAAACATAGGGTGGCGTTACATTGGTATCGGAGCTAAGGCTGAGATTATGGGGAACCTTTGAGTTTGTGGGCCTATCTAGAGTTGCTTGAAGGTCACTCATTGAAGTTTGTGTGTGCTAGGGCACTATGGCGGAAGCTAGCCCCAACTCGGGCAATGTGGCTCAACGCATCCTCGCCGCTCAATTTATGAACTTGAGTGGAGGGACGCCGGAGGGAGCGGCGCATTACCCCATAAAAGCGGCACCGTTGACCAAGCCATCATTTGATGAGTTGAACACCTCAGGGAAGGCCACGTTCAATAACATCGCTATGGGCACGGTGGCGCAAAAGGCCGAGGGGTTCAAGACGCTTGTGTATTTGCTCGCGAGGGAGCAAGTACGCATGCATTGCTTGGAGCTTTGGGAGGGGGCTATGAGACATATGGCGCTGCATGACTCACTCCTTGTGCGTGTGGGTAGGCTCGAGGACAACATATTGGAGCTCGAAAAAGACCTCTCCACATGGCGCGTCAAAGTTGGGGCGCAAGAGGAGGCTCTCAAGCATCTCAACAACACGAGCCGGTTGGTGAACAAGCCCAAGACCTTCTCCGGCGAGAAGGGGCAAAGCATTGACGTATGGTTGCAACAAATGGAGGCGTACTTGTCAAGCACGCCGACCTCGGAGTGGGTCAAGGTGGGGATGGCATTCTTGGAGGCCGATCCGCTCACCATTTGGTACCATGCTCAAGGCCCACTAACCGAGGAGCTCAAGTATAGTTGGATGCACTTCAAGAAGGCGTTGTGAGACCAGTACCTTCCCATTGACCCCGTGCAAGATGCACGCGACGAGCTTGAAGAACTTAAGATGTCGGGATTGGCAGAGGAGTATGCATGTGACGGTGCTCGTGCCTTGTCACCTCTGAGTTAGTCCAATCAACAACCCTCTCACCAAGACACGGTATTCACACCGGAACCTTGCCCACTCTGCCAAGCACACACGCGCCCCCCGCCACTCGCGTACGCACGCGCATGCGTTCGAAGCTACACACCGACTTGTGTAGTGCCTTGGATCGTCACACAAACGAGCACACACCAGTGGACACACGCTAGCAACCCCTTCCAAACCACCACCAAGCTTGTGCACCCGAAACTAGGGAGCTAAAGTTTGTATTGCACATTGTAGAATGTCGCTGTTATACCTCCCAATCTCGCACATGCTACTGTCTAGACGGTTCCTGTGCTACACAAAACTACATGGTAAGATGTTATTGCACAACCTTATAATATACTTAGACCTTTTTTACGCACCAAAGATCTCCTGATTAGGTGCTCATATGGTCCAGTTATACTACTTGGCGCCAGGCCCTTTCAGAAATCTGGTCGAGCCCTTCTCGACTGGGCCTCCGTTTTCTGGCACCTTCTGGACTAGTCCTGCCCCTCGGTCGATATCCGCGGCAGACTCATAACTCGCAGATATCTGCCACAAGTCATGAAAACGTGGTGCTCGATAAATGGGCCAAAAAAGGTCTTAAAATCATGAAACTTGGCCTCGACTGTTACACTCCTCCCCCCCTGGGTGAGCTTTCTCCTCGAAGCTCTCGAGGATTCTCCAGTCGTTGTTGCAAATACTACTGCAGGATATGTTGTGCAAACGCCAAGTGTGCCTCCGGTTCTCAAGTGGCTTCATGCATCGGGTAGCCTTTCCACTTCACCAAATATTTGTGCACGTTGCGCACCATCTTCTCACCCTATATGTCCTCCACTTCGTATTCCATATGACTTTCTGTAGCCAACTCAGGCGGTGGACGCAATGGTGGCTCTCCTCGATATGATTTCAGCAGGGATATGTGAAAGACAGGGTGGATGTGCAAAGAGTCGGGCAGTTGCAATTTGTACGCCACGTTCAAAACCACTTTTATGACATGAAATGGCCCAAGCCAGCGCTCACTTAAGCTGCGAACTCCAGCACGCACCCATAAGTTCCTCGCTAAAAGCAATACCATGTTACTTTCTCTAAATGTGACATGTCGGCAATGCGCGTCTGCGTACTGGTTTTGCCTATTTTGTGCCACCAATACCGCCTCTCTCGCTGCATTGCTGATGTCCACACACGTTGCAAGAAAATTGCTTACTGCTTCCACATCAACGTCACTTTGTCGCGGGGTCCACGCCGTCAGCGGTGTCAGCGGGTGTTGGCCGTAGTTCATGAGAAAGGGGATGACACCCGTGCTTGCATTGGTGTGGTTGTTAATGGCAAATTCCACCACTTCCAGCGACTCCGCCCAGTTGTCTTGCCGTGCATTTACGTAGCAGCACAACATACTTTCAATCACACGGTTGGCTCGCTCCGTTTGGCCATCAGTTTGGGGGTGGAAAGCCGTGTTAAATTGTAAGGTAGTACCCAATACACTGTGCATTGCAGTATGCACCATGCAGCGCCTCCCAAAATTTACTTGTAAAGCGAGGATTGCGATCGCTCACAATGCTTCGTGGTAGTTCGTGGAAACGAAAAACATGCTTTATAAATAAGCTTGCTGCCTTCGGTGCCGTGCAACACTCACAACACGATGCGAAGCATACCATTGTGCTGGTTTTGTCTATGAACGCGAGTATTGCGTCGTACCCTGCTGTTGTCTTCGGCAGTCCCGTAATCAAGTACATGGTAACTTGCTCGCGCTTGGACAATGGCACGGGAAGAGGTTGTAGCAACCCACCTGGCTTTTGGTTGCTTGCTTTCACCCTTTGATATGCGTCGCACAACGCCACATAGACGCGTACATCACGATGCATCTCCCGCCAGTAACAGCGTTGTTTCAAGCTTGCCAATGTCCTCTCCACTCCTTGGTGGCCAGCAATGGGTACGTCATGAGCTTCCTTTAGAAGTTGAACACGTATATGTGCGACATTGGGCATGTACAAGATGCCATAGTAGGCCGTCTTGCTTTGTCCAATGTCCACTTGTGTCCGTTGCTGTGCTCTCCATGTCCCGCAAGACTCTCCTACCCTTTGTGTCTTTGCAAAGCACTTGTCGGATCTAGTCGGCCCACTCCGGTTGCACTTGAGCTTGTGCTTCAACCGGCTTAGAGCGTCGGCCACACTATTAGACCTGCCGGGCTTGTACTTGATCTTAAAGTTAAAAAGTTGAAAGAACTCCAACCACCGCGCTTGTCTCCAGCTCAAATGTGGTTGTGTCTGTAAGTACCTCGATGGGGAATGGTCCGTCTCCAGCACAAACCTTTTGCCCTCAAGAAAGCATCGCCATTGTCGCAGCGCCATCACTTGCGCCAATAGCTCCTTCTTGTGCACAGGGTAGTTCAGCTCTGCTTCACTCAATTTCTGACTAAAGAACGCTACAGGTTGAAGACCCATGCCTTGGTCTTGCTGTAACACAGCTCCCACAGCTGTGTCGGATGCGTCACAAGCCAAAGTGAAGGGTTCGACCATGTCGGGGTGAGACAAGACGGGTGCCTCTATCAATGCCTTCTTCAACGCAGCAAATGCATGCTCTTCCTTAATAGACCAGCTCCATGACTTCCCTTTCTTGAGTAGGGTGGTCAATGGGGCCGCAACGCGCAAAAATCCCATAACAAACTTGCGATACTACCCAGCAAGCACCGGTAGAAATGGGTTTCGGCAAGTCAGGCTGGGTCCGCAACTTTGTAACGGACGGAGCCGGACATATATTGCGGATTTTATAAACTTCACGGCGGATTCGTATATATGTTATAATTGTAGCCAAGATATTGTTGCAACATGTCACAAACGGCACTCTGCCGCTGACAATCATAAGCACCGAATCCTCAACAACATTAAGCATTCGGCGGTGACGTAATTAAGGTTTAGGTCGTGAGAAAGCCATGTGTACATCGTGATTACGGTTGTAACCAAATCATTAACAATGCGACTATACTCCCCGACGCAATTGAGAATGCGGCGACAGTATAAAAATGCATTGATGCTGCATGCTAAAGCTATACACATCATCATGTACGTAGTGATCGATTCCATTAATAGTACATTAATGTACACTTAACAAGGTGTGTGTTATGATCATAATTTTGCATTGGTACACACCCCAATGATTTCAAGACCTCATCATTGCAAAGATTAACCCCGCGGCCTATCCATGGCTTGCCCCGCGCCTGCTACTAGCAAGCTGCGGGGCAAGCAAGTACATGTAGAAGGCTGCTACTTGCATGTGTTATGACTAGTCCTAGCACATGAGTTAAAGACTTCCCCAACTCACCGCAAACAACCTTGCCAAAACAGGTGACGCAGGGAACTTAATGCAAACAGCTGCCAGTTATAAAGCGCTGCGATTGAACGGGACGGCAGGTCTAACACGTTCTTCATCCTCAAGTCATCTACATTCTCGTAATTTCCTTCATGATACGTATTAAGAATGAAAACACATGTACAAGTTATATACATAAACGGCTACCGGCTTATAAATGTATATTGTATATACATACGTATATGTACATATATACATATATATGTATAACCACTATATCCATGCATGTAATCCATTCAACAATTCTTGCGGCACGTAAGACAATTGAGGCAGTTTACAAAGGTCATAACAGTTACACTTGCCATGCTACGTGCCTTGTATTGTTGTAGTCTAGTTGGTCAAGGTTTAGGTCGTTGCTTGCACGCCTTGACAGGCGCATCCGCACAGGTTCGAAACCCGGCGACATGGTCGCAAATCCCGCTGCGTTGCGACTTTTTGGGTTTTTGGGTTTGCCGCGAACTGCAGCCATAACATATTGGGGTTACATCACGCATTAAGTTTGATCCCCTTAATTCATGACCTAACCAAAAGATCGTACAGGATGTGGACATAATTAATTTCAAGAAAAGACGGCTATCGATTTTAATGCACACCAACTACTTGACCTTAATGGCAGCCAAATACCAAACTAAGTTGTGGCTGCAGCAGGTAAAATTGCAAAATCCAATACGTTGCTTACATGCGGATCCCTAATTAAGTTATAGCTAGATCTCCATTGAAGTTAAGGGCAAGGCCGAACTGTTGGGGGGGCATTTCTACCGGTGAAGGTCCAAGAACGACATTACCTCCTTCACGTTGGTCGGGGCAGACCATTCGCGCACCACTTGTTAGGGTCCGGCTTGGTCCCTTCATGTGACACAATGTGGCCCAGGTACTCCACCTCGCGTAGCAGAAACTTGCACTTATATAGCTGAGCGTACAACTTGTGCTCGCGTAAATGCTGCAACACGCGCCGTAGAAGACTCACATGCTTGTCCCTCGTTTTCGAGTAAACTAAAATGTCGTCGAGGTACACGAGGACTCCATTACCCAGCAAGTCAGCAAAAACGCTGTTCATCAACGTCTGAAATGTCGCTAGCGTGTTCGTAAGCCCAAACGACATCACTAATCACTCATAAAGTCCATCGCGCGTGTTGAATGCTGTCTTCTCCAGGTCCTCAGGTGCGATGCGGATCCAATGATAATCCAGCAAGATCAAGTGTGATAAAGTACTGCGTACCTTGTAGCTGCTCTAGCAACTCGTCAATACGCAGTAGTGGAAAGCAATTTTTCTTTGTAATGGTGTTGAGCGCTCGGTAGGCAATGCACATACGCAGGCTCCCGTTCTTCTTTCGCACGAACGGTATTGGTGCACCATAAGGTGACTTACTTGGCCGGATGTAACCTCTCTTTGGAAGATCCGCTTTTTGCTTCTCGGCCTCCTCCAACTCCCGAGGTAACAAGTTATATACAGGCCTGTAGGGTGGCTTGTGCACGCCCTCAATCAACCCCACACGGTGATCGACGCTCCGTGAGGGTGGTTGACCAGCTGGAAGTCCATCGACAATGATATCTCGATAGTCCTGAAGAAGTTTGCACACCTTGGGGTCTATCGTGGCTGTCTCAGTGCAGTCACTCAGCTTCGGTGCTGACTTTGATGTGCTCTGACGCACCACGCACAACCATGCAGCCTTCGCTTTTGTGGGGATAGCAGCCTCCTCAAGTGCACATAGAAAACTTGAGCAATGCTAATCCCACCTGATTACGCGTGCCGTGCCTTTTCGGTGCTTGTATCCCCTTGCAGGTGCTCAACACACGTGCGCATACTTGCCTTAGCGACGTCCAACGCAGCTATGACAAAGCCCTTCTTGCTTTCCTCGCAAGAGTGGTCTTCTACATCGATGGAGCACGCGCGTAGACCTTGAATGGACTCTCCATCGTTTCCCTTGATGGTGAGCACACGCTTCCTCTAATTAATAGATGGGTTATGTTGCCACAGCCACGATAGTCCCCAAATTCCATCAAACCCGTGCCGTAGGGTGATGCAGCAGAGACGCATATTCTCCTTCAACTTCCCCATGTGAACACACAACTCCTTGGTTGGAAACGCAGCACCGGTACCTCCAGAGGGTGGTTCCCCATCAGCGAGTTTCACTTCTCTTCCTCGTAATGGTGAAAGCCAACGGTAGCGCCGTGCAACCTCCTCACTCATGAAGTTGCTGTTTGCTCCACTATCAACCATCAGGTTGCACTCCCTCCATTGTCCTCGGTCATCATCAATGCGTGCTTGAAAGCCCAACGTACTTTGTTCCCTCCTCGCTTGCGTAACTTACCACCATGAGCGTGTTCATAGCCACCTCCATTTTCTTCCTTCGTTGCGATATCACAATCTTCATTTGTGCGTGAGGCTCCCCCTCATCCCCAGCGATAGCCTCCTTACCTACTGGGGGGAGTCGTTTCCCTGATCCTTCACGCCATCTTCCTACATTGCATTGATGTGTCGAGCGCGATATATGTTGCCAGCTGATGCAGACGTTTGCGTGCGCCGCTTCGAGCAATTGAACGCGAAATGTCTTGTCGAACCGCACACGTAACACTTGCGCACGCTGCTACCTGCCTTTCCACGTCCACCATGCTTCGCCACGCCGTTCCGCGTGTGTACGGCACCCACCTCCATTGGTGCTGGTCCAAAATCAGCCCTCCACCTTCCTTTGCAAGTTGTGAACATGGTTCCCTTCGTGTCCATGCATGTTGAGAGCTTCCCTTAGATTGATCACCACGCTCTTGCTTGCTCCCACGCCTCCAGTCAGCGTTTGTTGCAGAAGGTTCGAAGTACAACACGTCGAGACGCTCCGCGATGCGTATAGCTTCCGCCAAAGTTTTAGGGTCCCGTAACTCCACTTCTTTGCGTCCCAAAGGTTTTAAACCACGTGTGTACCAGTCCAATTGCTCTTCCTCGATCATGTTGGGATAGACATCACCAAACGCTAAAACGTAGCCGTGTACGCCGTCACCGACCCCGTTTGCACAAGCGCTGCAATTTTATCGCGTGCGGCCTTCACACTCTCCACGGGAACAAATTGATGCCTGATCTCCAAAGCCAACTCTTCCATAGAGGTAATGGTAGCGCCAACCCACTTGCAACACGCGTACAACGATGTCTCCACCTTTAAGCAATGTCGCTGCAACCTCCACGTGCAGATGCGTAGGCACCTCCGCGAGCTTCAACCAAGACGATACTTGAAAAATCCATTCGTTTATTGCATCTCCATCACGTTGACCTTTGAATGCCTTGGGCTTTGAAACCTTCACATGCACGCGCGAGCTTGATGCCAGGGGAACTTGTACACGCGCCATCGCATGCTCATACGCCTCATGTTGTGCTTGTGCCGCCGCTTGAGTGTGATGAAGCTCTTCCCTCGATGCTAAGGTGGCAGCTTGAAGCTCTTCCATGCGAGCATCCTTTATCTTCACTAACACTACACTCCGGTTCCGAATGAAAAGTGTAAACGCCCACACACTTCATCTCTCACTTTCGTAAACCACGCTCCAATACCGGTTGTGACGTTGCTCGTGCCTTGTCACCTGTGAGTTGGTCGAATCAACAACCCTCTCACCAAGACACGGTATTCACCGGAACCTTGCCCCCTCTGCCAAGCACACATGCGCGCCCCGCCACTCGCATATGCACGCGCATGCGCTCGCAGCTACACACCGACTTGTGTAGCGCCTTCAATTGTCACACAAGCAAGCACACACCAGTGGACACATGCTAGCAACCCATGCTAACCGCCACCAAGCTTGCACACAAGAAACTAGAGAGCTAAAGGTTGTATTGCACATCGTAGATTGTCGCTTTTATACGCACCAGTTTGCACATGCTACTGTCTAGACGATTCCCGTGCTACACAAAACTACATGGTAAGATGTTATTGCACAACCTTGTAGTATACTTAGACCTTTCTTACGCACCAAAGATCTCCTGATTAGGTGCTCATATGGTCAAGTTATACTACTTGGCGCCAGGCCCTTCAAGAAATCTGGTCGAGCCCTTCTCGACTGGGCCTCCGTTTTCTGGCACCTTCCGGACTGGTCTTGGGGCCCCGGTCAATATCCGCGGCAGACTCATAACTCGCCGATATCTGCCACAAGTCATGAAAACGTGGTGCTCGGTAGATGGGCCAAAGAAGGTCCTAAAATCATTAAACTTGGCCTCGATTGTTACAATGCACGCCGCTTCAAACTCCTCGTGGCCAAGATCCGTGCGAGAGGAGGTCAAATGAGTAGCTGCAAGATGGTGCACAAGTTCAAGCGTGGACTCAACACCAAGCTACAAGGCATGCAAACGGTGTATCAAAACATCAAGACCGGCAAGCCATGAGAAGGGGCGGAGTTTGACCTCCTCGAAGCGGCTACTTTGGAAGCAATGAGGGCACTCAACACCGTAAAGGAGAGGGAGAGAGGAGGGAGAGATCCTACTCCTCGCGGCGATGGCTCGAAGAAGAGCAAGTTCGTCAAGGGCAAAGGCAAGGGTAAGGAGCCCTTCAAACCCATCGGCCACTCCAAGTCAGAGGGCAAGGAGCCGGCCAAGTAGAAGGAGAACTACATCCCCCTCAATCTCTCCATGGACAAGTAGGCCAAGCCTCTCATGGAGGGCAAGTGTCTCTTTTGCAAGAAGCCCGGTCACCGTCTCGCGATATGCCCCGACAAACCTAGCACTAATAGATAGGAATTCGGGGTGGCTAAGGTAGGAGCAGCAGCTACAAAGACACCATGTGTTGGCTTAATGGATAAGTTTCCATTTGCTTGTGATGTAGCTTTGGACTTGAAATGCATGGGATTGCATGCGATAAGTGAGGTGAATGAAGCGCACGCAAATGTTCTCGTGTATGTGCCTCCTTGCAAGTTAAGTTAAGTGTTACTAAAAACGACCATACAAAAGTACTTAGATCACAAGCGTGATAACCCGAGCACGAGAGCAATTGTTCTCACGCCGATATTCAAGGGCACTTGGTCGGCAATGCTAAAGACCTTCGTAAGATACAAGGTCTTGTCCAAGGAAGGAAAGGGCACTAACACTCACTAATCATGTGGCATGATAACCTTGGTCACCGTGGTCAAGAGGAGCCAGAAGAAGAGTCTCTACTATGGGTACTTGATGGCAACATGCTTGGTAGGAATGTGGGTGTGCTTGTACACACCGGCACGGTGTGCAACTTGATCAATTTAGGGTTGTTGAATCGTGCAATACGCATGAAAGCTTGTCATGACAAGTTTACTACCATTGATGGCGCGCCTGTCACAGCCCACTCAATGTACCTTCCCGTTACATCCCCCCCAACTGAAGAACGCTGACGTCCTCGGCAGCTAGCTCCCATCAGCTGGGGAATCATCCCAGGGGTCTGGTTAGGGTCGGTCAATGGCCCCACCTCCCAAGGATCGGCCAATTTAGGCCCATACCGGTCAACGCGCGCATAGCGCACCGCCGGCCCCACAGGTCGCATCACGACAGGCAGATCGCGCCCTGCCGCGCCGACTGAACGCCGGCACAACCGCCAATAGGCAAGTCGCAACCCATCGATGATGTCAGTTATGAAGTGACCATTTACGATGTTACTGGATCCAGAAACAACGATCACGAAATTCGTGTGCAAGGCAGGAATCGAACCCTGGTCTCAAGCTCCGATGACCAATGACACAGCCCACTCGACCACAAAAGACTTGGTGCTTTTATAGTCAATTTGTGGTAATTTTATGTACCTTCCCGTTACAGTGCCCATATTGGTGCTTGGCCAAGTTGAGCTTCAAGTCAACATAGGCAACTACTCTAGTATGGTGTTGCTTCGTGGTGTGGACATGAGGATGCAAGGCATTTAAATAATCCTAGGCCAAAATTGGCAGTTGCGTTTACGTGCAATACTAGATGCGGGGAAGAAATTGTGCACCGTGTTTGGGGGAGAGCACAAGTATGAGATTTTGGTGTCTCAACGAAAGATCCCAACTTTAAG